>ML677482.1:506643-596617 GCA_007922305.1 Dermatemys mawii
GACTGATCAGATTAACGGGAGCTCCTTGCAGTGGGAGGAAAAACCTGGATGCTTCATTCCTTGTAGCATTCTCAGCACTGAACTCTAGCTAGTTGAGGTCCCACTGCTGCTGTCTCTTCCCCACCCCCTTTAACTCACCATTGAAGAGGGGTCTAGCCTGTTCTCATGACACTTATGACTCCCTGCTGTCACCAGAGCAAGAAATAAAATCTCAGAGTCTAACACTGGGCTTGCTGTGATTTAGTTTGAAGTTCTTCTTTGCAATCTCAGCTATTACAGAATGCTATCAAATACTCAGAATAGCGCAACCTGGCCTCACAGAAATGTACATATTTATTTTTCAGTGTGTATGGTGTGTCTTTCATTTCTTTGGAAGCACTAACAATGCATCTGTACAGCTGCTACGGTAATACAAATAATAATAATACATAACCAGAATAACCCAAACCAGTACAGCTTATTCAGCACCAAATCTTAGATACCAAGTGGAACCAGTCAGAAACATTGAGCTGCAATTTCCATTAATGCTACATGACCAGCATTTCTGATGCAATAGGTTGGCACCTGTAAGCAGGAAATGAACATAGTTCAGTGCATGGAAAATTTAGATTGTGTGCTTTTCCAGAAGGACAACTGTATCCAACCATCTAAAACGTCTGCAGTATTGACACATCAACTCTCTCAGAGAATGCATGGCCCCAGCAGTCTGTCATAGCCCTAGTCATGTGCCCCTCTTGGCTACTCCCAAACTGCTGTGTGGGAATCTAGCCACCAAATCCCTGAGTGCTTTCAGCCTCCAGAGTTGGAACAGAGCCCAGGCACTGCCCCGATCTTCGGGTCTCTAGGCACACTCTTGGGTCCCTAGGCACACACATCCTCTATCTAGCACCCTCTCCTGAGGGCCAAGACTGCACAGTCCAACTGCCCAATGGGTATTGACCCCTCAGGTTCCTCAACAGCTTCAACCCGCTCTCTCCCAGAACGCCATCCAATGGCATGAACCTTCTGATTACAGTTTACTTCTTCAAGAGGCTATGTGAATAGTGCAACGCACGAATCACAGACAGGACTCTTTGCTCCTTACTCAGTCATACAGAAAATACACAGATCTGTACAAAGTAAAGCCTAACTGCAGCCAATGGGCCCCTTCCCTCTCACCCTCGAGTTCCTGCCAGGGAGCGTATGAGGACAGGCTTGCGGAGGAACCTGCCCAATTCCCCAGCAGCATGGCGAACAGCACAGAGGCTAGCCCCTGGTCCCTCCCCTTTCACTCCCTGCCTCCCTTGCAGTCACAGTTCCCCAGCACCTGGGCAGTGTGGCTGCAGCTCCAGCTGGGTGGCATGGCTATAGCTTCACCAGACCTGGTGTTCCAGGGCAGTGCGGTCAGGGGGCAGGGAGTGAGGATCAGGGAGGGATGCAGGGGGGTGGTCAAGGGGGCCTGGGCCCTGCTGCCAGGGACAGGGGCCGGGCAAGTCAGGGCACCCTTCCACCCTCAGCATGCTTGGCTCTTGTCCCCAGCAGCCAAGCCCAGCCAGGGAGCAAACCCTTCCCAACTGCCAGGAAGAGCAGCCAAACAAGCGAGGGAAATGCACGGGGAAAGCACGGAGCTCCCCTTCCCCCACCCCACAAGTAATGTGGGGTGGACAGAGCAGGGAGGGTTGGGGGGGGGGGGGGGGGGGGGTCAGGGAGGTGATCAGAGGGTGGGAAGCTGGGGGGATTGGATAGGGAACAGGAGTCCTGGGGGGCAGTCGGATGTGGGGGGTTCCAGGGGGCTGGATAGGGGGCAAGGGCCAGGCCATGCCTCACTGTTTGAATATCTAATATTTATAAATAACAAATAAGATGACCTCAAAAACAAATGAAAATCAAATTGAAATGTACCTTTACCCAGGAAGTCAGTCCCAGCCACAGGCACAGCCACTGCTCTCCAGCCGCCCAGTTCTGAAGGCAGCATTGCCACCAGCAGCAGCGCAGAAATAAGGGCTGCCTCCAGTAAACACGCGCACTGGGATTTGCAGTTCTGCTAGAATCGATGTTGGAAAAAGGACAAGCAAGAAAAAATCACGGACCTGTCTCTATTTCAAAAATCCCCCAGGATAGAGTTCAGAGGAGAGGCCGTGTGCGGGGAAACCCAGACATAGGGGGACCAGACAGCAAGTGTGAAAAATCGGGACGGGGGGTGGGGAGTAATAAGAGCCTATTTAAGAAAAAGACTTAAAAATCAGGACTGTCCCTATAAAATTGAGACATCTGGTCACCCTGCCCGGACACCTGGTAACCCTGATGCCATGGGCACAATGGAGGAGCGAAAAGCGGGCGCCTGACCCAGTGGGGCTCCAGACACAGGCCCTGGGCTGCTCAGAGGAGGGGAAGTGGCCTGGAAAGAGGCTCTCTCAGCGTGTGACCTCTACTGGGGAACGTGAGGAGTTAAACTGGGTCAGGCCAGGCAAAGGGACTCACAACACCCTGTGGGGCCCCCGGCCCAGGGCGCCGCCCTCGAGGCCAGGAGAGGGAAGAAACTACAACTCCCATCAGGCTCTCCAGAGAAGGCCCTGGAGGACCACAACTCCCGAGAGCCCTTACGGCGAGACCGTCGGCGGTGTCGGCAGGGGAACTACGTTTCCCATGATGCATCTGCACGGCGCGGCGCTCTGACGGGGCAGGCAACGACTAGGGACACGTGGCTGTCAGCACGGGCCCAGGGATGGCGCCAGAGGGCGACCAGCGAAGCGGGCTGCAGCCCTACCTGGACTCGCTGCGGCGGGAGCTGCAGGTGCCGGACCCGACCCTGCTCTCGGTGTTGCTGGCGCTGCTGGCCGTGGCCCTGACCCTGCGTGAGTGACCGCGGCCTGACACCCGGCCCGGCTCCCCGACCCCCTGCGCGGCCCTCCTCCCCCCGGCCGCCTGGGCAGCCCCCCCGGCCCGGTACCCCAACCAGCCAACTTACTGGAAGTACCAGTGTCAGAAATTTAGTGCGCACAACCACCCCCTTTGGTGGCTGATTTTTGAATATGCTTTTATTGTACAGTGGAACCCCATTTATCCGATCTAACGAGAACTGGGGCCAGAGCAGATCATCAGAAATGGGGATAATCAGGAGAACTGGCAAAGAGCTTCCTATCCCTTATTTTAAGATGAGGGGGGAGCTCAGGCAGTCAGCCCCTGGTGATGGGTGGTTCCCTTAATATGGAGAGTCGGGTAATGGAGGCTCGGATAAATGGGGTTCTATTGTATATCAGTAAAATGTGTTCAACTGATACCTGTATATATCGGGGCACAGGAAACTAAAGCTCAGTGTTTCATTTTAATTATGGAAAAATGCAGATTTTTGTTGTTTTTAATCAGAGAATTTGAGGTTTCGTATCATGGAAAGCTAGGATCCCTGGTCAGCTTTGCCCTGTTGCAGCTGAATATCTTCAGATGTGGTCCATGAGTTTTTAGGGAAGTTTTGCTTTATGGAAAATTTAGAAAAGTTAGTACAGTAATTCCCCATTTAACGTCCTCTTGCTTAATGTTGTTTCTATCTTATGCCCCTGTTCAGTTACAGAACATGCTCCATTTAAAGTTGTGCAAGGCTTCGCTATAACTTGTTCGACTTCCTGCTTTGTCCGCAGCTGGGAGCCTCCCTACACCCCCTCCCCCTAGCACCTCCTGCCATTCTCCCTCCCCTGTCTCCTGTATGCCACAAACCAGCTGATTGCCAGGGCAGGAGGCAGGGGAGGGATGAGCAAGGAAGGAGGGAAGGTGGGGGAGAGGTGAGGTGGGTTAAGGATGGAGGCTTGGAGGAAGGGGTGGAGTGGGCGGGCCAGCCAAGGGTTGAGCCCCTCCACCCCTGCTGCTTGCAGCTTAGGGGAAGCTGTGCAACATGCTTCTCCTAGCCTACAGCACCTTCAGCCTCCTTGTCTGCCTCATTGTTTGCAGTTCCAGTGGGGCTGTGCCTATGTGAGGTAAGGCAGGGGAATCTCCCAACTATAGTACTGTACTGTATGGCAAAAAAAAAAAAAAAAAATTCCCCTGGAACCTAACCCCCCATTTACATTCATTCTTAGGGGGAAATTGGATTCACTTAACATTGTTTCATTTAAAGTCACATTTTTCAGGAACATAACTACAGCGTTAAGTGAGGAGTTACTGTATGAACCATTTGTTAGCTAGAGAGATTTAGAGAAAAAATGGTGGGACTTGCAAAATGAAAGGGAGTATTATTTCATTTTAACTCTAGCTAATTAATTGTTCATCTATAAAAGGTAATATTAAATCTAGTCGGTATGAAACTAAAAGCCAGCTTACTGGTGAAGATGCTGTGGCACCTCCATAAGGCTCAGAGCAAGATTAGATGAAAAGGGATAAGACATCTGAGCAGTATCTAGACTAGTACTTCTACTGATGGTAAATTGCAGATCCAAAATTTGTTTGTAGAGATGCATGCCTGGCCATATGCTGGTATCCTGTAATTTTTCCTCTGTCCACAGTGGTTTGGAAACTTATCCGGGGCAGGAAGAGCAGCCGGAGGACAGTGCTTCTGGTAGGCCTTTGTGACTCAGGAAAAACACTGCTGTTTGTCCAAGTAAGTAATGTCTGGAGTGTTTTATAGTGCTCCTGCCACTGAGATTGGCAAGGCAAATGAAAGCTGACTGGCTCGTGCTCTTCTTTTCAAACCTTTACTGGGATCTTTCTTTTGGTAAATTTGTGGAAGGGGATAACTCTCTTTAAATTAAGCAACAGAGAGTCCTGTGGCACCTTAAGGACTAACAAAAGTATTGAAGCATAAGCTTTCGTGGGCTAATACCCACTTCGTCGGATGCATGCAGTGGAAAACCAGTGGGTACTAGCCCACGAAAGCTTAAGCTTCAATACTTTTGTTAGTCTTTAAGGTGCCACAGGACTCTTTGTCGCTTCTGCAAACCCAGACTAACACGGCTACCTCTCTGATTCTCTTTAAATTAAAACTTTAAAGTCTAGTAGATTTTGCTTAATAGAAACCCGGGTGTTAACAACTTCCCATTAATAGCATCATTTTGTTGGGAATCAACTCTGTCCCATTGACTTTTTAAGGATAATGGAATTCAGATATTGGTAATAACATGTCATTTATTAAGGATATTTTTTTAGGAAGAAGGCTCCAGCTGCAGGTAGCTTTGCAAGCTGCAGTCAGGGAAGGAAGTGCTGGAATGGGTCTTCTCTAGCTGCAGCCCAGCAAGTCTGCCTGCCGCTCCTAGTGCTTCCTTCTGGGGCTGCAGCCCTGCAAGCCTGCCTGTGCACAGAGATTGCACAGGAGCTCTGGGGTGAGGGCTCTGTGGGGAGGCTGGGGAAAGGAGCTGGAGCCAGGGGTGAAAGTAATTTACCAGACTTACCCGTATGCAGGGCGGCTGGAGTCCTGGGCAGGGTGAGGGGGGCATGGGTTGGGTTGGGGCTAGACTCCCCCAGCCAGCTCTTTGGTGTTTCCTGGCTTGGGCCGATCAGGGCTCCAGCGGCACTTTAAAGGGCCTGGAGCTCTGAGGACAGTGGCCCCTTTTGCACCCTCCTCCAATCAGTGGCCCTGCCGGTACAATCAGCTGTGTACCAGCAGCCATTTTCTTATCGGTATGCCGTACCATACCGGCTTACTTTCACCTCGGGCTGCAGCCCAGGTGCCAGAGCTTCACAGTACCTCTCCTTGTGCTCCCCGGGCTGCACCAGGGAATAAAGTGCTGTGATGTGCTGAGCCCCAGTCCCTGGAGAGTTGAGGTGCTTTGCAGCTCTGTGGACTCCAACTGCCCCTACTCACTGGGCATCTGGAGTACAGCGCCTCTGCCTACGGGCACATTTCCTTGGCCGCAGCCCTGCAAACCTGCCTTCCGCTTACTGGCAACTGCTGGATAATGGCACATTTTTGCAAGCCACTGAGAGTTGCTAATAAGCAGAGTCTGCTGCACTTAACTTTTATTCCCTCTTGTTTTTAGAATGCTCCTTGAAACATGAAGATTAGAAAACCTATTTTTTTTTCCCAATTGGTACATATTTCTTCAGCTTTAAAAAGAACTGGAAATGAGGATGACTTTGTAAATGCCTTTTTAAAACATGTACTTAAATCTATCACACTTTCCCAATCAGCCTGATTATAAAGTTGGCCAAATATCAGACCTATGTTATTTTATTCTTTTTTTTAAAAAAAAAAAAAAAAAGCCTCAAAGTGGAGTTCATCTCTTTATATATTCCTGTATTTCCATTACCTTGTTCTAAATCAGGGTTTCTCAAACTGGGGGTCGTGACTCCCCTGGGGGTTGCCGAGCGCTTCCAGGGGGGTCGCGAGCTCCTGCCGCCGCTTAAAAGCCGCCGAATGAATTACTTCCGCATTCGGCGGACATGCCGAGCTCTTTCGGGAGTGCTCAGCATGTCCGCCGAAAAACTGTTGAATGCGGCAGTAATTTATTCGGCGGCTTTTTGGCGGACATACAAAGGTCTGCCGCGGCAGCCGAGGAAGGGAAAATGGGTCGCAGTTCTCAAAAGTTTGAGAACCACTGTTCTAAATATTGTTTCATCCCTGATTTTAGAAATCAGGCTGATTGATTTTTACTTATGTATGAACAGATTGTTTAATTACAGTCATGTCGCGTCTTGCGCGAGGGTTCCGTTCTGCGATTACCGCGTAAAGTGGAAACCGCGTATAGCCAGAACCCATTCACTTCAATGGGAGGTGAAATTGTGCCCCCTGCAGGAAGTTTTTTTAAAAAAAAAAAAAATTTCTCCTTTCTTTTTTTGTTTTTGCGGACCGCGTAAAGCGGAAATTGTGTATGTTAAATATGCCTAAGACGCAACATGCCTGTATAGCTTGATGTGCTGCTTTTTTCTTACTTAGATAGTCTTTAGTGTCCCTATTCTGTTTCCAGGAAGGCTGCTGGGATACATAATAAAGAAAATTTAGTGTTTTCTTGAGAGGAAACTGCCTACAGCATTGTAATTGTATGCCACTGTGGACTGTGATTAAGCATTAATGGCAACTATGAATTAGGCTTGGTGTTGAAGCTATTCATTTGGGGGGATTGATGTGTTCTATGGAAATGGAACCAGCCGATGTTAATTGATTGGGAGGTTCCTGGAATGATAGAAAACAATCAGTTTCACATTTCCTAAAACAAACAATTCCATCATTTTGCTGAAATTTCATTGAGTAAAAAACACATTTTCTCAGAAGCCTGGAAATAGGATTGATTTTTCCTCTGTCCTGTTTTATTTTTAATAGCTGTTAACGGGTACTTACCGAAACACCCAGACCTCCATAACTGATAGCTCTGCTGTTTACAGAGTCAATAATGACAAGGTAAGCAGACACTGGTTTGGATTTTGCATAAAATTCTTGGGTATGACAAGTTTGGTTGTGAGTTGGTGGCCTTAGAATTTACAGCTGATTACAGTCAGATCCTGCAGAGAGAGGCACTAGTCTCTGTGTAGTTAAGCAAAAGCTAAAAATCTGATTTGGTGTCTCCTCCTCCCAATTTTGCAAAACTGGAACCAAAAATTTCACTCAGTTGGTCTTAACCTGGGATAGAATCTTTCTGGAGAGGCTGGGATTAATCCTTGGTGGAAGGACAGATGGGAAGCTCAAGTGGGTTTCACTCCATTTTCAGTTTATATTTTTGTGTTTTTTGGCTCGTCGTATCTCCAAAGTGGCTTGATCGTGAAACTACAGATTTGTTCCAATCCTTTAAGGAGGTTGGTTGGGGGATTATTTAGATATTAAGAGCTGTGTTCATAGGCTACATAAAGTATATATGGCGCAGATGGGGCAGGAGTCATGAGAACTGAACCATATGAGGAAAGGGGGCTGGTCCAGAAGAAGGCACAAAAATCTCCAGCAAAACTTTAACCTCAAGTTCAAGGAACGCTCTCAACTTGAAGTCTAGTTATTTAAGTCTTGCATCACCCTCATGCTGCTAATATTTGCATACTTATAATCCTATTTTTCTGTTTTTCAGACATATATTTCTCTCCCTGTTGTGTGAAAGGTGTATACAAATTTTAGAGCAAGGGTCCCCAATCCGTGGGGCGTGCTCCCCTAGATGGAAGCTGAGGAATATTCAGTGGTGCATGGCTGGGGCCAGGGCCAGCCCCCACGGTGGGAGCAGGGAGGGAGTGGCACCCATTTCTGCTCCTGCCCCTGGCTGCTGGCCCAGTACCCCTGGCTGCCAGCTCCATACTGAGGGCTCCATGCCCACCCCCAGGAATGACCCCGCTTCTGCCCCCTTACCCCATCCGTGTTCCACCTCCCCGGGGTGGGGTGGCGGCACCATTGCGGGGGGTGGGGGTGGCGGTGGCAGGGCTGGCAGGCTCCCTACCTGGCTCAGTGCCTTCCTGGAAATGGCAACATCCCTCAATTCCTAGGCAGAGGGGAAGGCGCAGCCAAGCAGCTCTGCACACTGTCTCCTCCCTGAGCGCTGGCTCCGCAGCTCCCATTGGCCGGGAACCGCAGCCAGTGGGAGCTGCTGGGGTGGTGCCTGCAGGCAGAGGCAGCGCACAGAGCCGCGTGGCCCCTCCGCCTGGGAGTTGAGGGATGTCACTGTTTCCGGGGAGCTTCTATGAAGAAGGCGCCTCCCAGAGCGCTCTCCCGTGCCCGAACCCTGAGCCCCTTCCCACACCCGAACTCCTGCTGCTGGGGTTGGGGGTGGGTGCCGTGGCCTGAGACTGCCCCAGTAGCAGCCAGTGTGACTGGCCTAGGGGCTGCCTGAGCTGCTCAGATGGCTTCTGGGGCAGCCTTAGGAGCCACTGCAGAAGTCGTAGAGGTCCTGGAAAGTCATGGAATCCGTGCACTCCATGACAAACTCGCAGTCTTATTTATAACTAGTTATAGCAACACAAAACACAACCATGCTTGTGAACATGTGAAGTGTGTGAGGAAAGGTTCAACTAGTAGTTTAAATCAGCCTGGAGCTTGCCCTAGGAGAGAGATAGTTGTGATGGTGGGTGGCATGGGGGCCTCTTGCACTCATGTACAGAAGCTGCCTAGCAACAGCAAATAAGTGGGAGATTTGGGGCGCATATGCTGTAGGAGAAATGATGATACCAAAAGGGGCTAGGGAACTGCATAGGAGTCTTGTTTGCTGTGTAGGCCATGGCTGGCTGTAGAATATGAAATGTGTGTTGTCTTGTTACATATTTTACTATCTAGGCCTGCATGATCATGCATATTTGTGAATTAAATATTGATGGAACTGTTACTGCTTTTGATCCATTTACAGGGCTCTAGCGTGACACTGATTGACCTCCCAGGCCATGAGAGCTTGCGACTTCAGTTCTTGGAGAAGTTCAAAGCTGCAGCTAGGTAAATGGTTGAAGAATGGAGGAGATGGATGCTTTAGTCTGTAGAGAGAGAGACGCCAAATTATGATATGAAGGCTGGGTTGGGGAGTGAGTTGAGAGAGATTCGAGCAAATCTGGAGCCCCTATAAAGCTGTTCTTGTGCCCTGTGTTATAAGGTCAAAAACCAACGTGCAACCTCCTTCATTTCCTCCACCCTTCCATCCCCTGGAATTGCTCTGTCATGCCAGTTTGGGTAGAGGGAGGGAACGCGGGAAGAGGATGGTAGAAGGAAATAGGATAGGGGTGGGCAAACTATGGCCCATGGGCCACATTAGGCCTCTGGGCCCGTCCTGCCCGGCCCCTAAGCTTCCGGCTGGGGAGCTACCCCGGCCCTTCTCCTGCTGTTCCCCCTCTCCTGCAGCCTCAGTGCAGGCAGCACTGCAGCAGCGTGGCTGGTTCCGGCAGGGCTGCATGTTCCTGCAGAGTAGCGTGTGTAGCTCCGGCGGGCTGTGTGGTTGCCAGACACGCTGCTCTGAGCAGCATGGGTAAGGCGGTTGGGGGCTTGGATAAGGAGGTGATCAATACGGGGCAGGTTGGATGGAATGGAGGTTCTGGGGAGGAGCAGTCAGGGGACAAGGAGCAGGAGATTTGGATGGGTTGGAGGTTCTGAAGGGGGCAGTCGGGGATGGGGCGGGAAGTGGGTGGGGGTCAGATAGGGGACAGGAGGCCAGGCTGTGTGGGAAGGCACAGCCTTCCCTACCTGGCCCTCCACACAATTTTGCAACCCCGATGTGGCCCTCGGGCCAAAAAGTTTCCCCTCGCCTGAAATAGGAAATGTGCATGGAACTGGTGTGTGCGTTTCTGGAGAGAGTAGATGGAGATTTCCATTCAACGCTGTCTGCACATGGCAAGTGTTGCTTCATCACAAACATCATGCTGGAATCTCTGGTAAGGCAGCACCCCAACCTGTCCAGCACACTAACACGTGTTGATGTGGTCAGGAGTTCAGTGCTGCCTTTGAGCAGAAAGTTGCCTATGGTACTGAATCAACAAGGTCGCTTGTTCAGCATCTAGACTTCCCTTGGAGGCCTCCCATGCCAGTGCTGTTCATGTCAAACCCTGCAAAGCAGCCAGGGTAACATAGCTGCCTGGCCTCATTGTACAGACAGAGCATGCAGGTAGGATTTAGCAGAATTGCGTTCCCAACATTTTATTCAACATATTCCAAACGTCTATGTAATGGAGCAACTCTTAATTCAGGGGACTCGCCCCAAAGGGCAGCATAGAGAGAGCTGAAGGCAGTTTTTTGTTGGATTTTTGATACCAGCTTTCTGAAATAGCCCAGAAAAGTGAACCCACCAAATTTTTTTTGGTGGGGGCCAGGACCACAATTGAGCTTTAGCAGTGGCTCTTCAGCACCCCACGCCAGTACAATACCTGCTCCTTGGGACTTCTCAGCTTTTTTTAAAATCTTTCCCGTGCTAGTTAAATCCTGTACTTCTCTCCGAGTCCTGCTCCACAGCCTCAGGTAGTGGCCTGGGTTCAGGCTAAGGTTGCTTTGGGAAATGAATTACTCTTTTACATTTCAAAATTAATGCTAGTCACTGGGAGGGTTGTGGATCTCTTTGGTGGGATTGATATCAGGTGGGAGCTCGTGGGAGTGGCTGAGTCATCCATACCATAGTGTTAGCAGGAGGTGGGCAAGCTCTCTTCCCCTGTGCCTAGCCAATGCTGCATTCATGTTGCTAATCTGCCCCAGGTGTTCCAGACCCAAGCCTCTGCCAGTGCATGTCAGTCGTGATCTGCAGCTTTCCAGTTCTGATTCATTTCTGAGCAGATCACCAGATGTAGGATATGGCTTGGTGTTGTAAACAAAGGGCCTCCAGAGGTCAGGCCAAAAAAATATCTTGTATTTGGGATGTGTTCTGAACACAAGAACCAATTGCTGATGCATTAAACCCTCTGCCCTTGATGGTGTTTGTTCCAGGGCTTTCCCTTCACCCTCCCACTTCCCTGGTTCTTGTCATGCAGATAGGGTGACGAAGTGGATCTGTTCCTAATGTTTTCTCTTAATACTGTGTGGGTACCTCAGTTTCCGCTATGCATTTCTTAAGCATCTTGGTGGTGGGATAAGGGTGTGTGATTGTTGCAGAGCCCTAAAGGGCAGGGGTGATGCGGTCTGCAAAGAGAATGGCTGACACCCTGTCTCCTGGCAACTGATGGCCTAGGCCCCTCCCCCGTAAGGTGTCAGCTGAAGATGTTGGAGAACAAAGAGATCAGGTGGCCTCCTGGCCCTGGGAGAGAGACAAAGGCCAGAGGAGGGGCTGGAAGGAGTTTCAGTTTGGAGCTGGCTGGGGAAACGGAGGGAGACCAACAACCGGGGGTCTGTGCTCCCTTCCCTCCCTACATGGACCTGACTGAGGGGTCCTGTTTTCTGTACATACAAGCTCTGTTTTGGACTCTGCTCCTCTCGTCCAATAAACCTGTTTTACTGGCTGACTGAGAGTCATGGTGAATCACAGGAAGTGAGGGGTGCAGTACCCTGAATCCCCCACACTCCGTGACAGAGAGCAAGCAGCAAAAGGACAGAAGTCTAAAGTGCAGACAATTCAGTGTTTATTGGGGTTTGTTTCCAAGTAAGCATATTCCAAAGCCCTTCGCACCAGTCAGTTGTATCTCTGGTAGTCTTTCCCAGAGTTCTGTTCCCAGCTCTGATGCGCAAAACGTTTACCTCATGTCTCTCTTCCCAGAGCCGTCCCTGTTCCCCATTGCCTATTCCCATTCCCCCACCTTAGCAAGCATGATTCCAATTTCCCCTCCACTTTCTGTTTTGACCCTAGTTTATATAGTAATATTCTCAGGTATACCTTAACCAATCATTTTACTGAAATTTAACTAACCAGTCCTAACATATTGTAACATAATCCTCTAACCAATTATATCCCTCTACCTTAATTAACTTACACCTAGCAAAATAAATTATACAGCAGACAGAAACAATTAGACAGCCAGACAGATTAACAATAGAAAAGAGGGGGTCATAAAGATAAAACCATGTGGAAATAAGAGTTTCACAGCTAACCATTGATACTTGATTTCTTGCCAGAAAGGTTGCTATAAAACTAAGTTTTCTTTAACCATCTTATGATCTGTTTCTTTATCTGGTAATGCTGGGCGCTATCAGGACAGGATCGTCTTCCTAATAGCCCAGTATCACCTTATTTCAATGTGGCTGGTTTGCGATATGAGGATGTGACCGTGTGCTTCCCAGCTTATTGCTGCCTCTGCTGCTTAGCCAAAGGCCTAAGCCTAAGAACAGGGCCTCGGACTATCCTAATGAGAGAAGGCTCACACAGGACGACGGTGATTTTGATTCTTTGTTTTTATATCCCTGTAACTAGTGAAGTGATAAAAATACACCCAAGTTCTTAAAGTATGGGCCTTTTCAGGCAGGCCTAAATATCTATATTCTAACACAGGCCTGCACAACATGCGGCCCGGGGGCCACATGCGGCCCGCACAGGCTCAAAGTGCGGCCCGCAGGGGGTGAGTAGGGGTAGGGCAAGCCAAGTGGTGGGGTAGGGGGAAGTGGATGGGGGCAGGGCGAGAGCAGGGCTTTTCGGCCCGCAGCTGGGTTTTTTTGCAGTAATATGGCCCTCGCTGCTTTCCGAGTTGTGCAGGCCTGTTCTAACAGTATTGTCTGTTTTAGCCATTCAGATAAGGAATTCTTCTCTCCATCACCGCAGCCTGTCAAAATGTATTCTTGCCCTCTTGGCTCCCTGGTGTTAAATACAGGCTTGCTCAAACATGAGATGTGGTGGTAATTGTAATCCTAAAGAAGTGCTGCCAAGAAAGAAATCTCATCCTTTCTAGTGTCCCACAGCCAGCCTGCAGGCCCACTTCCTGTCAAGCCCTGATCCCCAGCAGTAGCTAGGAGAATCCCTTAATGAAGGTACATTGCCATTCACGTCAGCCGCAGAACTAGTATAGTTGCTTGTTTGTAACTGGTTAAATTTTCATTAATAGGTCCAGGCCTCCTACCTCCTCTTCTATGAGGGGTTCGTACTTTCCATTGTGCATAGTACAGAGACTGTCCTAGTAAGGGAGCATTTCTTTCTGTCACTCCTCTGTGAAACCTCTCAAAGATAAGATACTGAGTTAACGGCTAATGGCTTCTTGCTGGGTGGGTTGTGTTTTACTTGTCCCAGTCTGAGATTGCTGTCAAGAGTGGGATAATGCTTATGAATACAAGCTTTTGCTGGGACTATGAGGCCGGGTAACCAATAGACCACTTGTTGCAGTTTTAACTTCTGAAACTGCCCATGTAGATTCTGATGGAGAAAGATACCGAGAATGCAGGACCCTAATAACTCAGGACGATCACAAGTCCAAAAAAGTTGTTGTTTTCTCTTTTGACTCTTCTTATTCAATGGACGGGACGTGGTGATGTCAGCACTCAGGAGAACCTTTAGCCACAGAGCCTTGCAGTTCAGCAAGGCCAAGAGCTAACATGCATGTATAGAAATGCAAATTAGATGGTTGCTCTCTGTAACTAGGTTGTCTGGGTGGTGCCCCCTTGTGGCCTCTCTGGGCACAGCTTTCCACACTGCAGGTTCTCGCAAATTAGGGGTCGTGGTGTCTTAGCCCTCAGGCTACTATGGCATGTACAAGTTCTACCCCCTTTTAGGAGGTGTCAATATCCCAAACTAAAAGGAAAATGTCAGACTTCAGAATGGGTGTGTTGGGAGCATCCCGCCCTTCTGCTCTGGGCTTGTCTCGGGTGGCTAGTCCCCTTGTCGGTCCCACCCACCTCATGGCTCTTTCAGGCAGCAAGCTGCCTTATGTTTTTGGCTGGAGTCAGGCATCCCTCATCCAGGAAGTAGCAGAGCCCCAAACTGGGCCAGGTTTCCCCATTTTAATTCCCCTCTCCCATCTGACACTGGCTGCAGGTGGAGCAGGGTGAGGTCCAGTGGATCCATAGGCTCTCCTGAACCCCATCATTGCCCTTGTGGGGCAGAGAGGCCCGGTCACACTCTGTCTTCAGCAATCTTCCAGGGGTGGTAACAGGAATGTGCTCATGTCTGCCTAGGTGCATGGGCCTGACTTCAGCCTGAGGGGGAAGATGGGGCGGTCAGTTGATTCACCAGCCTTTCACCTGGTCCTGGGCTCAACTGTGGCATGGTCAGGAGTGAAAACACATTTGATAATCTTATTCTCATACCCACTAGCACAGTAGACACCTTCTGCTTAGAAGTGGGCTGGACTGGATGTTCAGGAAGTATTACAGAGGACTGTTCTGGAGAGAAATGGGAGGTGAATTTACATTGCCTCTTTCCATCTCTGGTTTGACAACTTTCCCAGAAGAGCACCCAGAAAGGTACCCTGGTCCAGATTAGGTGCATCTTGTATGGGCCCCCATTAAAGTGACTCTGACGTTGCACTCCTATGTTTATGGAAATATGCTTATGCAAATATTTAGTGTAAATATAATGTAACTGGAATATGCTTTATGCAAAAGGTCTCTTGTACAGTATCATTACAAAGTTTATAATCTACCGAGTGTGTTCATCCTCTTTGTATGAATGTATCATTCTTGTATCTAAAGGTAGAAATACGAAGTTATTACTCTGAAGTCCTGTGGTAACTATGCAAAATGTGGGCCATTAATAGTGTTTTGGAATCTTGATGGCTCCCATTAACTAGGACAATTAGTTGTAAATGGCTCTGTTTATCTGTAAGCCTTCCTGTGTTCCTGAGAGTCAGGCCCGAAAGAATGGAGGCTTGGGGTCTCACAGGACATGTGACCATGTCACCTGGTACTGGAATCCATCTTAAACCTGGTATTTTTCCATAATTTTAGAAGGAGGGGTGGGAACCCAGAGAGAGGCAAAGGATTCCCACCTTGTGCCAAAGCAAAAGGGATAGAACAGAACAAAGGGGGCTGCTGGTCATGAGAAATCCCTGAGTTACCACCTGAGCTGGAACTAACAAGGACTGTACCGGGGAGAGGATTGGGCCCAGACTAGGAAGGAGTCTAGCCTGTGAAAGAAGCTTATTGGACCATCTCTTTGGGTGAGATTTTATCTGTAGTCAGTTTCCTAATGTATTAGGTGTGTTTTGTTTTATTTTGCTTGGTAACTTACTTTACTAAGTTCTGTCTGTTATTACTTGAAACCACGTAAATCCTATTTTTTATACTTAATTAATAAACAAAAGTGATTTTATTAACCCAGAGCAAGTGATTAATACCTGAGGGAGCAAACAGCTGTGCATATCTCTCTATCAGTGTTACAGCGGGCCGACAATTTGAGTTTACCCTGTCTATGCTTTATACAGAGTAAAACGGATTTACATGGGACTTGTATCCCATTGAGAACTAGGTGTCTGGGTGCTGGAGATAGGTAACTTGCTGAGCAGTTTTTGGTTAAAGTCTGCATCTTTGGGGGTGTGGACCAGACGTAGGTCTGTGTTGCAACAGACTAGTGTGTCTAGCTCAACAAGGTAGGGTTCTGGAGTCCCAAGCCAACAGAGAAAATAGGCTTTGTGATAGTTTCAGCGCATCAGGTAACAGTACCAAGGGGGTCTCTGTGACCAACCTCATTACAGTGATGGTGCTGCAGGTCGGGACAAGAGTTGGGCGCAACTTCAGCAGCCCCTGGAGTGCTGTGACAGTCTGGGTCCAATGTGCTGAATTCTTTTTCAGGAGGTGGGGGATATAAATGAAATGACATGATTTGAACAAAACAAACTATTTTGGTTTTGTACCAGTTTGCCATTTTCCTTCATTTTACATTTAGTACTCACAAATGTGAAGTATTCCAGCTCAGAGGCTTCATTCCAGCTGAAATGATTTTTTTCTGACTTTTCCAGCATTGCCAGTGAACAGAAAAGTCCGTTGATCACTCAGCTCTGGTCAGGGCTCGAGTGAATTGGCAGACCTGTGTGGGAAGGCTTGGCCTGTGCTGGCCCCTTCCTCCGTCAGGAGTGCTCTGAATGACTCCAAAATAAAAGTGTGCTGAGTGATCATGGAACAATCCACGGGGCGGGGGGAACCCCTCGGGAGATGAGGACTTGGGGTGTGGGCTGCATGGCAGTGTGAGCCTGTCAGCCCCATGGCACCGTTGTGCTCACTTTGTTTTGCACAGAGCAATCGTGTTTGTCGTGGACAGCGTAGCATTCCAGCGGGAGGTGAAGGATGTTGCAGAGTTCCTGTACCAGGTCCTGACTGACTGCACTGTGCTGAAAAACACTCTGCCATTGCTGATAGCTTGCAACAAGCAAGGTACTGTTCATTGATTGGGAAGCTATAGCCCCAGGGAGCTGGGGCTGGATGCTCAATAAACCAAGTCTTTCTGGGTTAGCTTACAGAGTTTGTGGTGCTCTGGTACCTCTTTTCTTGGCTGACATGGGTGTTGAGTGCGTGAAAAAAGGTTAAGGGACCTGTCAAAGGGCGGCTGGCTCTTTAAGTGGGATTCGGTCCACTGTCCCTGCTGCCTAGTTGGGCTAAGACACGATACCTGGGCCTTATAAAGGGGGAAATAGCAGCAACTGGGTTGACAGGTGCCTGCAGACAATGCAAGTCTGGGCCCCACCAAAGTAGGGTGGGAAACTACTTCCAGAGTCAAAGAGCTCTAGGCAAGATTGCTACCACCAGCCCTGCTTCTCCAGGTTATGCTAGGGGCCCTGGTACTTCGATGATCCCAGCTGCACAGGAGTTACCCGGGGAGAGGCAGCTTATCTGCGACCTGTTGAGGTAGGGAAGATAATTTTCCAAAGGCGAACAGAGTACAAATCCTTGCAGAGTTGTCTTCCTGAATCTGCAATCAGCATAACACAGTAGCCCCAAGAGCAGTGTCAAGTGCCTCTGTGCATTCTGCAGTGTTGCCTCTGAAACCGAGAAGTAATTTGAATGTCAGCATTCGTTATGCTGCCAAGTTTATGTCTCCAATAGACAGATGCCTGCAGGACACTGAAAGCTCAGGCAATGTGAAGTCAGTGTAATTTAATATCAAAATAACACACAGGAATCTGTCCTGGCTGTGATGTTCTCTTTCCTATGTAATTCAAACAAACGCTTCCATTTTGTAATCTACCTGAGACAGCTGCAGAATTCCCAGTTTGCCACACTGGACTGCTGCAGAAAGTAGGGGTTCTTGCTATTGACTGTAACTCCAGCCAGGCTTAATTCACATGGGGCTCTGGTTAAAATACCAGGTGATAGTATTATAGTGATGGAGTCTTGTCACTGAGCGTTCATCCCCACGTGGAGCTTTTCCATGTCTTGGAAAGAAAATGATGATGTTCCAACTGTCATTTTTTTAACCACTTTTTTTCTAGATATCACGATGGCAAAATCGGCCAAGCTTATTCAGCAGCAGCTGGAGAAAGAACTGTAAGTGTGGGGTGAATTTTGTTAGACATCTCAGTGCCCCTCTCTCTATTTTATCCTCACTGATCTCCTTTCGTGTGAAGCAAAAGTCCCCTTTTGTGCATGTGTGTGGCCATTTCACAGTGAAGAAAGGAGCCAGTACATGAGCTAGTAAAATCACAGCAGCCCTGGCAAGTGAGGATTTCCTAATCTACAGGGGAGAGTGTGTTGGACCTTAATGAGGTGACCAGATGTCACATTTTATAGGGACAGTCCCAATTTTTGGGTCTTTTTCTTATATAAGCTGCTATTATCCCCCACCTCCTGTGCTGATTTTTCACATTTGCTGTCTGGTCACCCTAGACCTTAACTTCACAGCAGGAGCAGTGACCGAGCTTTCCTGTGTTCCAGCAGGTTACGTCTTCACAGCATGCTGCAGAGTTCACTTACACGGAAGGTGATGCAGCTGCTATTGGTTGTATTGTCCAATTTAAGTGTTTAAAAAAATAGAAAGTGGGAGGGCACTTATCTGCTATGGCCACATTCAGATTAAAGTGAGGACAATTTAATCAGTCATGGAATCATCAGCTCATTAGCCCTTCCTGGGACAGTCAGTGTGGCACCTGCTTTCTAGGAGAACTGAAAATCAAAACCTATTTGATACAGTCAGTCTTGCTCCCCATGATTGTAACCAGACTGAGTCTGCTCTGGTCGGCCCGCTAAATCACTTGTAAAATTCATGCTGTGACCCAAGGACATGAAGAAGCATGCAAGGACAGCATTTTAAGATTATTCACCAGTCTGCCCCCCCAATTGTCCGCCCCCATCAACAGTTTCCACTCGTGGTGATTTCATAGATTCCAAGGCAAGAAGGGAACATTGTGATCATCTAATCTGCCCCAGGCCAGAGAACTGCCTCAAAACAAGTCCTAGAGCCAATCTTTTAGAAGAACACCCAGTCTTGGTTTGACAGTGGTTGGGGATGGAGAATTCAGAGGAAGAGCTTGCAATACTCATGTTCTCCCTGAGAATCCCTAGTGAGGGCAAGGGCAGGGAGAGTAACATTTCAAACTTATATGTAAAGTGCTTCAAGGTGGGATGTTGTCCTACGGAAGTTCTTGGTTTTTATATTCACTTCTGCACTTTATCCAGTAGATGGCAGTGGTGTTATTTAAATAGGGCTTGTTCCGGCCTGAATGCATGCCCCTCCCTTTCACTGTGGAGCTCAGAGGGGAAAGAGGTGGCAGGATAATTTTCTGCAGTTCCAATGTTAGGTGTTTGCAAGTTATTTATGTCCTGAGACTGGGTTTCTGCATAGAACTCACTGGCTAGCGTGCCAGCATTGAACAGGGCCTTGCTATTCCCATAGTGTTTGCCTGCTGCTATACAGTCCCCTCAAAACACTTACGCTGGCTCTTCTCGGCATGGCAGGCTCTTTTCCAGCCAAGCCTGACCAGCAACACATTTGCTGTGTTGTCCGTAAAGCGAGGTCTCTGCTGCATTGGTGGATTCAAATAACAAAAGCTGCTAGGCTTGGCTGAGACAGAGAGGACTTGGGCAAGTAGTTCAGGCATAAGAAGGGCTGAGGATTTGTAACAATAATGGAATGAAATGACTCAACAGTCCCATCTCGCTGGCTTTTCTAGATGCCCAGAGGCCTGAGTTACTATTTGCATCAGAGCCCGGCTTGGGCCTGACAGTCTAGACTTCCCCAGGCCCAGCTCTGCTCTCCTCTTCGGCCTTTCAGAGGCCACTGAAGCACATGGTGTCGGTTTTCTGGGCGCGCTTCCCTCCCATCTGCCCCCCTTTCTGTTAACTTCAGGTCCTGCAGCGCGGCAGAGGAAGGAGAAGGGGGGTAAACAAAAGCAAAGGCTGACAGGGAGGGTTCCCCCCTCACTCCAGGGCAGGGTGGAGAGACGGGGAACTGTGATTAAGGGGGAGAAACTGTGCGACAGAAATCTGTCACATTGCTTTTGTTCATGTGTGTGTGTCCTAGAGCAGACAGCCGCACAATTAGCAGGATCCTTCACAGGGTCGGAAAGGAAGGGGGAGGGGAGATCCCTCCTTTTACCCTTCCTCCCCTGTCAGGAGCTCTGATCTTGGTGCCTCCTCAGTGGAGGGGGGGGCAGGCTGCATTGATCCTTGCCACCCTCAGAGCTAATCCTTCCCAGTCACCTTTTAAATACACCAATAGACTTTTGTGGGCTGAGTGCCCTGCTCCAGCTTCCTGATTCTCCAGGTGAGAACATAAGAACATAAAAAAGGCCGTACTGGGTCAGACCAAAGGTCCATCTAGCCCAGTATCCTGTCTACCGACAGTGGCCAATGCCAGATGCCCCGGAGTGAGTGAACCTAACAGATAATGACCAAGTGATCTCTCTCCTGCCATCCATCACCCCCTCTGACAAACAGAGGCTAGGGACACCATTCCTTACCCAGCCTGGCTAATGGCCATTAATGGACTTAACCTCCATGAATTTTCCAGTTCTCTTTTAAACCCTGTTATAGTCTTAGCCTTCACAGCCTCGTCAGGCAAGGAGTTCCACAGGTTGACTGTGCGCTGTTTGAAGAACAACTTCCTTTTATTTGTGTTAAACCTGCTGCCCACTAATTTCATTGGGTGGCCCCTAGTTCTTCTATTATGGGAACAAGTAAATAACTTTTCCTTATTCACTTCCTCCACACCACTCATAATTTTATATACCTCTATCATATCCCCCCTTAGTCTCCTCTTTTCCAAGCTAAAAAGTGAGGAAGGTGCTCTTCCACTAGAGAGCCAGTTCTACAGCCAAAGGGTAAAAAAAAGTTTTATCCCCCGCATGCTCGTCTAGCTGCTTTTGTAATGTGGAATTCCAGATGGTTTGGTGATGCTAGGTCAGCTTTCCCTTCTACTTTGAGCTCTGTGATAGGATATCCTATCCATAAACATTCAGTTTGTCCCTGTGTTAGCCAGGACTCCTCGTGCCCACATGTTCCTGCATCAGGCCTAACTCCTTCCAGATGGCATTTTGCACCTTCATTGCTTTTCACTAATTTCCCCAGCAATGCAGATTGTTGGGAGGGAATGTCCTTGGAATTTTTCACTTTCACTTGCAAACTGTTACCTGATTTCTGAAGTCTCACCTCCCTTAGGAAGTGAGCAGAAGCATCTTCCTGTGGAGAGAGTCTAGGGCCAGAAGCTGGATGACAGAGGGCTTTCTTCTCAGCTCTATCACTGACCCATGCTGTATGGTCTTGGGCAAGTCACTTATCCTTTCTGTGTTAATTTTCCTCTGCAGAACACCTTATGCACTGTAGGTGACAAATGCAGTGTAGGCGCGAAGTAATGTTCTCTACTGACACATTTGGTTTCCGTTGATGAAAGGGTAATGTGGCAACTGTCCAGTTTAGAATTAATCGACTCCATGTTGCTTTGAGTTTTCTTTTGCTTCAGAAGCATCTGCAGGTGGGGATCCCAGTGCATCACAGGCAGTAATACCTCAGGGACCAGGCCACAGTGCATCACAAACTCTTGGCTGGCTGCTCCAAGTTCCCTCTTTTTGCTTTAAACCACAACACCTAGCACTCCCAATGAGGTAAAGCCCTGTTGTACCAGGTGCTGAACCCACACCCAGCAAGAGACAGTCCCTGCTCCAAAGAGGTTACAATCTAGGTAGGCAACGCAGGCACACAAGGTCAGAGGAAAGGAGGATTGTCCTCTCTAGGTTACAGGTGGGGAACTGAGGCATGGGGTGGTTAAGTGACTAGTCCAAGATCACCCAGGCAGACTGTGGCAAAGCCAGGAACAACCCCCTCCAGCCCTTAGCTTGTCCATTTTTATACAGTGTTGTTGCAGTAATTTTTCAGAGTGTCCCAGTTATCCAGCATGTCAAGCTGGGTAGTACTGGTGCTCTGTTCTGTTGTGGCCGGGTGCATTGCCTTTGGTGCCCTACTCTGGTGTCATCTTTGCAATTCTCTCTCTGTCCATCCTTCCCCTTTCTCCAGCTTTTCATGTGAGTTCACATTTTATTTTCTTTTGCGCTGGAATTAAATCCAGCACCATCTGCAGAACTCATGAGGTGCCTTATTTGAATTAGATTAGCATATTTTTGCTGAGGAGTGATCAGACCTCTGAATGGCTGACTCTGCTAATCCACATCTGAATAAGGGCAGGGGTAATTCCACTCCCCTAATTATTCCTTGGTAATCTGTTTAGTTACTATCAGGCTCTGCTCTTGGCAGGCTAATTGCATTGCTGGATAACCAGATTTGTATTACATGGGGCTGTTTAAAGCGATAGCACTTCTCCTGGCAGAAGGCTGGGGAGGTGCACTGAAGCATGCAGCAAGACTAGTGAGGAAATCACGGCCTTCCAGAAGGAGATACTTTAGAAGGTGCTGCCAGTTTATGGAGTTGGAACGGAGGCTGGATCTAAACAACCTACCCTGCTCTCGCTGCGTTCTAAAGGCAGGGTTGCCTGTGGCCCAAAAGCACATGGGTGTAAGAAGGCGTTAGTGCTTTTGCCAAAACTGCTGAATTCTTGTGCCAGGCAGGATATGGGAAGCTAAGTGCAATTCCTTTGCTGAAGGTTTGAAAATCTTCATTTTCTCCAGCTGCTTGTAGAATGCGAGGGAAAGGAAACAGTAGGAACCTTGCTGATGCTGTTGGAGCCCAAGTCTATGGGCACATAAATCCCATCTATCTCCGACGCTTTGCCCAGGGCTGTCTAAATGTGAAATCGCATCAGCCTTTTTCTTGTTCATTCCCCATCTGCTGTAGAATCCCAGTTAATGGGGGGGGAGGGGAGTTTAAATTCAGCTTCCTTTTGAATCTCACACTTTCAAACACAGGTTGCCAAATACTGTCTGTGGTAAATTTTGAATTTGATAGTTATAACAAGGGGCTGTGCTTTTTCCTCACCTGCAAGGGAAGGACTCCCACATCAGAATAACGCTCTATACACACAGACTGGGAGGGGTGCAACAAGACATACTCTGCTGAAGGGGAGATTTTCACAGAAGAGAGGGAGGTAATTTCAGGGATTAGGGACTCTGCAAAATCAAACTGTACAATATCAAAGGGGTAGCCGTGTTAGTCTGGATTTGCAAAAGCGACAGAGTTTTGTAGCACCTTATAGACTAACATATTTTGAAGCATAAGCTTTCATGGGCGAAGATCCACGTCATCTGTACAAGTTTCACCCAGAATCCCTGATGGGGGCAGCTGGCGTGTGAATTGCCTAATGTTCACTAGTGTGTGCTTCCTGAGAGATCACTTTCCCCGACTTTGTCACTAGTTTTAAAAGGAACTATAACGTTCATGCAATGTGATAGTCGTGCAAAGGAAATCAGTTCACATGATGGGTGTGGCAAGCTCCCCGCCAATGCTCCTCCATGAATTCTCCATGCTGTTTTGGAGGGATCCCCTCTGCCAATCAATGGATAGGCCATTCCTCAGGCATCTTCAGGCCAGCTAGGAACTAGCTAGAGCCTAGCAGTTCATTGCACTCACTGAACAGCCATTAAATGGGACCTTTGGTTCCTGCCAGCCTGGGCTGGCAGTTAACCAGTAGCATCAGCTTAAAAGCTCCATGTCCCATTTTCACACCCCTTCCAGTGCCCTGAAGAGACTGTATTCTGAGGCATGAGCATCAGAACAGGTGGGCAGAGTAGCTGGATGCTCGGCACATGCTCTCCCTGCCTACCTGCTCCTTTTGACTTCTTGTTAAACCCATGCACACGTGAGGATTTTCTTGTTCATGCAGCTAGCTGGTAGCTCAGTGCTAAATGCTCCACTCCCCAAGCTGCAGCGATGGGTGAGGAAGGTTTGTCAGAGCTGGTGTTTACTGTTCCACTGGTAGCTCCGTTGCATGCCAAAGGCTGGGTCTCTTCCCCAGTTTATAATGTTTTCTACTTTCTCTCCTGCAAAACAGCAACACCTTACGAGTGACTCGCTCAGCTGCCCCCAGCATCTTGGATGGCTCAACTTCCAGTGGGACTGCTCAGCTGGGGAAGAAGGGCAAGGAGTTTGACTTCTCCCAGCTGCCCATGAAGGTGGAGCTGGTGGAGTGCAGCGCCCGGGGCAGCAAGGCAGAAGAAGGCAGCGCTGACATCGAGGATGTGGAGAAATGGCTGGCCAGGATTGCCTGAAAGCAGAGGGGAGGTTAGGGGTGGAGGCGGAAACTAGCAAAGGGGAAACTAATGATAAAGGCACTTGGCGTCTGATAGGGAAGTACCGATGGGAAGGGGTGGGGCCCAAAATATAATTGTGCTATGGAAAGAACTTCAGGCATGCGCCGGTAGTAAATGCACTGTTATCTGCACTGGGCTGGGTTTTAATCAACCTATGAACATATTTGCCACCGTGACTTCAGCCAACCGCAGCCTTTCCTGTTCTTATCCCGTGCTCCACCTCAGAGGCTACCCCTAGTGCTTGAGCTGCAGAGGGTTTAGAGTGGGGTTTCGGTTGGGGTAAGGAGCCTCCAAACAGATGGGAGGGTTATGTTTGGATAGTAGAAATTGTTTCAAGATTGGATAGTGCAGCCGTTCCTGCTTTACTTTGGCATCTCAGCCTTGGTGCCCAAGGCTGTTACTCACCTCCCTACTCAGGGTGGCTGATTTCTTCTCCCATTCCTGTCGTCTATGAATTGGGCACAGTGAGTTTGTGATCTTTGTGCTGCTACAGCTAAAATGTCCAATCGCGCATGCTACCAGGAAATCCCTGCCTGCTATGGAATGTACTAAAGTTGCTTTCATGGGCATTGGCCAGCCTCCCGCTATTTCTCGCCTTCCCACCTCCCTTTCAAAAGGAGAACACAGCCAGATTGTCAGATGTCCTCAGCACTGCTGTAAGCACCTCTGTGGAAGCGACCAGATTGTCAGACATGCATAGTAGGGGCTGAAGGTTCCTGAGTACTTCTCAAAATCTGGCCACTTCTGTGCACGTGCTGAACTCTTGGAAAATCTGGCCCGGATAGTAAAGGTGATTGATGATCGTTGTGTAAATGGGGGCTGCTGTTCTGTTTGACTCCGGTCCAGTCTTTGGTGCTGATTCGCTTCTGCAGAACACACAGTGCTAAGGAAAGTCTCGCATTCCAGTACATGACTTCTCAGCAGTGGTGTACCGTTTTTTGACGTGATCTTTATAAATACACTCAACAGTATTTGTAACAAAAATAGTCGGTCTGAGTTAAACTACTAGGAGGCCTGTATGCCTGGATCTGAATATAACCCAGTTCTCCTTCCCAGGGCTCCACCCTGAGTGTTGGATTCACCTTTCTCCACGCAGACATGCCCCGCTTTCAACTCTGTTTTTTCTTGAGACAGGACAGCAGCTTGCTGATGCTCAGGTTGTGCTCTGGAGCCAACTGTGCCGTTAGCATCAGGAGTGCAGCACCCAGACTGAGGGAACAGGAACTAGAGCAATCAGAAGCGAACCTGACTGACTAGATGGTTTGCCTCATATAGAGCCATGGCTGCCTGTTTTGTGTGATGGTGCCATAATCTCCTGGCGAAATCCTGGCTCCGTTGAAGTCAGTAGGAGCTTTGCCATTGACTTCATTGGCACCCTTGATCTCTGACTGGGGATCTAGAATTACAGCTGAATTTAGTGGACTCACACAATGATTGTGTTAAAACCTCCTTGAGGTGCGTGTTTCGCCTGGTTTTTGGCTCCTAGTCATTGGGTTAGGCCCTCCTCCTGCAAACGTGCATGAGCGGGCTTGCTCAGTTCAGCACATTAGTAAGAGGTTTGAAGAACATTCCCATGTGTGATATGCATGCGCCTTTGACTCAGTGATGTCGGAAGCAGAGATTGACATCAGAATTGTCCGAGATTGAATTGTGTTGTCACTTAGAATCATAGATTATTAGGGTTGGAAGACACCTCAGGAGGTCATCTAGTCCAATCCCCTACTTAAAGCAGGACCAACAGCAACTACATCATCCAAGTAAGGGTTTTGTCAAGCCTGACCTTAAAAACCTCTAAGGATGGCGATTCCACCACCTCCCTAAGTAACCCATTCCAGAGCTACATCACCCTCCTAGTAAAATAGTGTTTCCTACTATCCAACCTTGACCTCTCCCACTGCAACTTGAGACCATTGCTCCTTGTTCTGTCCTCTAGTACCACAGAGAACAGCCAAGCTCCATCCTCTTTGGAACCCTGCTTCACGTAGTTGAAGGCTGCTATCAAATCCCTCCTCACTCTTCTCTTCTGCAGATTAAATAACCCCAGTTCTGTCAACCTCTCCTCATAAGTCATGTGCCCCAATCCCCTAATCATTTTAATTGACCTCTGCTGGACACCCTCCAGTTTGCCCATATCCCTTCTGTAGTGAGGGGATCAAAACTGGATGCAATACTCCAGGTGTGGCCTCACCAGAGCTGACTGGAGGGAATAGTCACTTCCCTTGATCTACTGGCAATGCTCTTACTAAAGCAGCCCAATATACGATTGGCCTTCCTGCAGGGGTGAAATAAGTTCTTGCTGGAATGGGCCTGGTCGGTGCCAGCTCTGGCCCCCGGAAAGGGCTGGGCCTCAGGTGGAAGGGGTGGAGTCACAGCCGGCACCAACTGAGCCCCATACTGGTAAGTGCCTTCCCATCCCCCCCAACCTGCTGGCGTAGCAGTGGCAGCCGGGGGCTCCAGAAGTGATATAAAGGGCCATGGGTGTGGCCACTGTGACTGCTCCTGGCCCTTTAAACTGCTGCTGGAGCCCCCAGCTGCCACTGCTACCAGGGTTCCAGCAGCCAGGCTCTAGGAGTATTTAAATGGCCCAGGGTGGCAGAAGCAGCTGGAGCCCTAGTCCTTTAAATAGCCCCTGGTGCCCCCCACTACTCCAGGGCTCTTGGGGCTATTTAAAGGGCCCGTGGCTCCCCTGCTTCTAGCGCCGGTCCTTTATATAGCCACCAGAGCCCTGGGGAAGCAGCAGTTATTTAAAGGACTGGTCTTCAGCCACTGCTGAAAGCCCCCTGCCCTTTAAATTGCCCCTGGGGAAGCCAGGCCATCCCAGTTACGGCGCAGCGGTGTGCCGTACCGGGGCGTACCGGCTTACTTTCACCTCTGCCTTCTTGGCAAGACAGGCACACTGCTCACTCATATCCAGCTTCTCGTCCACCATAATCCCCAGGTCCTTTTCTGCAGAACTGCTGCTTAGCCAGTTGGTCTCCAGCCTGTAGCAGTTCATGGGATTCTCCCATCCTAAGTGCAGGGCTCTGCACTTGTCCTTGTTGAACCTCATCAGATTTCTTTTGGTCCAGTCATCCAATTTGTCTAGGTCACTCTGGACCCTATCCTACCCTCCAGCATATCTACCTCTCCCCTCAGCTTAGTGTCATCCACAAACTTGCTGAGGGTGCAATTCAGCCCATCATCTGGATCATTAATAAAGATGTTGAACAAAATCGGCTCCGGGACCGACCCTTGAGGCACTCTGCTTGCTACCAGCTGTCAATTAGACATCGAGCCATTGATCACTACCCGTTGAGCCTGACAATCTAGCTAGCTTTCTATCCACCTTATAATCCACTTCTGATGGATGAGATCGTAAAAAGAGAGGTATAGTTTGACTTTTAAAGGCGTTTTTTTCTTGTTTACAGATAGTCAGTGGAGTCAGGAATCGCTGCACAGAGAGCTTAAGAAGATAAGTTTACTGCCATGAATGGGAGCAGTCATTCCGGTTTAGGTGTTTCTGATTAATGTTCTTGATGACAAAGGGGAAAGCATTGGAAGTTTCCCAGTTCTTGTTACATTTGTTCCCTGTAATGTTTAAAGCCAAGGGGTCTGTTGTGGTTCCCAGATGTGGTTCCATGTCGTGTGTTAACACATATTATGCTTAATTTTGCAAAGGAACAATTCTGTAGCAGTCTGTGTCTTCCTGCAGATGTCCTCAGCCCATTGGGGTCTGGTCCAGGACCTGGCAGAGTCTGACTTTAGCACATGTTGGATCAGGTCTAAGCTCTTTCCAAAGGTGGAAAGAATGAACTGACTGACCTTGGGAGCGGTTCCACAAACATGCCTGCAGGGTGTTAGCAGCCGAAGCCGGGCTGAGGGAGGTGGTGGCAAACTGTCATTGGTTGTCATGCTGCTGAGTCGTAATGGGTTGGCTGAGGAGATAATGCATCCTCTTGGTGACCTTTTCCAGGGGTTTTCTTCGCTCCCTGTGGGGACTCTGGCTCCCTGTGGGGACTCTGGCGGTGAGCATTGTCTGTGCCTCCAACAGTGTCTTCCAGTGGAGCTCACTGCAGGCTCAGCTGGGGGAATCCTTTGTGCTTCTGGACTGTTCATCCTGCCTCTGCTTCCTTAATAGGAACCTTCTCTGCAAAGAGGTGCTCACTGACCAGAGGCCACCTGCTACTAATAGGCTTGTGGTCTGCTGCCTATTGCCTCCGTACTGTATCTGCTGAAGAGAGCAGCTGCTGGTACCCAGGAATTGTCATTGCTGGGTTCTTTTGTGGCAGGATTTGGCATTATCTATAACCCAGCTGGTCTCTTGGTCTAGAGCAGGGGTGGGCAAACTTTTTGGCCCCAGGGCCACATTCGGGTTGCAAAACTGTATGGAGGGCCGGGTAGGGAAGGCTGTGACTCCCCAAACAGCCTAGCTCTTGCCCCCTCCTAATTCCTGCCCCTGACTGTCCCTCTCAGAATCCCCGACCCGTCCAACCCCTCCCCCCATTCCTTGTCCCTCTCCTGAGACCCGCCCCAGCCCTAACCGCCTCCCTATCAACTCCCTATGCGACTCCCCTCCTCCCTGCCCCCTAACTGCCCCGACCCTTATCCACACCGCTGCCCCTGACATGCCGCTCAGGACTTCCACGCTTATCCAACCCACCCTGTTCCCCATCCCCTCCAACCGCTCCCTGTCCTCTGACTGCCCCCTGGGATCCTCTGCCCCTTATCCAACCCCCTGGCCCTGGACACATTACCATACCACTCAGAGCAGCATGTCTGGCAGCCGCCTGGCCTGACCAGAGACTGCCGCGCTGCCCAGCAGGAGCTTGCAGCCCTGCGGCCCAGAGTGCTGCCCGTGTGGCTGTGGGGGAGGGGCTGGGGGTAGCCTCCCCCGCTGGGAGCTTAGTGGCTAGACTGGACAGTCCCATGGGCCAGATGAGACCCATGGGCCATAGTTTGCTCACTTCTGGTCTCGAGGGTGGGAGGGAGGTGGTGGCTGGTCCTTTGCTTGGCTATGTTGGGAAGAATTCAGTATTTGAACTTTGCTGCTGGCAAATCTTGTTCCCTCCCCTACTTTCAGCCTGATGTTCTCTGTAGGCCCTTTCTTGCCATGTCAAGCAATACACCACAGCCTCTCTCTATCAAAGGTTACATTCTGTATCCACACATTCTTCTCTCTGATGTCTGTATGTATGTCCTGCTCTCCTTACGCTAACGGGTGTATAAAGCTATGCAGCAAGAGCAGATCGACTTGTGCTAATCCCGTCAATTGGAGCAAGGTGTTTGTTTGCAAACAGCCTCTTTTCTTGAAGAGAAGTGAATGCCTGAGCTGGGCTTTGCATCCAAAACTGCTGGACCTGTGGGACTAGATGAATCCTGTCTTAAAACTGTGTGACCAGCCCTGTGCACTGCAGCAGCAGTTGAGAGGATTAAATATACTGCTAGCACCTGGTGTCAGTGAAGGAGTGAGAGGTGGCATGCTGAATTGCCTCTCCTTTACTTCTCCCACCCCAAACACCCCCTATCCCTTCCCACAGCTCCCTCTTTGAGCTGGGAATGCTAAGACAGTACACTTTCCAATGCCTTTTTGGGAGATCGGTCCTTCCCAGGCTGCTCTGATTTAAAAACCTGTCCCTGCATCAAGCGGGAAGCCAAGCTGGAGGCGCAGGTCACAAGCCCAAAGGCTCACTAGCCAAATGATTTTTGCGTTAAGTATGTTGAACTTTTCAATTTCAAAGCATAAACTGCAGCAGCAGAATGTTGCTGGAGCTACGGGCCACCAGTCACGTTTTGAATTAAGCTAGCCAGGGCAATGGTCTGATTTGGTCAATCGTCTGTACCCACAATGCTGACGCAAGAAATGAAAAACTTAAGCTTTCTTTTTTTTTAACCCCTTTGCTACCAGCAGCCTTCCTCTTGGGAAGCCTCAGCCTACAGGGGGTGAGGATCTAGGAAACTTTTGCTTTTTAAATTATTCTTGGTAAATGTGGTTAATTAAATAAAAAAGTTTGGCTACATGTTGTCAGTTCTCATTCAGTGCTGGAATCAGCCCTCTGTTGCTGTCCTTTCCGGGCTTTGCTTTTCACCAGGCCTATCAGCTGTGCTAAGCTGGGCAGAATGTGGCTGCTCCTTATTAACAGGGCCCTAACTAGCCCTTGAGCAAGGGGCTTTTCTCTGAATGTTCGTTAGTGGAAGGTTTTTGCCCTCACAAAAATTTCACAAGGTTTGTTCTGGCTCCGCAGCGTGAAACCAGGGCAAACCTGGCTTCTATGATTGAGCTTAATTCAGTAAGAAATCAACTTATGCTAAATCGTTAAGTGAGGCTTAAATCCAATTCAGTGTGTGCCCATGCAGGGGCTTGCATTGCTTAAATGACATTATTAAACCACTTTTGGTCACACCAGTTTAACTTCCCTAGGGATGTGGCCTCCCCTGTGTCCATACTGCTCTATTAGAGATCCAGTAGAGTCTGTGGGATACTACTACCGTGCTTTGTTGACAATAAACCTGGCATGGTGCCTTCATACCTTGACAGATCTTGTGGTCATTGAGCAGTTTGCTCAAAGTCTGCTATGCCTGCACAGCGCAGGGGCACGCACACCCCCCCGCCCCCGCAAACATCTAACCACACAACTATCAACCTCAAGTCCTCTAACCCTTCCTCCCCACAGATGCTTCCAGCCAATTTCTCTTCGAATTCTCCCCAGGCAGATCTCCGTCAGCCCCAGTCAAAACTTAGTTTACTGTGAGTTCGTAATTACTTAAATTAAGCCCATTAAAGCTTAAAATAAAATTCTATGAAAAGCAGAAATTTGCACGTAGGGGCAATACGTGAATGAGATCCCATTTTAACCCTGCAGGGAAGATTAGACCATAGGCTTTTGTCTACACTTAACACACTACAGTGGTGTTGCTGCAGTGCTTCAGTGGAGACAGTACAGCAACGGGAGGAGTTCTCCCATCACTGCAGTTAATCTCCCTCCCCAGGAAGCGGTAGCTAGGGTGATGGAAGAATTCTTCCATGGGGGTTAGGTCAATATTTACCTAGGTGTCTCAAGGTGTGGCTCTTTCATACCCCTGAGAGGTGCAGCCATGTGTAGACCAGCCTGTTGATTTTACAACTGAAACAGACAAAAAGTGGAAGGAAAAATAGGGGCCCAGTGAGCTCAAGTGACCAGCCTGAAGTCACCCAGCAGGCCAGTGGCAGAGCTAAGATAGAATCTGGGTCTCTTGAGGCCTCAGTTAAAGAGAGATGTGTTAAACAAGACTGTTTATTATTCATTTTGATCAATAAATTTTCTTCCAAATGCCTCCAGCGCTCCCTTTTTCCCCATCCTGCCCCAAGCCTCTCAGGTTGCGTAGCTGCTGCGCCACAGGAAGTAAAACCATTGTAAAAAACAACTGTAGCAACACAAAAGAATAACTGCACATACCTAGATAGCATGGAAATCTACAAAACGTAATAGCTCTGTATCAATTGCAGCACCCAGCTTGTCATCTGCATTGAGGGTTATGGTGGGAGGCAGGGAATGGAAGGAGATGCTAAATGGATGGCTAAATAACGTTACACAAACTGATGAAAGCCAGGGACTTCAATGTTAATTCTTCAGTGCCAAGAGCCGAAACTTCCTGCTGGAACTGTCTCTGTTGGAAGATGTGAAACTGATGATGACAGAACTACAGTTAAAGGGACAGAACTTAATAATCATGCTGATGTGTGATTCCTGCCCTCCTTCCTCTTACAAGTCTCCTCTTAAAGTCCTAGAAGTTAAAGAGATAAGGAAGAAATAGTTACTGTTGAATCTGAGAGCAGTTGGCTCAGAGGATGCTGCTGCCTCCAAGAATAGTCAGTTTCCTCGGTTGTTTGTATGGGCCTTTTATACAGCAACAGGAGAAACCAGTTGTTATGTTTCATTCAAACTTTTTTCCCCCTCAGGAACAATGTTTCTTTAGATATTTTCCATTTTTTTGAGGGGGAAAACCCTCATTGAAAACTGGGACATTTAAGTGGGAAAAAAGGTTTAAAAGACCAAAAAGGCTTAATTTCTTTTGAACTTTTTGTGTGAAGAATGATCCTTTTCAAACCAGTTTTAAGTTACCAGAGATCAAGGAACTGGGTTTTAAAAGAGAAAAATGCAAATGAGTCTTGTGGAATAACTTGCCCATCAGGAAGGATTCTTCTGAGCACTGTAGCAAGCTAGAGGATGGTGTATACTAAAGCGTCAGGCCATTCTTATTCAGGTGTCTAGGGTTAGAATCAGAGTATTTTTGGGCCAAATGGGGCAATTTAGATTATTTAGTCAGATCTCCCATATAACAAAGGTTATAGAATCAGGGCCAGTGCAACCATTAGGTGAACTAGGTGGCCACCTAGAGCGCCAAGATTTGGGGGCGCCAAAACGTGGTGGCACAAGGTAGAAGTTTTGCCTAGCGAGCAAAATATCCTTGCATCGGCCCTGGCTGCAGTGGAACCCCCAGGGGAGGGGCCTCTGACCCCGCCCAGGGCAGGGAAAGGAGAGGCCTGGGGGCCCATCAAGGAAGTGCAGGCAGGTGGGAGAGTGGGCGGGAGAGGGGGTATGACCTGGGGCTGGCCCCAGTGCCTGCCACTGTAGGGCACGCTGCACTGCAGTCCCAGGCTGTGGGCTGGGGCCAGGGCCAGGTGCTTCCCAGATTGGCTGAGTCCAGCTCCACACCTGGGAGGCTGGAAGGGAGCCCTGGCTTGGTCCTGTCTCCTGGCCCGCTCGGCGCCCGCCCCGGCCCGGCAGCAGGGTGGAACAAGATTCCCTGCCCCCCCCCCCCCCCCGGCGGGGGGGGGCCCCGGGGTTCCCCGCCCCCCCCCCCCCCCCAGTGCTGGGACCCAAGTCCTCCGCCAGTGTCCCCAGATTTGGGGGGGGCATCAAAAAGCAGTGGCGCAAGGTGGAAATTTCACCTACGATGCAAAATATCCTTGCACCGGCCATAGAATGTCACCCAGTTCCTCTTGCACTGAGCCCAATAAGCTGTGTTTAAAGCATCTTTCAGACAGGCACCTGAACTGGAAAATGATAACCTACATCCTTTCCTTTCCATTTGCAGTAACAACTTTTTAAAAAAGGAATAAAGTGGAATAATCTTTATCCATCTGACAGCACATTCCTTTAGGCAAAGACACTTTTATACAAGGTTACAAAACAAATCATTTACCCAAGCAAGTGGAAAAAGCGTTAAATGGAGCCATGCTTGTCTATCAGCTACAGGTGCTCACCTGGGGGTTTCTAAGTAAGCCTCATCTAAAAGAGTGATAAATGACCATACTCCTCCAGGATGCAGGACTTAGGGCTTGTCTACACTGGCACTTTACAGCACTGCAACTTTCTTGCTTGGGTGTGAAAAAAACACCCCTGCCCCACCCAAGCACTGCCAGTTTCAGCACTGTAACGTGCCCGTATAGACAGTGCACCAGAGCTGGTAGCTACACCCCTCGTGCTTTAACGTTGCCAGAGAAGGTATACCCTTAGTGTCTGACAGTGATCCAAATGAAGCGGCCAGGGCCAGGGTGACCGTGCCCCAAATGAAGCGGGGGGGGGGGGGGGAGGGGGACAAACACAAATATTCATACCAGAGCCTTAAAATGCACTGGGAGCCCTTCTGTTCATGGAAACAACTCTCTCCTCAGTTTGTCTGATGTAAATAATCTGCATCTATGAATGTAAGGAGCCATCAAATGTGTCTGGAACACAGGGAAGGTTGGGCGTTGAGTTGAAGGAATGGTTAGAAGGTAGGGAAATGGCCTCTCTTGACAGCTTAGCTATGCTCCTGCAACACTGCCCAAGAAAGCAATAGCTAGGTCTCCCAGAAGGCCAAGTGCCCAGTGATAAAGGAGAAGGTGCTCTGTGGTGATGGCAATACATCACCACCAGAAGGCAGTGGTTCGGCTGGGGGGGGCGGGGTAACCTTACACCACAAGGTGGATGAGGGGACCAGGACTAAGACCGAGCATGTGCAAAGACCCCCCCTAGGTTGCAAATGCTTTGCGTTCCACACACATTGGTGTAGTCTGCTGGGCATCTGGTTGGAAGTCTCAGAGATGTAGCTAGTGAGCTAGCTCAATCTTTAATTGAAAAGGCAGGTTCTGTGTTCAGTGGACCTGCTCATGTGCATAAAGTTACTCCTGTGTGTAAGTGTGGGTGGGATCAGGCCTAGATCTGAACAACTGTGATGTTCCAAAATGGTGTTAGCCCAATTTTATTAATGATGACAGGAACTGATTTTTTTTTTTTATCTAGACTTTAAAACATTTTGGGCCAGCTTCTCAGCTGGTGTGAATGGGTTTGATTGTAACTGGAGCTGCGCCAATTAAAAACAGCTGAACATCTGGCTTAAAGAGTCTTGATTTGTTACAACTTATCTAATTCAAATGCCTGAAGAGAAATATGGCATTTGTAATATTCAACACTCCACCCATTCAGCTAAGCTCATAGCCCACATCTGAGCCTGCCAATCTGTCCTCTGACGAAGACCAGACTAGGGACTAGTGGCTGTCCAAGGGCCATCTCCTCTTGCCTTGACCATTGGTTACAGACAAACATTTCATGCTTAAGTATTTAATAGTTACTTAGTCTTCAGCACTGTTAGGGGTGTCAGTTGTGTAGGTTCGTTACTGCCTGGGCTGGGCATGCATTTGTGTAGCTAGTGGCATGTCATGCAGAACTTCCCGGGGCCTTTCCCTCTCTCTGTGAAGCGCAGCAGATTTTTAAAGATGCTGAGAAAGTAGGTAGGCTACAAGGTCCCCTGCTCTCAGAGATGTTTTGAGAGCTGGCTGATTCTTTTTTTTTGTTTGTTTGTTCTAGGAATCGAGTTCTTTGTGGAGAGCACCCCGGTATCCAGCAGGAGTAACAGTTACTTCTCTGTCCTGCATGGGATCAGACAGGTAGAGATCATCCTAGAGCATCTGAAAGAGCTGGGGCTGCCCTTAGCACAAACACCTCTTGCACATCCCGGCAGGTACGGGTCAGCACTGGTGCAGCTACACTGACTGTAGACCCAGAGCTATTCCAGACCAAGGCCTCTGTGCATTTCTTATACCTTTTCATCTAAAAGGGCGCACACTGTGGATTCTAACCTGGAGCCGGTTCAGAGCAGAGAGAATGTGATAGAGCAGCTGCTTGTTACAGGCACGTCTGCCCCTGGGATGATGGAACACAGTTTTCTTTCTGATTTTACCGTTCTGGATCAGTAAGGAATTAGGGGTCATAGAGCCTGAGCTGCCCCTACAAAAGGTAGTCATCACACTCCTGGAAACAGAACCACATTCTGGTGATAGCAAATAGTCAGTGTGTCTGTGTACACAAACACACATTATGCAGTTCATCATACAATCTCAGAGTTGGAAGGCAACCTCAGGAGATCATCTAGTCCAACCCCCTGCTCAAAGTAGGAGTAATCCCTATTTTTGTCCCATCTCCCTAAATGCCCCCTTCAGGGACTGAACTCACAACCCTGGGTTCAGCAGGCCAATGCTCAAACCACTGAGCGATCACTGGTCCCTGAAAGTGTGTCAGGACATTTAAAGTCACCCCCATTCTGAGAATTTAACAGTGATTGCACCACTGTTTCAATAGCCACATTAAAGAGTTGAAGCTAGGATAGCAGGGTTGGAAGGAACCTCAGGAGGTTATCTAATCCAGCCTGCCCCTTAAACCAGGCTCAATCCCCAATTAAATCATCTAACAGATTTTTGCCTTATATCCCTAAGCAGCCCCCTCCAGGGTTGAATTCACAACCCTGGGTTTAAGCAGGCCAATGCTCAAACGACTGAGCTATCGTTCCCTCCTCCCTGCAGCCCATCCCCCTTCATGTTGGGATGGGATGCATTGGCGGGACAAGAAATGTGGTAGGTAAAACAGATTAGTTTGATTATCTTTCCAAAGCAGGTTTAGTGGGTTTATACCCCTTCCTCACCTTAAAAAACCTGTGCTTCTTTAGGGATTTCCATTCCCCAATCAGAGTATAATGGCTATATTAGACCTAGCTGTGCTTGATGGTTTCTATAACAAAATACATCTTTGTTGCTTTCCCCCTGCAATGCGCTGGATTCAGCTGAGCTCTAGCTGTTTCTCAGAAATGCCCTATGCCATCTAGCACTTGAATTTTTCCCTGCCAAATTAATCGGGGCATCAGCTGCTTCTGCAAGTCAATCGATTAATCCACAAACAACACCCAGCACCCCGTGTTCTTCCAGACTCCTGCCTGATAGAAATGAGACACAAACTGACTTGCCTGTTAAGAAACTGAGCGATGTTAAAAAAAAAAATCAACCCCAGTAAATTTCAGCCCATTCTGAATTCTTGTCTTTCTCAGCCAGGGAGGCCATGCTAACTGTCTCCAGGGGAGCAACAAACCTTGTAAAGCATTTTATCTTGATACAGCAACAGTAGGAGCAGAACAAATGATCTTTCCAAGTGGCCAAGAGAAAGGCTGATAACTTGTGAGTTATAGGTTAATGACAGAGCTGGGTGTCTGTCTGTAATGGGGAAGAATGAATGCACTGATTATGTAGCAGACAGCCACTCAGGGGATGGAGGAGTTAGAGGGCCTGTCATAGGGAAAAGCAGGCTGGGGAATGCGGCAGTCATGTTCTTTCTAGGATGGTTTCTGTCCAGTTCCAGATTAGGTACAACTATAAATGAGGAACTTTTCTGGGGAGCAAGGCTGAGGCTAAGAATATGTGGGTGTCACCTTGTATGTGATTCATGGCTGGTTGGGGGAGCATTCATGTATTCAGCTGGGTATGATTTTTCCTGGTGAGGGCTGCGTGAGCAGGCCAGGAGTGGCTGTTCTGACAACAAAGCAGTGTAAAAGACACCACAGGCTAGAGAGGTAAGGGGATACTGTCTGTTCCACAGGCCAAAGTGTATCCTGGAGACTGGCACAGGGAGTGACCAGTGGGGATCCAGGCATCCAGTTGCTGGTAGAGTTAGGAGACTCAAAATGATAAATGACATCAGAGGGCAAAGATGAGCAATATAGCAACAGGAAGAATTCCACCAACAAAGGCCATTTATGAAGAAGGTGTGTAATGTCCTTGACTTCAGCTGCTCCTCTGGCCTCCAGCCCCTCCGCGTGTCCAGCACCCATTTCCCAGCTAATGGCCTCGTTTCTCATTTATTGTTCCAAGAGCTCAGGTCTCTGTGCTGTGATTGGACTCCACAATTGACCACCCCCACCTCCTAGTAAGTAGGTCAGGCGCTCCCACAGCCTTTGAATAGTCCCATTGGCTCTTGCAATCCCACACAGTTCAGGCCATGGCTGACACCATTGCACCTTTGTTGACGTCCTTTGGCCAAGCGGGACACGGTTCCATCTGCAGTGTTCATGTGCGGTCAGGGCCAGCTCCAAGTTTTTTGCCGCTCCAAGTAAAAAAATGTCCTCACCCCTTCATTTCCCTGCGTCCCCTTGGCCTCGCCCCAACTCCGCTCCTTCCCCGTCTCATTCTAGCCCTTTCCCCAAATCCCTGGCCCTGCCTCCTCCCCTGGGCATGCTGCATTTCCCCTTCTATCCCTCCCACCCAGGCAAGCCTGGGAGGGAGTGGGGAGAAGCGGAGAGGCGGTGCGCTCAGGGGAGGAGGCAGTGGTAGAGCAGAGGTGAGCTGGGGCAGGAGTGGTTCCTCAGCCCACCCCGCCCAGGGTTACTTCCTGTGCCCCCCCAGCTCCCCTCCCCTCCACCGCTGCCTGCTCCGCTGAGCATGCCACCGATCCACTTCTCCTCCCTCCCTCCCTCCCAGGCTTGCCACATGAATCAGCTGTTTTGCAGCAAGCCTGGGAGGGAGGGAGGGGGGAGAAGTGGAGTAGCAGTAGCACGCTCAGGGGAGCAGGCGGAGGCGGAGGTGAGCTGAGGCTGCGGGGGAGGGGCGTGGGGAGCTGCCAGTGGGTGCCGCCAAAACTTAAAAAAACAAAAAGGGAGGCTGGCCAGACTGCTGCCAAAGAAAAAAAAAATCCCCTTGAAAGGTGCCGCCCCAAGAACGCTGGGAGTGTTGCCCCTTCAAATGTTCCGCCCCAGGCACGTGCTTCCTATGCTGGTGCCTAGAGCCAGCCCTGTGTGCGGTGGACGTCAGGAGCAGCAGTGGGCTGTCATAGCCATACAGAAGCTGAGGGGAGGTGGTTTCTGCTCTCAGGTGGGCTGAGGATGGCTGCTAGGGCATGGCAAGAAGCTGTGGTAAAGAGGCCTTCACTTGACAGTGAGTCGGGTTGTGCTGTATAGGTCTGGCAGAAGGTTCTGGCTTTATTACCACAGTGCCCCATTGTCAAAGCCACTGTAGGCCGCAGCCAGTGTAATGTGTACACATAGTACAAGACTGCGCTGAGCTGTACGCTCATTACTGAACTCTCTGGCCTTCACCAAATGCATCCTGCTCAGAGCACAACTGTGGTCCCTGGAGCCTCTGACAAAGGAGCTGTCAGTTGGACAGAAGCCTTTAAAGGATGCTGAGCTAATTAAACTCTGCCAGGTGCCTGCTACTCTCCAGCAGCATCTTCACCACCCCCTATGGGAAGAGGAGAGACAACCCATGACACAGGCAGCTTCCCTCACCTGAACTTGACAGCGGATCTCCTCCAGCTTGTGGTCAGTGTAGTCTGGAGACTGCATTCTGTACAATCTACAATCGGGGCCTGCTGGGTGGGGCTCATTGGCAGGGTCTTCACCCCGGTGTCCAGGGAAGGAAAATGAGAGTGAAGGGGGAATTCTGGAAGCCACAGTGAGGGATTGAGGTGGGAAGCAGAAGCCTAGGTGTGCCAGTCATAGTATTAGGGCATGTTCCAACTCTATCTCACAGGGTTAGGCAGGCCTGCGAATAAGGACTAAAGGCCCAGGAGTTAAGTGCCTAAATCTGTTTGACAATTTGGAGCCAAGGCTGTTTAGCTCCACGTTTTGCCATCTCCACCTAACATAAGAATGACCATACTGGATCAGACCAATCGTCCATCTAGCCCAGTATCCTGTCTTCTGATGCTGGCCAATGCCAGATGCCTCACAGTGAGTGAACAGAACAGGCCACTTTTGAGTGTTCTGTCCCCTGTCATCCAGCCCCAGATTCTGGCATTCAGAGTTTTAGGGACATCCAGAGCATGGAATCCCATTGACCATCCTGGCTACTAGCCACTGATGGATCTGTCCTCCCATCCTCCTTGAACTTATCTAATTCTCTTTTGAAGCCAGTTATACTTTTAGCCTTCACGCTATTTCCTGGCAGTGAGTTCCACAGGTTGCTTGTGGGCTGTGTGAAGCAGTACTTCCTTCTGTTTGTTTTAATCCTACTGCCCATTAATGTCATCAGATGCTTTATGTCTACAGCTGGTGAGGGTAGGCAGTAGTTCCAGGGCATGGTAGACCTGCATTGCCAAGCAGCACAGAAATGACCTCATGGATGGAAGATGCTTCCTGTGACCATCTGCAAGGCCACTAAATTCTCCTCTTTCACGTCATGCCTTAAAACTCACCTCTGCCAGGACAATGGCTAGGTCACTGATGGGCTGTGACTGCTGATTATTATTCTAACCACAACGGTCTCACTGGTGCATTGTGCTGCTCCTGCCTGTACTAGTGGATCCACCTGTTGGCTTTTGTCTTGTCCTTAGACAGCAGTTTAGGGCAGGGACTGACTTTTTGTGATATGTGTATGTACAGTGCCTAGCACGATGGGTTCCTGATCCTTGATTGGGCGCTGATCCCTTAAAGGGATCGCTAATCTCTCCCACAGTACAATGAATAGATGACTTTAATAGTTCCATGTGACAAAGCCATGAGGTAAGCAGCTCGTCCTATGTAAGTGCTAATGGAGCATTTCTGCAACCACATATCATCATGTTGGCTTTATGACACAAAGAGAAGTGACTGTCAAAATGACATTACATTTCATGTATTTATTGGTTGTACTTTTTTAAGCACTGTTGGAAAAACAGTGGAGAAAAAAGTCACCAAAAATTTTCCCCAAATTTTTCATGATCCATTTTCAGCAAAATATTTGAAACATTTCGAACAGTGGGTCAAGAGAAAAAAACCCAAACCAAAAAACTCTGGCCATGATGAAAATATGTGCTGTTCTTAATTTATATCATGGCAAGTCATAGACACCTAGTGAGAACAAGCTTTAAATTGTACAAACATAGAGTAGGACCTGATCTAAATCGCCAAGACTGGTAGTGCCAACTCCCCCATTCAAAAATCACTTCAAAAATGTTAGAGCTCTTTTTTCCAAAGAGCCTCACCTAACCATGTGACTCCAGGAGCTGGGAGGAGGGGAGGGTTTCAAGCATCACGAGACTCATGATAAAACAGTGAGAGTTGGCACCATTATAAAAGAGATGAAGAGTGGGAGGGGAAATTGAGGCACAGGGTTGGGCAGTAACTTGCATGTTTCATATCCAGTTGTTGGGTTGCTTTAATAAGAAGCCTCAGAGGGGCCAAACTATTAGCATCCATTTTCCAACCCATTAGTATCGGCATTTCAGAATGAAAAGGCTAATAATAGTTGCAGCTGTTCCTGGGGATGTTGGCTGTTTTGTGGTTTGCTTGGTTGTCATAGTTTCTGTTGCCACTGTGGTTGAAATAATTGTTTTAAAGGAAGACACCTCGTACGAAGGTCTCTGACTAATGCCCTTTCTAATTGAATATGGTCTTCTTGCTCTCTCATTCCTGGAAAGATTTGGGAGAGAGGAATTGTGGGTAATCGCTAGCAGTGCAGTGTGTTAGCTTTAACAGGAGGAAGGAGTGGCCTTAAGCAGTAGAAAAAAAATCGATAATAACGTTGATGGGCCTGATGCAGTTAACAGCAGGACTGGTGAGTTCATTGTGCGTTGGCTCAGGCCCTATAGCACTAGAGAGAGAAGAGCTAGCAAGCAGCTGGAGAGCTGTGCGAATATTTGTTGTAGGGTTTCTTTTGATTTTAAAAATGTTGAAGGGGCCGAGCAGGCAGAACCGACACCAGCGATTTCCATCCCCACTAGCCTACAAAACAGGCATTTCAAATGTATTCTGTGGGGAGGTGTTTGCTAGGGCTGCTTTACTGGTGTGTCACTACCCAAAGCCTTGGGACTGCACCACCACACTCCCCTAAGCTCCTTGTGTCAGTAATGCAAAGTTCTTCTTTGAGAGATGTCCCTGTGGGTGCTCCACTTCAGGTCAAGGTGCATCCCAGCGCCTTTGATCAGGGATTTCTACGGCAGTTCTCCTACTGGCTGTGCACGCGCGGTGCCTGCCTCTCGAGCTGTCAGTGTTTAAACAGTGCGTGCACAGCTCGGGCTTCCTTCTCTACCTTCCCCGGCTAAAGACGGAGTTCAGCAGTGCTCTCTCAGACTAGATATCATAGTTAGTTTCTTAGTTTAGTTACATAGTTTTAGACACTAGAGTTACCAGTTAGACAAGTTACTTTAATTGTTACATTTATTTCTTTGAAGTGGAGTGGGTAGGGGGGAGGAAAAAAACCCTCCACAGTTTGGATATGCCTGACTCCCAAGACTTCAAGAGATGCATCTCCTGCAAGGATGCCATCCCCATTTCGGATGGGCATTCACAGTGTGTAGGCTGTTTGGGGGAGTCTCATGTACCCCAAAAATGCATCCACTGTAGTAAGCTGAAGGCCAGGACACGCAAGGACATTGAGCTCAGGCTTAAAATGCTACTCCTAGAAAACTCATTCAGACTAGCGTCTGACCCTGGCCAGCAAACCTCTGTGACACCCTCCAGAGGTAAAGGAAAGACAAAAAATGGCCAGCTTCCTCTCCCCTCAGGGGCCACACTGGGGTCCATGGACCTACATCACACCACACTCAGGTGTTCTGCGGGCTGCCGAAGGAAAGCTGTCAGACTCTCCCCACTACTGGCCTACACTGAATCCCGGATGAGACCTGAAGTGGCAGCCCTCCCTAGAGGGAACACTACACTGCACACCTCTTCTACAGCAATAACACCTCAAGATGCTATGGTACCCCCACCACCTTCTGCTACTGATGACCTCACTCACTTTCAAGAGCTGTTTCAGAGAGTAGCAGAAGAGCTCAAGATCGCCCTAGAGGAGGTATCTGAAACCCAACATGAGCTTACTGACATCCTGCAAGCTATGACCTCCTTCAGAATAGTCCTACCAATTAATGGGGCCATTATGGAACCTCCTAAAACATCAAATTAGCGTCACAGACCAGAAGAAGGAGGGAATGGGGCTATGGCTGCTAACTTTCTAATTGTCCAGGTAAGAAATCTAATGTTCCTCATATTTCCTTACCAATCTAATCAAAGTTTCATTGAAAATCCCCAAACTGATTTTTTTTTCCACTGAATATCTGACAAGTTTTTTTAAAAAATTGACTTTTTTGGCAAAAATTTCTCTTTGGTACTAAAGCCATTTTCCATCTCTAAAATGTTTTGAGGGGAAATTTATGACCAGCTCTGTTAATGGTGGTGTGATGGGCTGACACCCTTGATTTTATTCCCAGTAGTACTGCCTGGCTAAGAAAAATAGGGAAAGCTTGTGGTCCATGCGTGACTCCTGGAGGCAGGGAATTAGGGAGTAGCCTGCACTAGCCCGTTGTTAGTTCAGACTTGCCATAGTGACACGTGGGCGGAACAAACCCAGAGGGGTTTGTACTGGATCCCTGGTGATAATACAATGGAGGCAGTGGGATTTTACTAGAAAGATAAGCACAGAAAGGTTAACTGAGACCTCTGTCCAACCAGCACTTGTAGGTATAGTGATGAGTGACCGCCTCACAGAACTCACCACCAAAAGCACAAACCTAAATCACTTGAGCTAAAGGATTAACTCCCTTATCTGGTAGCAGTAGCAGGTTCTTATCCTACATGATCACCTTGGCTAGTGGGTTACATAGATGTTGGCTTTAATAAGGCAGCCCTTGGAAACAATCCATTGGGAGAGTACATTCTGTCACTGAAAAAACCCATGCAAGAGACTGAGTTTGAGAAATCAGTTTATTGTTTGTTTGATTAACATGCTAAGTCTTTTATACACAGTTTTATGCACAGTTAACATGGCAGTCTGCACCCTCTGAGCCAACAAAAAACAGAAACATCATGGTGAGAACTGCCTACAGCCAGTCAAGTGATGAGGGAGGAGTTGGAGTGAGGAGTAGAAAGGGAAGATGAGAAGGGCTACTCAACAGACAATCCACAATGTGATTTTGGCCCCATGAACCAGGAAAGCCATCGCTTTGGTGAAGTAACTTAAAAGCTTGTTGAGCGATCCAAGGCAGTGGCTGTTTGGCTTCCTTTGTGATAACTTCGATATACCCAGTAAAGAACCAGTTTTTAGCTCCCTCTAGTTAATTTTTAATTTCCTGCTGTGGGTTAGTTTTGATTAAGTTTTCAGTTTTAAGCTCATTTCATTTATCATTTGACCATCACTGTGAATGTTTTATTTGTTTCTTACACTTATCGGAACTTATGTTTGACGTGAGCCACTTTAAATCTTGATGCTGGTAGGTTCTTGGCTTGTTTTCTGATGACCCCAAAGCAGTGCCTTGGATTTATTTATACATCTTTTTGCCAGCTGTAAGGGTTGAAATCAGAGGCATTTAGTTCATTTAGTTTCATCCCTCATGTTGAGTAGCTGCAAAGAATCCTGGTGCTGTTTGCTCAATGGGCTGGTTTGGAGGGGTGGATAATCTGACATTTATGCATGACTTTCCATCCCTCAAAGTGAAACACAAACTATACACAGTACATACAGAAATCACATCATAGCTGAAATGCAGCCATCGCTGAAGTTGACCATAGCAACTTTTTAATAACATATGCATTAGTACAACACAACAGTTTAGGACATCAAGTGAGGAATAATATCACATACAACTGAAACTTCTGCAAGAATTTAGGTAGAATGTAATTTCCCTCATAAAAATTTGGCCAGAGCTAACACCCCACGTGCTGCAAAAAATGACAGAAGTTTTTTTTTAAAAAAAAACAAGCACAAGTGTGAATGAGGACACCTTCAAGAGCATGGAGCCCTTCAGCACAGAGCTGTGGTACTGGGTCTGTTCTGAGAGGTAAGAGTGTTACCTTCTGAACCTTCCAGGTCTTCTGGAGTGGGAGCAATCTAGACTCATAGAGGAAAGGGGAGAGCACCAAGGGATGGAGAGCTGTAGAGAGCTGTATAGATATAGGGTGGGGCTCTGTTTTCTTATAAGAGCAACTGAACTTCAGTGTCAAAGCAGAGCGGGCTGTGTCATGTTCTGGGGCTACTGTAGCCATGTAACCTGGTTATGGCTTTCTCCCCTCTCACTCTACTCTCAGAAGCTGGTTTTGCTATTCAAGGATCTCATATTTATTGATGGCAAGAGACTGGCCAGGCTCCTAGCCTGGAAAATCATCCTGTAACATGTTCCTCACTTCTCCCACATCCCTAATGTGTTCTCCTTTGACTTCCCTGAGGAAGTAGAGACAATTTGATTCTGCTTCCTTTCTTGGTGCCCTGACTGCAATTTGCAAGGGTCTGAGACTTCCTACATCACTCAAATGCCATCATGTGGGTTTCATGGTTCTCACACATGTTTTTTGGAGGTTTCGCCATGTCCCAAAAGTGTCCAACTATCTGACTCTAAGCGCTGGAGTATCTTATTTAGACGTGGTTATGGAGAAATCTGGCTTTGGCTCTGCTAAGAATGCAGTGCCTGAGGTAAACGCCGCAATGCTACAAAAGATTGCTTATCCTCCATACCAAGCTTCTGTAACAGTTATCAAAATCTGGCTGGACTCAATGGGCATCATCCTTTTCATGGAGATTTCACCAGTGCCTTACGCATTTGCCATGGTCCTCATCTGTCCAGCTGAGCTAGAGGATGCAGCACTATTGCTTTTTTTTTAACTTGGTGCATCAGTCTCTTAACGTGTCCACTTTTGTCTGCAGCCATGTTCACTTCTTATTTTGACTCTAACTCATCCAAGAACAATCCTGATGTCCATATAGGTTTTTAAGAACTCATGTTTGATGGGGTAGCTGCTTCTTCCGTGGATGACACTAAGAATTTACATCAATTTTGGTTTAACTCAGCATGTTAATGTTTATGTGTAAACTCTCATTTGATCATTTCTTTGGTGGCTTCTGCTATAGACATCAAATATCTAGCCATTACTTTTTCTCACCACTTCAGTCTTTTTTACTCTTCCTCACATCATTAACCACACCTTCTCTTACTTCTATCCAGCAATCCTCATGTTACTTTCTTGCTCTAAGTAATTCCAGACTGCCCTCTCTGACTTGCTAAATTCTAAGACTGTTCATTAGTAAAGAGTGGGCTGATCTCTATAATCCCACAACAAATTATTTGATTGATGTTACTGCTACCAAGGGGAGATGAATGCAGATTTCTGCCAGCCGTTGCTTTCTTTAATACCTGAGTTTGCTCAGGAAGATGAGGGAGAGTGATTGCTGGCTGCAGAGTTTTCCTGGGCTTTCTCTCTATATGGAACTTCATACTTGATGTGGTTATAGAAAAGTTCTGAGGTGGGCAAGATATGCTATTTTATTCTTAAATGAACCAAAAGATCATCTTGTTCTGGTTAGAGTTCTGATGGTCTGTTATACCCTGAGAAGAGATCTTGCATGGGTAATGGTCTGTCTTCCAAAAGTTGCAAACATTTTCTCTACTCTTTTGCTTGGAATATCAACCACACCTGTCTACCCAGCTATCTTCCATCAGTCCTCTTCTTTGTAATATCTAGTCACCCTCATAGATGTCCACCTAGTGTAGTCCCAGAACACTGGTGAGAAGGTATTGTCTTATTTTAAAATGATATGAGTTTTTAAGAAAAACGAGACTCTCCAGGGAAATTCTCTTAACTACCATATCTCCTTTAACAGATTGTTGAGAAGGAGACAGCCACCTAATTCTATTGGCATCGCTCATAGAATAAGTTATTTAACAGATTTCAGTCTGCTGTTGGCTTTCCCCACTAAAAGCATGGGGGATTATTCTAGGGCGGGTTCCCAAACTTGGTTTGTGGCTTGTTCAGGGTAAGCCCCTGGTGGGCTGCGAGGTGCTTTGTTTACCTGAGCATCTGCAGGTACAGCTGTTTGCAGCTCCCAGTGGCTGCGGTTTGCCATTCCCGGCCAATGGGAGCTGTGGGAAGTGGTGGCTCAGCCCGTGCTGCTTCCCACAGCTCCTATTGGCCAGGAATGGTGAACCACAGCCACTGAGAGCTGCGAGGAGTCATACCTTTGGATGCTCAGATAAAGCATCAGATAAACAAAGCCTGCCAGGTGTATATCTGCAGTTCTGTGATTTTGTGTTCCCATTGAACTCTTATATGGGACACAATGTTTGGAACATTGCATTAATTAGTTTATCTGGTATGGACTCACCTAGCTTCAGTCTTCCCTAAACACCTGCAGTTTGTTACCATGGACCCCTGCTCTTCTATCATTACATGTATGATTTCAAAGATGCCCTGGTGGGAGAGTTTGGTTTCTGCCTAGTCTAGATTTACATGCACCTTTGGATCAATAAGTTCATAAAATTATAGAATATCAGGGTTGGAAGGGACCTTGGGAGGTCATCTAGTCCAACCCCTGCTCAAAGCAGGACCAATCCCCAGCTAAGTCATCCCAGCCAGGGCTTTGTCAAGCCTGACCTTAAAAATCTCTAAGGAAGGAGATTCCACCACCTCCCTAGGTAACCCATTCCAGTGCTTCACCACCCTCCTAGTGAAAAAGTTTTTCCTAATATCCAACCTAAACCTCCCCCTCTGCAACTTGAGACCATTACTGCTTGTTCTGTCATCTGGTACCACTGAGAACAGTCTAGATCCATCCTCTTTGGAACCTCCCTTTCAGGTAATTGAAAACAACTATCAAATCCCCCCTCATTCTTCTCTTATCCACCACTCCTCCCAGTTTAGTGTCATCTGCAAAGTTATTTATGATGGCCACCAGTGGTCTCTGGTGTCAAATGTACACAAAATCTATCTAGTTCTGGGGCAGATGGGGACAGAATGAGGTTCATATCAATGAAAACCATTGGGCTTCCAAACTTATTTACATATTTCCCATCAAATACTTGAAAAAGTGGGTATAAATATTACCCAGTCCAATATCACCACTATGAAGGCACTTCCCCTAAGATTAATCTCTAGCCCCATGCACATGTATGCTAGACCTCTACCCCATGCTCCTACTCACACATCCCATCTCCAAACATGATTCCCGAGACCCTAAGCTACCCTAAACCTAATGCCTAAAAGCTAACTTATATGTGTATCTTATTGTAACATTTAACACTAAGCTTTTCAATTGAACTGAAATCTAGCCTTCCTTCTTTCCCTCTGCACTGTCTCTTTTCTTCAGTCTAGTTTGTCTGTGCATTGAGAACATTTCAATTATGTTTTTCTCTGCCCATTTTCCTCTCCTCCATCCGACAAGCTGTCTCTGGAATTTCTATGCACCAAGGGCATCTCTCCAGGTTTCTCTTCTATCTGATTCAGCCTGTCTTCACCTCCTTATTAGTCATCTCCCTATCTTCCTCATCTATATTTTCTCACATTCCTTCCTGCTACATTGATCTCAGTTTCTTTTTCTCTCTCCTTTCTTTCTTAACCCTTTCTCTCCTTCTCAGCTCTTCCTTCCCCTTTCCCTTTCTTTCCCTGTGTTCTCACCTTCCTCCATCATTCTTTTCTCTCTCATATTGCTCCCTTTTAAGATGCCAGGGGGCCTGTTTCCTCCTCTGGGAGAAGGGGGATCCAGCAGTTTTTTCCTGTCTTCTGAGTGGAGAGTCTGTTCTTTTTTTCCTCTCCCCTCCGGGATCCATTAGGGGCCTGTCCTTCTCTGGTAGGGGCTGTTCCAACTCCTTCACGTTGGCCCCACATTCTCCTTCATCCCTGAGATGGGGATGGAGTGTCTCTTTGAGCACTGCAGGAAGGACAGGCCTCACAGTATGTCTCCTGTGCGTTGTTAGAGTATCACTAGTGCCACATAGACACCCAGTGGCCCTGCAGGAGACAGCAGCCCATTGTGCCTGTTGCCAACATGCCAACATGGCTACTGTGGAACTGGCAGCTGCCAGATGTTTTGTTCAGGGATTGGCTCCACCTCTGCTCCACTTCCGACCCAGCTGTGTCTAAATGTCAAAAACACACCATAACTTTGATTGCTCTTACTGCCATTCAGGGATCCTTTGGAGCAATCCATCGAAGAGGCAGAGCCAATGGCTTGGGGGTAGCAATGACAAAGGTAGTTTCAGGTTTTTATGATCACAGCATGGTTACATCCATCCCTGCTCATTGTCTTGACATAGTTTTCATTCCGATACTATGGCTCTGAATGAAGACTGACAAGGAAGAACTGTTCTTGATGGGTCCCTCCAACTCAATGCTCATTTATCCAACCCGGTTTCTTCTTCGGACGATGGTTCCATTTCTTCTGCTTCCAAAGCTGATATTCTTGGAGCCATCACTGCCCTGGCCTTTCTTCAGAAGTCTACATTAGTTATACTGAAAAGATGTCAAAGCACAATAACCTCTCCAGCACGCTTTCATCTCTTGACACTGAGATGAATAGCTACCAAGGGCAAGTCGCTAGTTAGACTTAGACAATCTTTTAAAATGTTTTGATTACCGTTGATTTTTCTCTTTTTTCCATTTCATCTGGTTTTATCATTTGCAAAGTGCTCTCTGGTGTTCCCATGAAGTATGTTAGAGAAGTAAAATTGGAGGGAGTCTTATTGGTAACTGTTTAAATCAATTATGCCCCGGGGATTTTCCATACTAGAGAGGGTCCATGTCCTTCTGCCCTTGTAAGGTTCCACATGACTGGTTCTTGTGCATACAAACATCAAATCAGCCTCAGAGAGCCCTTTGTTGGGGATGATGCTAAGTCAAAGTTCTGTTCTAATTTTCTGAATGAAATTTAACAACACTGCGTTCTTGACAGCACGGGAGACAAACAGGAGCAGAAAGTACAGTGATGACAATGTAGCAAATAAAGAGATTTGGTTATTCACACAGTGAATGGAACACAGTATGAAGCTGGAAAAAGTTTAAGTCTACATGACATGAGAGCCTATGCAAGTGATGTGACCAATGAGGAGAGAGAGTCGGAAAACTGCCTTATGACCAAGCCGAACTGATTACTAATGCAACGAGGGAAGAGGTAAAGGAAATTCTAAATACCTCATATTCAGGTCTGGCTGAAGACCACACTGAGACAAACAACTCTTATACTGAAGCCCGGCTAACACTTCTCTAAGGCTACTGATGCAGGGAAAAGAAAAAGGCTAAAGGTTTTCCAGACTGTGTGTGCGAATTGGTGTGTGTGTGCAGGGAGAGGTTTATTTTTCTACAGGAATATTGCATGAGGAAAGCTACTTCATAAAGTAAAAATCAGTACATTCATTAAATTCATACAGTATCCTGTCACTCAGGCCAAGTACTGTACTAAAGATAAGATAATACACTACAACTCAGATGACACTGAATTGGTTTAAATTGCTGTTAGGTAACAGACAATCTTTCGACAACCACCATTGCTCTAGGTGTGTGTGTTTGTGTGTGTGTGTGTGTATTTACATTGAGTGTGCATCTGCACAACTCCCATATACAGCTATAGAGGACATGGAGCTGTTTCCGTGTGAATTTTTTCTTGCTTAATGCACACCTATGAGTTATTTTATTGATGAGATGACAAATCACAAGTTATTTGACAATAACAAGAACCTCTTATTCCCACACATTTCATTTTCCACAACTGTTGTCCAAAGCAGTTGCATGTCATAACAACAGTGGGTGAAACAAAAACTGTATACAGCGTGTGTGTGTGTGTGTGTATATACGTATATGTGTGCATGTGCCTGTGTGTGAGTATGGATGCTTTTTATATATATGTAAAATTTGTGTACACAATACAAACATTACATCCATGTTACCAGAACAGTCTTCCCTTTTTAGAAGACAAAAACTCCCCCCACCCTCCCCGATTCATCAACCACCTGCCTTTATTTACTCACACAGAAAATGTTCCGTAATAAAGAGCAACTATCATGTATGGGCCAGTCAGTTGAAAAGTGTGGTGGCCCTCACTGGACAAACTTTATGATGTTACAGTAATCTACAGGAGTGGCCAAACTTTGGCCACCATTTTGGATCTGGAAGCGTGGGTGGAAACTTATGGCTCAATGAAGTGAAACACATCTGAATATTGCTCAGGCTCAAACCGGAGGAAATGCCAAATGGTGGGCACTGTTAACCATGGTGAATGGCATTCCATGGGCCAACGATACTTTTTAAGTGGTAATAATGTAGTGCTATAGTCACTACAGCATGTGTCCAGTATCAGAGGGGTAGCCGTGTTAGTCTGGATCTGTAAAAGCATGTGTGTGTCTCTTATACTATACCCATGAGGGAAAAAAACCCACCAGTACATTGTACTTCAAGAACTATGTCATACAACATTAGCAACTAAAAATTCTTAAAAACATTGATTGCTAAATCAATGCACATACACCCTCTGGGATGGTATAATACCATGTAATGCATGATAGTGAGACTTACACGTATTGAACACTGTCTCACCATGTGGCAGTTGGGTAGTTACCCCTAAAACATTAAATAAGAAATGTATTACACTGTCCCCTATCATACTTTTCCCCCTCTGTTTGTATCTCTCTAAATCAGGGTGGGCAAACTTTTTTGCCCGAAGGCCACATCGGGGAATAGAAATTGTATGGCAGGCCATGAATGCTCTCAGAATTGGGGTTGGGGTGTAGGAATAGGTGCAGAGTCTGGGGTGGGGCTAAGGATGAGGAGTATGGGGTGTACGAAGGTGCTCTGGACTGGGACAGAGGGGTTTGGAGAGTGGGAGGGGGATCTGGGCTGGGGTAAGGGGTTGGGGCATGGGGAGAGGCTCAAGGGGTGCAGACTCTGAGCAGTGCTTACTTCAAGCGGCTCCTGAAAGCAGTGACATGTTCCTTCTCTGGCTCCTACTTGGAGACGCGGTCAGGTGGCTCTGAAGTCTGCCCCATCCGCAGGCACCGCCTCCAGTTCCCACTGGAGCACCGGAGAAGGACATCGGGAGTGTGCAGGAGCCTGAGTTGGGCCATGCTGCAGCTTTCGGGAGTGCAGTCCCCGACCCAGCGCCCTGGCTGGAGTGGGGCCAAGCCATATGGTGTGCCCCCCCCCGACCCAGCTCCCTGGCCGGAACTGAACTGCATGATGCGGCCCTGACCCAGTACCCCGTCTGGAGTGCTGGAGCAGGACTGAGCCACATGATACGGCTCGTGGTCCTGCTTAAAACGGCTCATGGGCTGGATCTGGCCCATGGACCATAGTTTGCCCACCCCTGCTCTAAATCTAGATATGGAGATATAGTTAGAGCTATCACATCACACATGTATTTTGTATTTTTGCAGCATGATTTGTTCTACCATCAAATCTTTTACTGTACAGTTTTGTAATTTTTTGTTTAACCAATCAGGGACTAGTTTGCTACAAGCGATGTCCTATGTTGGATGCTGAAACTAACCAGACTGTAGTATTCTGGGGAGCTTTACCGTAAGTTTACAAATATACAAAAACAAAAGACCAACCTCCTTCCAAAAAACCCAAATCACTACTTTTCATCTGGCAAAAAGTTGTATACACATGATTTAAACTTTCCTGTTTAAATATTGAACTGTTTTTGGCAAATTTAATAAAGTACAATATATTACAACCAAACAAAAAAAAAATAGTAAGTTTCAGTAACAGCTGTTAAGAGTGATGTGATCTGAACATTCCCACCCACCCTTCCCCAGAGACAGAGAGAAAAAAAAATCCTCCCCCATCTGATAACTCAATTTGTTTCTTTAGGAAGCTAACCAATAGGAAGCAACACAACAAGCGTGTGGTATCAAATGAAGCTGACCAATCCTGCACTCTGTATTAGCAAGAACACCCGCTTTCGCTAGCTGGAGGATCCTGTGGTTTGTCCAACTTGATGTCAATCACTGATGGAAGAAAGGAAAGTTAAGGAAGATGATATTGTTATTCAAGGTTAACCTGTGTTTCTGGGTGCCAGGAAAGTTACCGCTGCTTAATTTGTGGCAGGTGATAATTAATTTTAGTGTGCATGGAAGTGATATACTGATTGGCAGCAAGCACAGTACAGATTGGTGCTGTATCTGCCCACCTATGTCCTAAGCCATCTCTACGGCACTTCTCCTCTACATGGAGGACCCCCAAAATTTCTGCCAAGGCACTTCCATCCAGACTTGTAGTGTCCCCTGCTTTGGTCTGGGCAGAGATGGCCAAGTGTGCTGAGTTGGGCAGGAGAGTAAGCTGACAAATATCCTCTAAGAGCTAAAGCAAATGGGACTGAAATCTGCAAATGAACTGATGCCTCCAAAGGGGACAGCAGATAATTAGTTCACCCAGACACCCCCTTGGAAGCAGCCCAAGTGGTTCTTTCTTTCTCTCATGGTACACATAGACGGCCAGCAGCATTAAAGGAACTTGTACTCTCTCTCTCTCGCTCACGCCCCCCCCCACCCCACAACTCTTTAGCTGTGCATTATGTTCTCATTACTACACTGATCTGCTTATCATGCACAACCTGCAAGGCCAGTAACTAGGTGGACACATTACAGAACTGTCAGGGTTGCCTTTGAATGGCAGGTCTTAGTGAAATAGTGTTTCCTAATATCCAACCTAAACCTCCCCCACTGCAACTTGAGACCATTACTCCTTGTTCTGTCATCTGGTATCACTGAGAACAGTCTAGATCCATCTTCATGGGAACCCTTCCCTTCAAGTAGTTGAAGGCTGCTATCTAATCCCACCTCACTCTTATCTTCTGCAGTTCTTTCCGCCTCTCCTCATAAGTCATGTGCTGTACCCCCCGCCCAATCATTTTTGTTGCCCTCTGCTGGACTCTCTTCAATTTGTCCACATCCTTTCCGTAGTGGGGTGGGGCCCCCAAAACTGGATGCAATACTCCAGATGGGGCCTCACCAGTGCGAATAATCACTTCCCTTGATCTGCTGGCAATGCTTCTACTAATGCAGCCCAACATGCCATTAGCCTTCTTGGCAACAAGGGCACACTGTTGACTCATATCCAGCTTCTCATCCACTATAATCCCCAGGTCCTTTGCTGCAGAAATGCCACTTAGCCAGCCGGTTCTCAGCCTGTAGCAGTGTATGGGATTTTTCCGTTCTAAGTGCACTTGTCCTTGTTGAACCTCATCAGATTTCTTTCAGCCCAATCCTCCAATTTGTCTAGGTCAGGCTGGACCCTATCCTTACCCTCCAGCATATCTTTCTCTCCCCACATCTTAGTGTCATCTGCGAACTTGCTGAGGGTGCAATTCATCCCATCATCCAGATCATTAATGAAGATGTTGAACAAAACCAGCCACAGGACTGACCCTGGGGCATTGCGCTTGATATCAACTGCCAACTAGACATAGAGGCAATCACTGAATGATGACTTCAAGGAAATGCCAAGTAAACATTACTGGCAGGATAATGATTAAGTGAGAGAGACCCAGATAATTCTGGCAAGTGACCTGCACCCACATGCTATAGAAGAAGGTAGAAAAACCCCGAGGTCCATATCAATCTGACTTGGGGGAAAATTCCTTTCTCCTCAGTGAGGGAACGGTTAGACCCTGAGCATCTGAACCAAAACCAGCAGCCCAGCACCTGAGTGAGAGAATGCGTGTTGCCATCTCAGAGCTCTGGCACACCCCCAGCCAATGTCCTGTCTCCAGCCATGGCCATCACTGATGCTTCAGAGGAAGGAGATTAAAAACACCCCTCCCAGAATACATGGGTGGGAAAACCTGCCCTCTTGACCCCTACTTGTTGTTCCACATGGCCTGCCCCCCCATACTGTCTGCCATGTGGTGGGGCTGGGATTCCTTTGCCTCACTGTCTCCCATGGTTTTTAATCCATTTGCCCAAATGTCTAGTTCATGGCTCTGTTTCCTCAAAGACTTTGGGACAGGTGGCTGAGGAGGGACAAGTGCCGGGGAGAAGGGGTTGGGAGACAAGCAAGTGTCCTTGCCATCCAAGTCAGGGGGAGTTACGTGCCTATGAGGATCTGGGCTCCAGCAGAAGGCCCTTGAAGAGAGAGGTTCAGGCAGAGTCTAGGAGTGAATGTGGCAGATACCACTGGCTCCAATACCCCAGCATGGCACTTTTAACTGCCCACCTCCCACCCCATAGATCTGCCAATGGGCTGATAATCCATTGCGCTTATGGAATGTTCAGTACAGAAGGTGCTAAGTGTTATTTCCCAGCCTGCTCCATATTGCAGCTGCAGAAAGAGATACCTGAGACACAGAGCCATGAAAAGCCAGAAGACTGACTAGTGGACTCTCTGGGCCAGATTGTCAAAGGTTGTTAGGCACCAAAAGATGCAGATGGTTGCCTAGTGGGCTCTCTTGTACCTAAGCAAGTTAGGTGCCTAACTCCCATCAACTTCACTTGGAGCTGCAGGTGTTTGGCACATCTAGGAAACAAATGCAAGTTCAGTGCTAGCACCAGTGTAGACAGGGCTCCCAGCAGTCATCATCGGCCTAAGCACCAAGTCCTCTAGCTCAACTTAGAGCAGGTCTCCTCAGCTCAGTGGTGCCAATGCTGGCAGTCATAGGCCCTTGTCTGCACTGGATCCTGCAACAAGCACCAAAGGGCTAGGAACCTGGGCAGAGCATTTCAAAGCTGCCTAAAGGATCTGGGTGCCCAATTCCCATGAATATTAACTGGGGTCCCTTAGTTGGCTGTGGAAATCTCAGTCTTAGGTTTCAAACTGTAGGGAACCATGCTGCACAGGGCTGTGGGGGTGGCAGCCTCACAAAATCTTTCACACCACCTCACAGCTCTGCAGAATCCTTCATAGCACTGGGATCAGGAGGGAGCGCCCGGCTCGTTCTGAGGTTGCTGGGGCTCAGCTCAGCATCGCAGCAGTAAGACACCCCCAGTGCATGGCTGCGAGTGGGAAAGGGGTCACAGCAGACTGCACTGAGCAGGGTGCTGGGCACAGCTGATCATAGGAGCTGCACTACAGCGGGAATGCTAATTAGCTGCACACTCATCACAAGAGCTCACACCACTTCCTGGGAGGCAGCTTTTACTCCTGTGGTAACAGAGACTAATCTTTAGCTTGGGACACTGCCTTGCAAGGAGGAACGGTCCCGCCTGGCCCAGGTCGCAGACGTCTCCTCCTGGGCCAGGTGCTGGCCGCACCTTCAGTGAAATGATGGCACAGTGTTCCTGGGGGCAGAGGGGTGGTTTTCACTGACACTGTGACAGTGTTAGGATTTCCCCTGCTGCTGAAGCCTTTGCGGAACTGGAGTGTCCTTCAGCTCTGAAACTCTGCCAGGCTCCGTTAGCTGAACTGGGGATTGAATTTAGGATTTTCAGAGCCTACACTGCAGTCTGCCCGGTCATTGCTGAAGAAGGCTGCAGCACTCACAGCACCACCCAGACAACTGGCAGGCGTGGTCCCAGGCGTTGGCCTCTCTGTGCTGCTTCCTAGTGCTTTGTTGTGGGGGGCAGAGTCCTGCCACAATGGAGTCAGCAACTTCTGTGGGCTTCTCTTGGCCTCAGATGCTGGCTGCTGCTCCATACTTCCTCTCACCTGCCTACATGCAGTGCTTAGAGAAGAATAAACCAGCCCCCAGCTCCATTAATTTAAGGCAAATGCACTTGGATAGCTCCTCCTTCAGGTGTGTTTACCCCTCACATGGATTTTCCATTGCTCCCCATCGCTGGCCGAGGGGGACTGATGGTCACCTTTGGTGACCTTGGCAACTGGGTTTGAAGTAAGGGCCCAGCCTCATCTCCTCTCATGGCTATCAGCAAATCTGAGGGACAAGAGAGGCCAAAGGCTCCAGTTCTGTCCCCTCATAGTCTTCAGGGACATTGACTTGGTTGCCCCGTTGCCTTGCAGACACCAGGGAAGGGTGTGGGAGAGGGATGGTGGAATCACAGAACAAGCCATCTGCACCAGGGGCCACACACAGGCTCTGACCTGCCCCTGAGACAACCTGAGTCCGACACACCTCATTGCAGATTAAGGGGCACATCCTCGAGCGCAGCTGTCTCCTCCATTCCCTCTCACAGCGCTGCGCTGCCTTTCACCTCTGCTATCTGCCTCCCCTTGACTCTGAACTTCCCTTCCTCTCCTCCTGTCCCGCTACCCATCAATCTCCTCATCACATCAGACACTGTGATCCTCACTGCCTCGCTGGCCAGCCTCATCCAGACCAGCTTGGAGTCCCCACCTGGCGTTGTTACACTTACTTCCAACCTGCACAATGCCCCCGACGCTAGGAAAACAATCCCCACCCAAAACTGTGTTTGTCGTGGGTACAAAGTGGGGCTGTACTCATCAGTGTCTCCATCGTGTGAGGGCTTCATACAGAGACTGAATGCCCTTTTGGACAATGCTTTAGCCAAGCAGTGCAAACTCATACAGATTTAAATAAACACACTGATATAAAAAAACCCCTCCCCCCACCCGGGGTAACCCACCCCCTTGAACTGGGCGCCATTGACATCTATGCCCTTTTGGACGAGGGAGGCCTTAGGACTTGGGTCTTAGCATTCACAGCACACTGGGGCAGTTTAAACCATCCCTCTTCTGCACAGAGATTGAGCGGAGAACTCAAATGGCTTCTGCACTGAACACCCCCTGCTGCAGTGCACAATAAATACCACTGAATAGCTGCCAGTGTTGTGCAAATATTAACTGGGCTTGGCCCAAGGCTGTCACTCTGTTCAGGGGAGCCTCGGTGATACTATGTGGGGACAATAGCTGTCCTCATTCAGAAAACCCTCCCTCCCTGCACTGTTCACTACGGAACTATTTGCCATCCCCACTCCCCGGCCCTGGGGGAGTCATTATTTCTGTGTTTAATTTAAAAACAGGGAACTTCTCTGTAATAAATAAATCTTAATTGGAGCAGAATCATTAGTCACCCAGCTGGAGGAACTGCTACATTGATGCTTTTCTTTTTGTTCATTCACTAATTGGAGAAAGGAGATTATGAGCTTGGTCTAATGAGACCACTGGTGTATGTCAGAGCCTAGCAGCGGTGGAAGGGAACATTTTCTGTCTACCTCCACACTGGGTACAGAGCAGTTTGCCCTGTAAGCTTCCTGATACCCCAAATCTGCCCTCGGATGCGCCTCCGGTGGTTGGCTGAGCAATAATCCAGAAGCACAAATGACTAAGGAGTGGTTACAAGAGGGGAGCACAGGGATACATAAGGAAATCCACCAAATGGTTCACTTTATCCTCTTTGTTATTATCTCTTCATGGCTGAGAACTAATGAGGGGTGAATCTCAAAAGGGATGTTTCAAATAAGCATCGGAAAGCACAGCAGCTTTCCCAATCTCATTTGACCCGTCAAGTCCGCAAAGCGTAGAAGATGAGCTGTACTGCAAGGTTTCTGAGCCTGACAAGTTTCAGCCTTGGTCCTGCAATGAGCTCTGGCTAGGCAGATCCCTACTGACTTAACTAAGGCCTGGGCTACACTGGGTGGTGGGCAGGGGGAGGGTTTAAACTAAGATACGCAACTTCAGCTACGCTATTTGCATAGCTGAAGTCGAAGGATCTTAGTTCAACTTACCTGGCCGTCCTCATGGTGGTGAGTTGACTGTGGCTGCTCCCCCGTCGACTCTGCTTACTCCTCTTGCTGAGGTGGAGTACAGGAGTTGATTCGGGGATCAATTTATCGCGTCGAGATAAAGCTTGGTTCTCAAGCTTTCAAACTGTGGTGATGGCAGAGGATTGACTGGAATGCCGTCCCTTAGAATCTGCCGCCCCAAGCACAAGCTTGCTCGGCTAGTGCCTGGAGCCAGCCCTATTCATATCACAAGTGGGTTAGCTACACCACTGAACTACTTATCATTACCTCTTGTGGGTATATCCAGGTATACTAACTACATCATATTCATGTTATAATTCTTCTCAGTCATGTAGCCAACTTTCCGGCGATAGGAATCAGCGCTAATCCTAGATCTCAAAAAGCAAAGTCAGAGTGGCACTGCACTGTAACTGCAGTTTCAGGACCCTCTGTAGCACGCATGGTGGATACTTTTGACTGGAAGGAGAAAGGGCTGAGGCATAACCTACAAAAATGTAGTGAAAGCTTTGGAATTCAGGTATAGTCAAATTTGAGCTTCTAGGCGACTCGCTGTGTGACACCTCTGATCCAAAATGGGTGGGTCAGCCCCTCCTGCGAACAACTCCCAGCATGCCCCTCTGCAAAACTGGAAAGATAGGTTGATTTAGGTCACTCTGCTGCCTGTTCTGCTAGCCCTATGTGATGGCGGGTGGGAACAGCAATCCCTGGACAATACCTTTCTGTGAGATAGCAGCAGCAACTGCCTGCTGGGTTTCCTTTGGAAGGCAGGGTAGAGGTCCAAGGGTCTAGCACTTAAGGTATTAATCCTACTGCTGAACTCTTTTACAGAGCTGCAATCCAGGCTCATGGAGCTGTGATGGGTTGTCAGTCCCAAGAGAAAAACAAACCCATCCACTGCTGACAGACTTCATCCACTGGCGACTTTATACCACCACTAGAGAGGGATGTAATGAGGAAGCAAATTCTGATGTCAGCCTTTTGGGCCTCAGAGCTCTGGGTGCCTCCCTTCTCAGGTACCTTTATCATTAGTGATTTTATAAAGCACGTGTTCTAGGGCCTTAAAAGGGGGAGGTCTGTTTGAGAGATCTGCTCACACAGCATGTCAGATGCACACTGAATGGTGCAGCTAGATATTCAGGGCACCTCCCTGCTGCAGCCTGGCCCTGCACACAAGGATGTACCCATAGAAGAACAGGTGGAACTGTGGGGTTCTGCTGCTCTGGAGGAGCTGTGAATCCTTTAGGATCTCCACAGGAGCTCTTCTCAGAGTGGCTACCTGGGGGACATGCTGAATCAGTGCATCACCCAGCTGTCTTGGCTGTGCACCCTGCTGGCAGGTGCAATCCCAGATGTCCTTGCCCTGTAGCACTACAAAGCCTGTTGTACATCACTATACCAAACTCAAGGATTTCCCTTCTAGTGTGCTTCTGTCGTGACATTTCGTATGAAGGATACTGTCTGAAAACATTGTGAGGTCTACCAGTAAGATATGGCACGGTGTGGCCATACAGCCTTCAACCTCCATAGATGCAATGGTGTTAGCGATAGGATTCCTGCACTCTGGAGTGTCTCACTTCTATGGGAGAATGGCTCAGTTTGAAACCCCAGTTTAAGGAAGAGAAATCCAGATTTTGTTGGTTCTCAAGCTTTCAAACTGTGGTGACGGCAGAGGCACCACTGCATGGCTGAATCAGAATGAGCCTGGCTTTTGTGTTTGACTTGATACTTCTAAGGGTATTTTATTAGCGTACCACTCTAACACCCTCTAACTGGCCTCTGCATTGGAAAGCCTGGCACGTCTCCCAGCATTCCAAGAGCACCAGACCAGAAAAGTAGTATGTCCCAGAGTGCTGCTTCAATACTGACATTCCATGGAATGCTCCGCTTTCCATATGGCCTCTACACATTCCCGTCGGGGTATTAAAGGGTCTCAAGTATCTCCATTATTGCTGTCCTTAGCCTGGGAGCAGAAATAATGTCCCTTAGACAATGCTATTCTCTATTTGGAGCCATGCTCGAGTCTTAACAGTGGAATGGCACTGGTGTCTCATTCCTCAGTGCTGGAGGTACCGGAATGATACTCCGGCTCCCTGAAGAAGTGCTGGAATGGCATTCCAGCATAACTTGGGCCCTGGCTTGGCTGCAGGACTCAGGTTACTGGGACGTCATGTTATCAGAGCAGAATTAGGAGTAACATCATTTGGAACCTCAGGCTGTGCTGACTGGCACTGCTCTTTGGAGCAGGTCCAGTGTGTAGACAGAGCCTAGCATACAGTGGGAACTACTGGAATACCAGTAAACTAATAACAGAGCAATACTTCAGCCGGTTTTACTGTATCTGCTTGGCATGAGGAGCAAGATTTCGAGCAGTGGCACTTTCCGGTAGCTTGGAGGAAAAAACTGGGGCATCAATTTTAAGCCCCAAGTGTGGCTCCCATGCAACCACTAGTGCCACGGCTGTGTAATGACTGTATAACCCTCATGCTACACTAAACAAGGGTTGGAAAATTGGAAAGAGTCCAGTGGAGGGCAACAAAAATGATTAGGGGGATAGAGCACATGATTTATGAGGAGAAACTGAGGGAACTGGGATTATTTAGTCTGCAGAAGAGAAGAATGAGGGGGGATTTGATAGCTGCTTTCAACTACCTGAAAGGGGATTCCAAAGAGGATGGATCTAGACTGTTCTCCATGGTAGCAGATGACAGAACAAGGAGTAATGGTCTCAAATTGCAGTGGAGGAGGTTTAGGTTGGATATTACGAAAAACTTTTTCACTAGGAGGGTGGTGAAGCACTGGAATGGGTTACCTAGGGAGGTGGTGGAATCTCCTGTCTTAGAGGTTTTTAAGGTCAGGCTTGACAAAGTCCTGGCTGGGATGATTTAGTTGGGGATTGGTCCTGCTTTGAGCAGGGGATTGGATTAGATGACCTCTTGAGGTCCCTTCCAACCCCGATATTCTATGATTCTATGACCCATGGGATTTCTCTCACTCTTCAACTCCAGGTATGGCTCCTTTGCCCAACCCTATCACCCTTGCACCTTGCTGCTCCAACAGGAGTCCTTCCCTTTCTCTACAATGCTGTTTTCCTTCGTCCTCTCCTCATTGCGTCCACACACACACACATTATTAAGTCCTCAACCCTCTCTGTTCCCCACATCAGCTCCCCACATCAGCTCCATTTCCATGGAGCAGGGTGAGGCAGCGCAGCCCTGAATAAACCCAGATGGAATTCCCAGCCCACACTTTGCACAGTGTGGAAGAGGGACCCAAGGAAGAGGGACAATGCACTGGAGGATCTGGATTCTACAGTTTTATGGATTTTCATCTGCTCCCAAGTATCGTATATAAGATATATGAATAGCTAAGGGCCAGACTGGGAACTGCTGGCACACAATAGTGTGTGATTGGGCACAGAGTAGCCCTACTGAAGTCAATGTGGTTTCTCACATGAGCAGCTCCATACTCATGTGAGAGAGGAGTTCACAGCCTGTCCTGCCAGTGGACAGGACAGAAATGACCCATCTGAACAAAAGATCCTGCCGGTGTTTGCTGATTGCAAACGTGAGCCATCCAGGAAGTCTTGTGTTTTCATCTGCTGGTTCATGCCTGCTCTGTAAGACTGGGCCAGGCGGGGGGTGGAAGGGAGGGGCTTCAGGGGAAGTGGGCTCAGGGGCCTGTGCTGAACCTTTGCACAGCTCTGGAGGGGAGGCAGGTGTGGGACACAACTGTGTCTTCATGTACGTCTGACAACAGGGGATGTGGAGTCAGGAAACTCTGCCGTGCCACGAGGATTCTCACTGGACTTGAGCAAATGCAGGCATGGGACAACGTATGGGGATGAGGGTTCAGAGTTCATCCAGCAGCTCAGATAGCTCAATAGCATCTAGGCTCATGTTCGTGCATGTGTCACATGGCAGGGTCCGAGTCCTGCACTCATCAGGCAGTGCAAGGATGCCTGAGGTCCAGGTGCTGTGCTACATCAGCCCATGCTGAAGACAATGGGAAACTTTTAGTGCTGGGGCCTATTTCAAATGGCGGCAGGGTGCCCAGGTTCGAGATCCTGGACTGGGCTCAGAGCAGTATGCCATCACTGCACTGTTTGTGGGGTTTCAGCGTATAGCCATGCTGTGTGACTGTCACCTCCTGAGCCTCAGTTTCCCTTGGGGGACAATGTACTGACCTTTGAAATCAATGGCTGAATAGTGCTATAGAAGAGCTAGGTAGTTTCATTAAAAAAAAAGGATACTTCCTTCTTTGCTCTTTTCTTGAACACTCTCCATGCCAGGCAGGGCGGATGCGACACGTCGGAAAAGCTGGAGTAGGTCAGGGCAGGGAGCGGGGAGGAGTAAGAAAGGAGAGAGAGAAGGAATCTGTCACTGAAGTTCAGGGTTTGTATCCATAGCCATCATTTTTCATTCAGTATTTGACACAACTGAGAACAGCAAAACTCATTATGTGCAATGTCAGTGAAGCCAGGCTGGGGGCTGAGAGATGTGTCACTTCCACTCTGGTGCGACCAGGTCAATGTGTAAAGTCTTGTTCATGGTAGGAAACTCACACTGGTGTAACTAAATGGATTTAAAAATCACTTTATACTGATTTAACTTAATCCAGTAAACAAAAGGATTAAACTAACCCTGTATAAACATGATTTGCACTGGTCTCAGTGCAGCTACATAATGGATTTTCATCAGTATAACTAAATCAGTTTAGCAATGCAAGCAGGGTCTGAATGCGTTCTTCCCTGACACTAGCTAGGAGGGAGAGAGACTTCAGGAGCAAATTGTATTTATATTAACACACCTACTCTGCCAAGATGTCCAGTAGATATAGTGGTGTTGTTCAAAGTGATCAGTTCTGGCTGGTGTTGGATTACAAATCACTTTCATACTGAATGCAGAGGTCGTGAAAGGTTGTTATCAATGTTGTTGTCTTTACTGTATGAATTAAGAGGATTAGAACTGTGCTTACCCTATCCCAAATAAGGGGGTCATCCTCAGCTGAGAGGACCCCCTTAAGCCAGGGGCTTGAATGTCAGAGCCCCACAAAAGTAAGAGGAGTGAGGACATATGTTCTAGCTAGGAAGTGTGGATTTTCCCTAAGGGTCCCTGGTCTGGTTTAAACTGTTCCTCCCCACTATTCAAAGATAGAGCTAAGCAGGATTTATTAGAAGCCTTTGTTATTTTAAGTGCTTAAATGAGAGCTGAAATCACTTGTGGTGAGACAGCTTTTCTGCTCAGCCTGCTAAAAGCTGAAAGTCACTAAGACACTAACCAGCAAAGAGGAAGGTGGCAGCAGAAGGTAACAGATAGTTGGCTGGCAGAAGCAGAATGAGCAGCTGGCAAGGTGGCCAGCCAGAGCAAGTGCTCAGATGGTGGAGCAAACAAGGTGCCTTCTTCCTCGGATGGGAGGTGAACTCACACAGATGTACCTCTGAACCTAGGTTCTCACTGACCAAGGACAACCACGGTGAGTGGGGTACGGTGAGGGAACAGAGGAGGGCACAGCAAAGGAACGTTTGGTTTCAGAACTCAGGAACATGATGCAGAAGACTCTGCCCCATGCACTCCGGGGCAGGTGTCCTGTTCACAGTTTTATTATTATGAATCCTGCCTGTCGAATTTTCCCTAACTAATGATGGGTGAATTCCACTGTGGTTTTCCTGTGAAAGTGTTAAGATGGCAAGAGAAAAGAGAGTTACTTGGAAATGGTTCAAGGAACGTGTCTGATTTAAATAGAGAGAAGCAATTTACTCACATGACTGGATGATCTTCCCAAAGCATTAAGGGGGTTAATTTAAGTTTCACATGTGCCAAGCAATCCTTCATTTCCTTCCACTAGAATCAAAGACCCATCTTTGATTTTGTCACCCATTTCCTGGCTGGATGTTGAGAGGTGTGGCACCAGCAGAGGAAATAGCTAGACATCTAGAGCAGATTCCCATCTGGTGTAAAATGGCATCCCTTCATTGAAGCTACAGTGATTTCCACTAGTTGGGGAACTGGCCCTTCAGAGTTATCATTTGCACCTTCAGTTTACTGCACCAAATAAAACTGTTTCTGAAAACCGTTTTCCTGTATGTCTATTGCCTCTGCATTCCAGTCTGCAATATTGCATGTTAGTATATTGTGTTAGTAAACTGCTCTCACAGCTATCAGTCATAAACTTCTTCCATGGATGCTATTAGCATACATGGAACCTTCCTTTCCGTAGTGCTGTGCAATGTGTGTTCATGTTTCATTACTCTGCAAAGTAAATAACCTCCACCAGGGAACAGCCATCCCCACCTACAGTAAACATGCAATCGGAGATACTGCATGCATTATGTGAAAAATCATGTTTTCTTCTAAAATAATGTCTCAACAGTATCATTTACATTAGATGATTAATTACAGGAGCACTGCTCATGTATCCCAGGTATGAGGCAATAGAAACCATAGATTTTATATCACTTCTCTCATTCAGCAGAAGGAATGAGGTGATTTCTATCTCAGGACATGATTTATGACATTGAGGCCAAGATAGGTATCTGTTAGAATTGACTGTTATTATTGTAGTTTAGTGAATCTACGTCTGCTTTGCTGCTGCAACTGTAGAGGGAAACACAATGGCTAGTACTTAGATTTATGTCGAGCTAATGTTGTGCTCAGGTGACCAACTCCTATCCATTACGCTTTTCAAATCCTTCATTCAGGGATCTAAACCGAGTCCTGGCTATACAGTGACCTGGGACTTCTTTTCCTGAGGTGCAAAAGGGAATACACATTCCTGTTTATTCATTTGCTCTAGTGAGATATATATCTCCTGGTCATTATTATTGGTTATTTGTATGGTGGTAGCTTTTATGGGCCCTGATCAGGGTCCCAGTGAAGTCACCACAACAGACAACAAATAATGATCTAAAGGTTTTAACAGAGCGAAAAGACAGCTCCCACTGCAAAGTGATCTCACCTCCAGAGCTGTTGCAGCAGCTAATGTGAAAGGGCCTCCTTGTCATAATGTGCACAGTTTAATTAAATCGAGCAATCTGATTCTGAGTCAAAGTTTTCCTTCATCTACAGCTGCCCAGCTGGCATGGAAGCTGCCCACGCAATCCTTCCTATTAGAGCCACACCTGCCCAATCTTATTCAAAGTTCAGTATTGAGTTGCGTAGATCGTGTCAGACAAAGAGGCATGTGTGTTGTTGTGCTCAGACTGATATTGCAATGGACAACATCCTGCCTGGGGCCTCACATGGGTGATCCTAATTTTTACGTGTGCAAAAACCACACTGTGCCTTGCAAATCTATCCCTCTAGAGGGCACCAGGAGCAACCTAGGAGCGCTCCACATAGAAATGAATGAGTGATGGAGGGGAAGCTTTCTGCTTCTAAAACCAGTAAAGATACAATATTGCATCCTGTTACAATTTTCAATGGCCTTATTTTAGCCTTTTGCTACTGTGCATACACATCAGTTGCTGCAGTGAACGCGGTCAATCAGCTGGATGATCTTGCTAGGATTCTGGCTGGAGCAGGTCTTCCCTTACCTGTTTTACATTGTAGCCTGTCTTTGCACTTGTCTCGATAAACATGACACTCAGTTCTTTGGCTCTTTGTTCTCCCTCTTCAATTGTTATCTGCCTGAGGACACAGAGGAGAGAAGGAAAAACTAACTTTTCTAACCTTGCTCGGAGGGGCCTAGCTTAAAAGTCTGGAGGGAGAAAGGGGAAGAGAATTGCAGTTGCCCTGAGTGCAGGCCTGTTTCGTTGCACCTCAGAGCGCAGATGGTCGAGGTCTCATGCCTACAAAGCCACAAGACCCCACAATCAGATGCCATCACATATGCCTTTGTGGCATGGGCTGCCTGGCAGACAAAGTGCAGGCAAGGGAGGTTTCAGGACTTAAATCCTTTATGACTCAGCAAACAGATGAGGGGGAGCTGAAGAGCCCAGCAGAGCCCATAGGAGAGTTTGAACTTCAGGGAAGGGGAGCCGAGCCCGGTCTGATCACACTTCAAACATCTGCTCAACCTGCTGAGAGTGGCGCCTCATTTCGGCATCCTCAAGTTTGAAAGAGTCGAACCAGGACTCCCCTCCCGCATTTGGCCCCAAGTGTATGGCTGAGGACAACATGAGACAGGTAAATCATTAGAACCCCTTTCCTGGCTGGACTCTCAGTGTCTATTCTGTGCCCATCAGAGTGGCACTGTCCTGTGAATTCGGCCTTTGGGCTGCAGCAGGAACCTGCTTCACATGCCCTGGGCATGTTGATCATTAAGGACGCACCAGGCATGGGGCAGCACTGGAGGGTTAATGAATACATTGCCAGCCTATTTCTGTACTGGCACAGGGTAAGAGGCTCGACTGGCACTAAACAGTATTATCCTTTTCTTGGCTTCTAGCAAAGCACCTTAGTGCAGAGGGCCCTGGCATGAGTGAACACAGACACTGAATCGCTCTGCCAGCACAGGCTAGCTTCTCCAGCTCAGTTTTCTGATCAAATGGTGGAAAAAGAAGATTCTCCAGCTGTCTCTGCAGCCACCAGATCTGAGCTGTCCCATACAGGGTGTCTGCGCTGCACTTAGACATCTGCGGCTGGCCCGGGCCATTGGGCTGTTTCATTGTGATGTAGACAGGCTTGAACTGAGTTCTGGGACCCTCCCACTGCACAGGGTCCTAGAGCCTGGCACCAGCACTGCAGTTAAATAGCCGCTTAGCCAGAGCCCCATTATCCTAAGTCTGGGGGCAGGGACCAGTCGCAGGTGTCTAAGTGCAATGCAGACATACCCTACATTGCTCTGTCTCCTTAGGGCAGCCAGCCTTCTGCTGCACGTCAAATCCATCCTTCTGACTGACTGACATCCGCATTCCCTGTTTCCCCAGCTGCCTTCTGGAGCCTGAAGGAACAACCAGCGCCTCAGACCTCTCCTCTGAGAAGGGAGAGAATAATGGAAGTCCTGCAAAGCTTCTTCCCTCTCCTCTCCCGGCAGACAGGGCCTGGACATGCCCACTGCTAGGCTGCAAGAACGCATCCATGGAGGAGAGACAGTGCATGCCTGGAGCCACTGAAATTTCTGTCGCTTTGTCTGATCCAGTGGCATGTTTCCTGGCGTCTTGGAGGACCACAAGGAGAGCGGGGGCCCTCCCCCACCTCCCAGCAGTAGGGGTGTGATTCTGACAACTCAGCTTTCTTCAGTGGAAAACAGGAACTCCACTTCCCTCTGCCTGCCCAGATCTCTACCACCACATCCCCTGTCATCTCCAGAGCACGGCCTTCCTCTCTCTCCTTTATCCACCCCCCTGCACCCTCTTGAGCACTCTGTCTGTCCCCCCCCAGAATCTGGAAAATTCCATCTCTTCACCCCCAGAGTGACAGTTCTCCTTGCAGCACCCATTCTTTGCTGCCAAATCTCTAGCACACTCACCTTCTCCTTTCAATCAGCACGGATGTTGAAGGGATGCTACCCTTGCAATCCCTGCTCCAGGATGGGAAGGGGCTGTGGCTCTATTCCACTCCTGCAGTAGGCTGGGTCCCCAGCTTTCTAGCCCCCAGGACCTGTCTCACAGTGTCTCTCGAAATGCAAAGCCCCTATTTCCCTACCACTGAATTCCAGACGTTCTGTACACCGGGATGCTCCAGGGAGCTCCTATCAGACACCTAGAAGCTCTGCATTTCTTGCAAAGAATTTATCATTTTGTTGCATTTTGTCCTCCTCTCCCACCCCCACCCCTACCCCTTTCCATTTACTCTGGTGCATTTCAGTGGAATTCTGTTTCCTCCTGGAATTTTTTTGTCAACAGCTTTTAAAATGCTGACAGTGTGACCTAGTTGATAGTGCACTGAGGACTGAAATACAGGAGGAATAGCGCAGTGGTTTGAGCATTGGCCTGCTAACCCCAGCGTTGTGAGCTAAATCCTTGAGGAGGCCATTTAGGGATATGGGGCAAAAATAGGGTGTGGTCCTGCTTTGTGCAGGAGATTGGACTAGGTGATCTCCTGATGTCCCTTCCAACTCTGAGATTCTATGAGACCTGGATTCTAGTCACAGAATAGTATAGGCTAAGTTGTGGCCCATAACCTCAAATGATGCCCTAACTCTCACTAAAATCAATGTGTGTTAGGTGCCCAAATAACTCTGAGGACCAAGGCCTTTATCTCTGTCCAATGAGGAGAATGAGGCTTACCCCTTGGGAGAGCACTTTGAGCTCTCTGGATAAGGGCTAGGCATTATATCACAACCAGAAATGCCCACTTCTTCCCACCCTGTCTTCAACAGCTCATATTTTGATCCAGGCTGATTGGGACCCATGGGCTGGGATTCCCCAGCTGAGTGCCTGTCGGCAGCATGTCCCTCAACTAAAAGGCAAGACAGGCTGCTGGTAGGGAGACAGGATCCTGCAGACTAGCAGCCATGGCCAGGAGCTTCGCACACATGGAAACTGATCTGCCTGGAAGGAGCCATTAGCAGGGGGTTACTCCAGTAACACCGGTCATAGATCTGTAAAGCAGGGGACTACATTTCCCATCAGTCCCCTCCCCACTGCACCCCCTTACCCCTGGCCAGGTAAGGGGGAAGGCCCTACACGCAGAGGTAGCCAAGCTCTGGTTTGAGAGCGAGAGCTGCAGGGCAGCAGGGAGCTGGAGAAAAGCCTTGGGAATGGGGGGAACTGTGCACAGGGCCACTGTGACTGCTGGATGCTCCAGCTGAGGCAGGTCCGTGTGGGACTTCTGGGGGAGAGTCGCAGTTGGGCACAGAACCAGTGCAGAGGGGCCCAATGAGAGACACTAACTGAGCCTGGCTTGGGACCCCCCAAAGGCTTATTTGCTGAGACAGAGACTGGCCTGGAGCAGGCACCCCCGACAGTATCCCTGGAGAGCTTGGCTCTCGACTGGACTGCCCCAGGGATCCAGGCAGGAACTGCTATTGCTCACTTAGCCTCTGTCCCTAGTGTGTGTGTGGCCTGCCCCTTTCCTGCCAGCCCCAGTACAAACCTCTCCCTGAGCCATGTCTCTCAGTGGTTACTGGAACCCAACAGGGCTAGTGTGGCAGGGCCTAGCTGCTGCAGTATCTCCAGTCCTTGTCTCTGAGACGTGATACACTGGGCACTCTACTGGCTCCCCAGTGCATGGGGTATTGAATAACCCCAGTTATGATACTTGGTCGGACAATTTGACACTCACAGCATTTCAGTGCCCTCCCCATGGCAAAATGTAAAACTCAGTATGCTACCCACTGAGTTACCATGGGGCAGAGCAGGAAAAAAGGCGTCATGGCTGTTAGAGCTGGTCCTCCAACCGGAACAGGGGTCTTCCAATGATACATCAGTGCTTATCAGCTGTGACATCTGAGAATTCGCTCTACAACTGCTGGGCTGTAAAAATGACACCATTCTCTTCCCTACCCAGTTCCCACCCCAACCCTCCCGGCCCTCAGAACACGGCCCCTCCTTTACCTCTTGTCTGCGAGGTCCATCTTGTTGCCCACTAGCATAATGATGACATCACTTCCTCTTTCTGTCCTGACATCATCAATCCATTTGGATGTCTGCTGGAAGGAGTTGAGATCTGTGAGTGAGGAGACAGAACAGTGCAGGTGGCTGTGAGAAAGAGAATGATTTTTGTCAATTGTGTGCACAGGCGCCAACTTTTGCTGGCGCCGGTGGGTGCTCGCACCCCTCCCCTCTGGCCCCATCCCCGCCCCTGGCCTGACTCCATCTCTACCCCAAAGTCCGCCCCTCCCTGCCCCTATTGGACCCCTCCCCAAATCCCTGCCCCGACCTCGCATCCTCCCCCCAGAGCGCCACTTTCCCCCTCCTCCCGCCTCCCTCCCAGGCTTGCCTAGTGAAACAGCTGTTTCGTGCTGCAAGCACTGGGAGGAGGGAGAGGGGAGAAGCAGGACCTGGCAGCACACTCAAGGGAGGAGGCGAAGGCGAGCTGGGGCGGGGGGATGGGGTGGGGAGCTGCCGGTGGGTGCTCTGCACCCACCAATTTTTTCCTGTGGGTGCTCCAGCTCCGGAGCACTCACGGAGTTGGCGTCTATGATTGTGTGATCTGCTGCGGTAACTCGGTTGACTTCCGTCGAGTTACTCCCAATTTTACACTGGTGTCACTGAGAAGAGAATTGGATTCTGGGTCACTTTGGACAAGTCAGGTAATATCCCTGATGTCTCAGTTTATCTCAGGGACTGATCACACGTGACAGGGATGTTGTGAGGTTTAAAAATGTAAAGCTTATACTACACCTTGTGGTGTTTTCAGAAAGGCACTAAATGCACAGCATTCCTAACACTGTCATTAAGTATTGTTTGCAGTGGTGTTGTAGCTGTCTTCGTCCCAGGATATTAGAGACAAGGTGGGTGAGGTTCAGTAACGGAAATAGAATCATAGAATGTTAAGGTTGGAAGAGACCTCAGGAGGTCATCTAGTCCAATCCTCTGCTCAAAGCAGGACCAATTTCCAACTAAATCATCCCAGCCAGGGCTTAAAAACCTCTTAGAATGGAGATTCCACCACCTCCCTAGGTAATTCATTCCAGTGCTTAACCACCCTCCTAGTGAAATAGTGTTTCCTAATATCCAACCTAGACCTCCCCCGCTGCAACTTGAGACCATTGCTTCTTGTTCTGTCATATGCTACCACTGAGACCAGCCTAGTTCCATCCTCTTTGGAACCTCCCTTCAGGTAGTTGAAAGCTGCTATCAAATCCCCCCTCACTCTTCTCTTCTGCAGACTAAATAACCCCAGTTCCCTCAGCCTCTCCTCATAAGTCACGTGCACTAGCCCCCTAATCATTTTTGTTGCCCTCCACTGGAGTTCCTCCAATTTGTCCACGTCCCTTCTGTAGTGCGGGGACCAAAACTGGACACAGTACTCCAGGTATGGCCTCATCAGTGTTGAATAGAGGGGAATAATCACTGCCCTTGATCTGCTGGCAATGCTCCTACAATACAGCCCAATATGCCATTGGCCTTCTTGGCAACAAGGGCACACTGCTGACTCATATCCAGCTTCTCATTCACTGTACAGTAACTCCTCACTTAATGTAGTTATGTTCCTGAAAAATGCTACTTTAAGCGAAACGATGTGAAGTGAATTGAATTTCCCCATAAGAATTAATGTAAATAGAGGAGGTGTGGGGGTTAGGTTCCAGGGAATATTTTTTTGCCAGACAAAAGACTATATTATATATATATACAAACACAGTGTAAGTTTTAAACAAATAATTCAAGACTGTAAACAGCAATGATGATTGTGAAGCTTGGTTGAAGTGGTGAAGTCAGAGGGTGGAAGAGGGTGGGATATTTCCCAGGGAATGCCTTACTGCTAAATGATGAACTAGCACTCAGCTGAGCCCTCAAGGGTTAACACATTGTTGTTAATGTAGCATTAACACATTAGCACCCCTCTTCTCCCCGCTCTGCAGAACAAGCAGGAGACTCCTGGGAGCAGCTCTGAGGCAGAGGGCAGGAGCAGCACATGAGAGTGGGAGGAGGGACAGCTGAACTGTGGGCAACTGATAAGCATGGTAGGTAGCTGCTGCACAGGGAACTTAGGGAAGTGGGGAGCTAATAGGGGAGCTGCCGGTCCACCCTGGTTCCAAGCCCTCGCCAGTAGGTCCAACAGACTGCTCTTCCTGCAAGCAGTGGACAAAGCAGGCAGCTGCCAGACAAGGTTACAAGGAGGCGTTGTGCAACTTTAAACAAGCAACATCATAACGAAACAACGTTAACTTGGACAACTTTACTGAGGAGTTACAGTAATCCCCAAGTCCTTTTCTGCAGAACTGCTGCTTAGCCAGTTGGCCCCTAGTCTGTAGCAAAACTTGTCCAGTGTTCACGAGCTCCAGAAAGGGGAGTAGCCAGTGCTGGTCACTATGAGAACATGCCCTCTGACTCACTACACACTGACATGAGGACTCTGAGGGGGGAAGATGAAGGGCCTCCTGTGTCTAAACCAGTAAAACCATGTGTCTGTACAGCGCCTAGCCCCAAGGTAATAGAAATAACAGTAAAGAAGATCCCTGGGATGGATCCTCCACCTTCCCGCACCTCGTGCAGGTCTGCACCCCTGTGCCGAGCACTCCCATCACAGCTCCGGTTGCACTTTCCAGCCACTTTACTCTGATGGGCAAGACTGCCAGGGGAATGCAAAGCTGATGATCAGCCATGTTTGCCATCCATCACCCCCTCTCAGGTCCTTTGCTGAGCAGAGCTTGGCTGGACCTGAGCTGTAAGAGACTTTGAATGTATCTGAGGTTCTAGACAATGTTGATTTCCCTCTCGTCTGCACTTGTCACTCCCTGCTGCACAGCAATTTTTGCAGTACATCACACTTTGGAGCTGATCCCAGCTCCCTGCCCTACATTTCTGCCTTCCCAAATGGTGGCCCACATCTGCCCTGGGAGCAGCAAAGTAGCATCTGCCATTCCAGCACCAAGCATGGGCACACGGACATCGGGACGGAAAGCACGACTCACTTGTGATGTCATAGACAACCACGGCCACTGTGGAGTCACGAATGTAGCTGGGGATCAGGCTTCGGAACCTCTCCTGGCCCGCCGTGTCCCAGAGCTGCAATCGGACCTGCCGGGAGGCAGATGAGAGACAAACAATTAGCAGGAGAAACAAGAAGAAAGGAGGATTTGGGTGGTGAAGGCAGAAGGGAAGAAGAGGAGAGGTGGTTACGATGGAGTTTTCATCCTAAGAAGCCCAGGGGAGATCAGTGCCAATGAGATGGAGGCTGATAACTTCCACTGGTTGCGTTGAAACTCCCAGCTGCAGACAACAGTTTTGCGACTCTCTCTTCACCTATCTTTAACATTCCCTTTGGCATTCCATTTGGAAATATTGCAGCCCTCATTTCCTGTCCTAGTCTGTTGGGAGGTGTTGCTGGGTGCTGTTAAGTGGCTGCCATGTTCCATCCCAGAAGGAGCTACATTTCAGATGTAGGTGAAATCCAAACTTTGTTGGGGTGAGAAAAAGGCATAGTATAGAAATAGGAGCTGTTACAGGAATAGCAGCATAAGGGATTTTTTTGATTTGCTGGCAATTTGGGGGGAAAAATTAGTTTCAAGTTGACCCGAAAGTGAATTTTTCAAAATTTTGGCAAATCGGGAAGTTACAAAAAAAGAAATGTGTGTTATGGGTTGAACAAAATGTCAAGCATCCTTTAAAACATTTTTAAAATGAAAAATTGAAGAATGTTTCATAACAAGGTAATTTTGAATAAAAAACATCAAATAGTTTCATTTCAAAATCTTCTAATCAAAATGTTTGGGGTTTTTTCAGTGTTTTGGGTTGGAAGGAGGGTTTTGACACAAAAAGATTTGGTAGAAATGACACAAATCTGTAAAACATTTCAGTGTCTCCAAATCTGTATTTTTTTTTCAGTTGAAAATTTTCCACCCAGCTAGCGAAGCAGTGAGAGGGAGCCCAGGACGGAAGGAACATGGAGGTGGAAAAACTATACATGTTTCAGTGCTAGATTGACAATCCTGGCCAGTGAAGTTCGCCTTTTCCCCACAGAGCTGTTACAGCCCAGGCAGAGGCAGTGCAAGCGTCCTCACGCTATCCCAGCTGTATGTATATGTGTGGGGAGAGAATCCTGTCCTCAGAAGGTCAGGGCCTCCATGGGGTGTAGGGGAGCAGAAAGGCAGTGGAGATGGGGGTCTCTAGGCACTCTGTGCAGGGCTGAGACAGAGTTGGCTGTTGTGCCAAAATTCCCTCCTTTGAGGTGTTTGGTTTAAGTGTGTCAATGAACCTTCAGCACAGTTGTGTGTCTGTGGGTTCCTGATGACTTGGATGGCCTAGGGCAGGGGTGAGCAAGCTTTTTGGCCTGAGGGCCACATTGGGGTTAAAAATTGTGCGGAGAGCCGGGTAGGGAAGGCAGTGCCTCCCCAAGCAGCCTGGCCCCGCCCCCTATCTGACCCCCACCCAATTCCCACCCCCTGATTCCCCCCCCTGCAGAACCCCTGACCCATTCAACCCCCCCGGCTCCTTGTCCCCTCATTAAACCCCTCCAGAGATCCCACCACCACCACCCGGGGACCCCACCACCTAAGCTGCCCCCCTTACTTTACTCAGCTGGGCGCTCCTTTACCAGACTCCGCGGGGCCCTGAAGCTCCCAGCGCTACCACCAGCCGGGGAGCGCGGGGCCCAGTGGCAGCTGCTCTGGGCCCAGCCAGCAAGCCCGGGACCACGTGGCTCCCCGTGCTCCACCCAGCCCCCAGCCAGGGAGCCCGGGGCCCTACGGCTCCCCGCGCTGCTGCCGGCCGGGGAGCGCGGGGCCCCACGGCTCCCAGCGCTCCACCCGGCCCCCGGCCAGAGAGCGCTGGGACCGGCCAGGGAGGGCGGGCCCCACGTCTCCTCGCGCTTGGCCCGCCCCCGACCAGAGTGTGAGGACCCGCGGTGTGCGTGCTCAGCCCAACGCCTGGGCCGGGGAGCACAGGGCCCAGCTGCAGCCGCGCTGTGCCCAGCCAGCAAGCGCGGGGCCCCGCGGCTCCCTGTGCTTGGCCTGCCCCCGGCGGGAGCACGGGGACCCGCGGTGCGGCATGCCGAGCCTGGCCCGGCAGCACGGGGCCACTGGCTCCGCGCCCCAACCCCAGCTCACAGGCCGGATTAAAATGGCTGGCGGGCCACATGTGGCCCGCGGGCCGTGGTTTGCCCACCCCTGGCCTAGGGCTTTGATACTTTGAGGTCAGTCCTTGGTGGAAATGTCCAACCTTCACCCCAACCCAACTGTTCCTCTCTGCTCAAGGGAGGTGACAACTGTCTTTCTGGTATACAGCCATCCTTGCAACCCTCTACCAGTGAGGTGATCTCTTAAGGTGGGGTGGAGGTTAGCAGAGAAGCCACATGGGGGGAGTTACTGTGCATGGAGGTAGGGGAAGGGGATTTCAGTCCTCTTAAGTAGCCAAACTGTGGGGGAAGCCATCAGTGAAAGTTAAACTTTGGCAGCACGAGGTGAAAGGGAGGGGCCCAGCTGGAATATTTGCTGAGGTAGGTTTGGACACCATAGAAGGGATTATAGCTAGGGGCTATCTCTTCCATAGGGTCTGCACAGAACTTCTTGTGGCATGGTCAGCTGTTCAGCAGCATCTGCCACTTACTGTCCGATCCTCCAAATACATGGTTTTTGATAAGAAGTCGATTCCGATTGTAGCCTGTAAGAGACAGAGACAGGAAATGAGAGAACATAAGAATGGCCATACTAGGTCAGACCAAAGGTCCAATCTAGCCAGTATCCTGTCTTCCAACAGTGGCCAATGCTAGGTGCCCCAGAGAGAGTGAACAGACCAGGTAATCATCAGGTGATCCATCCCCTGTTGCCCATTCCCAGCTTCTGGCAAATAGAGGCTAGGGCCACCATCCCTGCCCATCCTGGCTAATAGCCATTGATGGATCTATCTTCCATGAACTTATCTAGCTCTATTTTGAACCCTGTTATAGTTTTGGCCTTCACAACATCCTCTGGGAAGGAGTTCCACAGGCTGACTGTGCGTTGTGTGAAAAAATACTTCATTTTTTTTGTTTTCAACCTGCTGCCTATTAATTTCATTTGGTGACCCCAGGTTCTTGTGTTATGAGAAGGAGTAAATAACACTTCCTTATTTACTTTCTCCACACCAGTCATGATTTTATAGACCTCTATCATATCCCCCCTTAGTCATCTCTTTTCCAAGCTGAAAAGTCCCAATCATATGGAAGCTGTTACATACCTCTAATCATTTTTGTTGCTCTTTTTTGGACCTTTTCCAATCCCAATACATCTTTTTTGAGATGGGGTGACCACATCTGCAAGCAGTATTCAAGATGTGGGCATGCCATCAATTTACATAGAGGCAATATGATATTTTCTGTCTTATTATCTACCCCTTTCTTAATGATTCCCAACATTCTGTTCACTTGTTTTGACTGCCGCTGCATATTGAGTGGATGTTTTCAGAGAACTATCCACAATGGATTCCAATATCTCTTTCTCGAGTGGTGACAGCTAATTTAGACACCATCATTTTATATGTACAGTTGGTATTATAATTTTCAATATGCATTACTCTGGATTTATCAATATTGAATTTCATTTTCAATTTGCCATTTTGTTGCCCAGTCACCTAGTTTTGTGAGATCACTTTATAAGTCTTCGCAGTCTGCTTTGTACTTAACTATCTTGATTAGTTTTGTATCATCTGCAAATTTTGCCACCTCACTCGTTAACACTTTTTCCAGATCATTTATAAATATGTTGAATAGGACTGGTCATATTGGGCTGCATTAGAAAGAGCACTGCCGGCAGATAGAGGGAAATGATTACTCCACTCTATTTGACATCTAGAGTATTTTGGCCCTTACTACAGAAACGATGTAGACAAACTGGAGAGAATCCAGCGGAGGGCAACGAAAATGATAAGGGGGCTGGGGCACATGACTTACGAGGAGAGGATGAGGGAACTGGGCTTGTTTAGTCTGCAGAAGAGAAGAGTGAGGGGGGAATTTGATAGCAGCCTTCAACTACCTGAAATGGGGTTCCAAAGAGGATGGAGCTCAGATGTTTTCAGTGGTGGTAGACGACAGAACAAGGAGAAATGGTCTCAAGTTGCTGTGGGGGAGGTCTAGGTTGGATATTAGGAAAAAGTATTTCACTAGGAGGGTGGTGAATCATTGGAACATCCTTGGACCATCCTCTCTGACACTGAAACCATTGAGTGCCACATGATGGGAAAATCAACTGGAGGTGATAAAGCCTATCAAACACCAAATTGGGAAGATAGATGATGCCATAGTTGCCATTATGGAGGATAATGCTACCACAGGAACTGTTCGTGGGAGAACAGTGGGAGATGGAAATGGAATCACCGGAAACATACATAACTTCAGATTTCTGTGTGACTTAGTGTTGTGGCATGACATACAGTTTGAAATAAATGTTGTAAGCAAGAGACTCCAAGGTGTTGACCTTGATATATTGGGAGCAATAGAACAACCGGACAAAGCAAAGTCATACCTGCAGTCTTACCGGTCAGATGAGGAATTTCAAAACATTCTGCAGAGTGCACAGAAGTTGGCAGAGGACATTAAACATTGAAGCTATTTTCCCACCCATTCAAGAACACAAGAGTCATGAAAGACAACAACATTTTGATTACAAGGCATGGGATAATCCCATGAGAGACCCCCAAACAACAATTCAAAATTGAATTCTTTGACCAGGTGCTACATTGTGCAATACAGTCAGTTGAAGAACATTTCATGCAGCTCAAGGGACACAGCAGTATATTTGGGCTGTTGTATGATATTACAAAACTCTTCACTATATCTCAAGGAGACCTACACCAGCAATGCAGGGCACTAGAGACAATGTGGACACATAATGATATGCACAATAATGATGCGAGTGAGTTAAGTGATCAAGATACATTTCAGCAGGATCAACTCCAAAGGCTATTCTGGAATATATGTGCCCAAATAAGATGACCACCCTCTTTCCAAATGCTTTTGTTGCTCTGCGCATATTTCTAACACTTCCTGTAACAGTTGCCAGTGGAAAACGCAGCTTTTGCAAGCTGAAGTTAATAAGAACACACCCATGCTCCACAATGACACAGGAGAGGCTGGTCGGCCTTGCAACCATCTTAACAGAGCATGAGCTGGCCCAGACTGTGGACCTTCAGGAAGCAGTTCAAATCTTTGCAACTAAGAAGGCACAGAAAGCACCACTTTGATTATTCAAACAGTTAAAAATGCCAGTGTTTACTATGCAGACAAGAAAAGTTACATTTGCTGTTCAGGCATATGAAAGTTAAGTGTTACTTAAACTTTCTGAACAAGGCATTTTACGTTCGTTGTTAGTTCTCCTTTATTGGGGTAGGTAGCAGAGCAGCATCATAAGAGGAATAGAAGAGGAATAAGGCAGAATTGAGACCTTTCAAAGTTTTGGACCAAGTGAGGGGACATGGGGGTATCATTTAAGCTCCCCACCTCAGGTGCCAAAATGTTGTGGGCCAGCCTTGGCTCCATCTCCCCGTGCTTGGGGAGGGTAAGGGCCCCAGCCTCGCTTACTGATGTCTCTCAGGATGCTCTAGCTGGGACTTTCTGCCTCCTGCTGCTTTCTGAGCACTCTGAGGTGCACCCTGGAAAGGGGCTGAGGCTCAGCTCCCATGTGCTCAAGCGAGGACAGGGGACAGGGTGATGATGTCATTATTTCACAGGATCACCCGTGTGTGTGTGTGTTTGTGTGTGTGTGTCGGGGGCTATTTAGAGCTCACATATCTGCAGAGGTTGAGAAAGGAGGACAAAACCCTTTCCCAGCAATTCAGGCATTAAACCATCCTGGGCTTGGAGTTAGTGCTTGTGGGGAGGTGTGGGGCTCCTGCATGCAATAGGGGCTGCAGGCCTTGGGATTACAAAGGCCCATAAGGCTCCAGCACTGGAAAGGGACCAGCTTGGGGGAAGCTGTTGTCCTCACCCCTCTCACTGCTGCCAGAATGGGTCACTTTTAGTAACGATCCTGCCTGTTGTTAAATGTGCAGCCCCTTGGATATAAATCAAATGCTTGGGCCATCACTGGCACCTGCCGCCTCTGGCAATGTGATGAATTGCTGTGGAACTGGTGGTAATGGCTGCAAACATTACCATGGGCAGCCATCTTGGAGCAGGCAAGCACATTTTGGAATTGCTGTGTTCCTTGGTAACTGTTATATTTCCTTTACCCACAATGCTTTGCAGTGTGAAGCTGACTGCACTTCTCTCCCTAACTGGGGCAGTCAGAAGAGAAGGAGAAGTCACCAAACTATTTAACTTGGGACTGCAGCAATCAAATATTTACGGAGCAGAGCTATTGCTTATGTTTGCAGAATCCAGCATGGCCATAATGAACGTGAGGGAGCCTTCACACCACCAATCAATACAGCCTGCTCAGACTATGCCTCTCCTTTGATGTATTATTTAATTTCTTGCAAAAGGTGAAAGAACAGTCTGTTCACCTCAATCAGTGGCAACATTGATTAGATCAGGTGGTCCTGGGATCCCAACATTGCTGAGGAAACAGTTGCCAAATGTCACTAGTCCTTTTTCTCTCAACTAAAAGGCATAACCTCTTTCAAACTACATGCTGAAAACACACCAATTCTTGCCCCCACTGGAAACCCCTTCTAATCTGAGGAGGTAAAGGGGTGCCCTCAGGTCAGGGATTAAGAACAATTAGCAAAGAAGGGAGGAAAGTGGGGACTCCGCATATGGAGAGTGACTTCCTGTGATGCACTGTTCCTCAAGACAGTGCCTGTAACTCCCACATTAACTCACCACTTGTATATGGTTCTGATATTTTGTACAAAAATGCCTTGTAAGGTATCATATGAAAGGTCATGATCTGCTGAAACTCATTGTTCTGTCCAAATATGTATATCATTAATGTATATGGAGTTATGGGATTTTGGTATACAGTTGTTCTATTTCCAGGCACATGAACTGAGAGTATGAAATAAGGGACAGTGGCACCATGAGATTCTCTCCTCCCCCGACTATTCTGAAGGCAACAAGAACATTTGGAAGAGAAAGACACTAAACTGCAGAGATTGATCCCAGGTTAAGCAGAGAATTCTGCCTGTGTATTAAGATCTGTGAACTGCTTACGGTGCTTAGTGGGGTGAGAAAAACTGCTTGATTCAACTCTTGCTTGGTATGATAAAGTTTAGAATTTAGAATGCGTGTTTACTTTTTATTTCTTATGTAATATTCTCTGATCTTTATGCCTACCTCTTATAATCACATAAAATCTATTTTTCTGTAGTTAATAAGTATATTTTAATGGGTAATCTGAACCAGTGAATTTGTCGTAAGTGCTTGGGAGATCTGCTCAGGTTACAAAGGCTGGTGCACGTCCACTATCCTCTGATGAAGTAGCAAACTAATTAATGAGCTTGCATTGTTCAAGATTGGGTCTTGAGCAGTGTAAGATGGGTACCTTCCTGGGGTGCAAGGCTGAGGAAAGTTGCTGGTGTTTCCCTGTGTATAATTCATGAGTGGCTTAGAGGGCTTTCATGCAAGTTAGCTGGGTGTCTCTTTGCATGTTGGTGGCTGAGTGATAACAGCACCCGGAAGGGTTTGCTGCTTGTCACCGGCATAGCATTGTAAGAGACAGCCCAGGCTGGAGAGTGAAAGCAGCATAGCGGTCCCACAGGTCCAGGCTGTACCCTGAGGGGGTCTGTCACACTTCCCCTCTGGTTTCTTCGCTTCAGCGTCCTCCTTTCTCTTCTGCACAGCGAGACTTCTCCAGACACTTGGCAATCCTGCTCCCAAACACAGTCCCATAGATACATCAGTTCTTGCCCCTCGGAGCTGCTGGGCCAATAAATGCCATTTAGGGAATGTCTTTTCTCTTCATTAGCACAGAGACTGGGCTTGGTACAGGACCCTGACACTTCGCATTGGGTGGCTTTTGTTTTATGTACAGATCTTACTCTAACGTGGTTCACAGTGGCCAAATCAGCAACTGAGAGAACACAGGGGACACAGTCCTCAGCGGGGCTGGACCCTCCTTCAGTGCAGCTCCAAGCCACCTTTCTGCTCCCTTGATCCTGGGTGGGGTGGGGACCGGACTGGCTACAGGACCGATGATGGCTGGAGCACCACCTGAGGAATTCCATGACCCCAAGGGAACCCCCAGCTACTCCGGAGTCAAGGCAGCTTTCCAGCTGCACTGTGCTGCCTGGATTGCTCTGATTCTCCTATAGTTCCTTCAGTCCAGCTGCAGGGCTTCCCTGCCCCTTGGGGAGCTCTGCGACATCTATCACCTATGTCCTGCTCCTTAAGAGCTCTCCAGCTGTTCCCGGGACAATTGCTTCTCTACCTTGACTGACTTCCTTTGGGTTTAGGCCAAGCTAGTCGTCTAGGACCAACATCTGCTCTCCTTGTGCAATAACCATCATTGCAGCTGATACACTGGGAATCAAACTAGGGACCCTCTGAGCAAAATGGGTGACTCCACAGATCAGCAGCTGTGCTGTGAAGGCAGGTCCTGCCTCTGGAAACCTGGCTGGCTGGGGACAGATATGCAGCAGAGCTGGTCTCTGAGCACTAGCTGGGTGGAGGGCTGGTGGAAAATCTTGTCCTGTTGTCAGCTCTTTTGCAAACGGGGCTGAGGGATGTCACTTGAGACAGGACAATACACATACTTCAGGGGCAAGTCCAAGGAGCTGCCGGAGCATGTGACCTGCCTCAGACATACGAACCAGCTACAGCCAAAGGGCAGGAGCTGCTGTACGTGGGAGTCAGGGGCCACCGAGGCCATTTGTGACTGAGAGGTACATCTGCTTCCACTGACTGTTCTTTGCAATGACACTGAGGTCCTGTCCAGTCAGTGTGCTGGAAGAGATCTGAGTATTGGACAATCGCTGGGTGAATTTCTGCCTCCCCAGAGGGTGTCAGATGTCAGATCAACCTAGCAAAGCAGGGAGACCCCACCACAAGGACTTGAGTCTCTACTGCTTATGCAAAGAGCTGGGCTCTCTCACTGGGGTGGTAACAGAGAGTCTTGCTCTATGGATCATGCACAGTGGGGACGTGTGACGCACACTGACCGGTGAGTTACATGCATGCTGAGCGGTTCCACTGACTTCTGTGGAGAACCTATGGAGAATAGTACCGGTCAGCACAAGGGTCTGGCCCCTTGCGACAGCTGTCCATGGTTTCATCACTATCAGTGGCACAGCCACTTCTCCCTAACGAAGGTGAACCCTCCATGTCAGGGCCAACATAGCTGCCCTGATTGTGCACTTCACCAAGGTCACACCTGCATACTCAGAGAAGAAGGAGTCCTACAGCCAGGAAATTGCCTCTGATGGGGTTCACATACAGATGGGGCTTTCAGGCCATGTATTGCTTGAAAGGTCACACTTTGGCTCCTCTCCAATGGGAGCTGCCAGCAGACACACATCGTGATCGATACCATTCTCTCTCAGCTAAACTACGCTTCATCTAGCTTGGGTCGAGCGCTTGCCTGGGACAAATCCCTCCGGAGAGAAACAAATGCAGGAAAGGTGGAGACACCAGTGAAAGGGGAAGTCTAGATTGTGTTACATTTTGTTTAGTGCCCCTGGGGGATGTTCAACCCACAAGAAAAGTAAATAAAGGCTGAGAAATCCCTTTGTCTGAATGCACAACGAAAGAAAAGAGAAACCCAATCTGTCTTTGGGTCTCAAGCTAATTCAGGAAGACTCTAGTGTACAAAGCAGAGTTAGGATATGAAGAACTTAATCCTGATTCTCCGCAGTTTTACGCTGACTTCAGTGGAGTTACTCCTGACTTACACCAAAGCAAGAAGAAAATCAGGCCCCCTGAATTTGGCAACAGCATCAGCATGGAACTTGGAAAGTCTGAGGCGATCACACAGCTGGTGTTTATACTTCTTATTACACACCCAGAACTTCACAATTCCTGTGAAATTACAGACACTATCTGCAAAAATTAGAGAACTCCACGAAATGTATAGACCACAGGTTGGCAACCTATGGCACGCGAGCTGATTTTTAATGGCATGGCTGCACTGTGCCATTAAAAATCCTGCCCACCCTGGCCGCTCTTCTCCACCCTCCATTTGTCCCCTTCCTCCTTCTCTCTGTCCCTCCCTGCCGGCTGGTCAGCTAATCGGCTGGCAGGGACTGCGAGGAGAGGAGGAGAAGGAGGGGCAGGAACCCACCACGGTGCAGGAAGAGGCAGGGGAGCCGACAAAGACAAAGCTTCTGCTCCCTGCCCTCTCGGGCAGAAGCTTGCTCCTGCTGGCTCCCCTGCCTCTTTCTGCAGCATGGTGTGTTCCTGCCCCTCCTCCTCCTCTCCTCTCAGTCCCTGCGAGGCAATCAGCTGACCAGCCTGCAGGGAGGGACTGAGAGGAGGAGGAAGGGGACAAATGGAGCAGCAGCGTGTTCCTTGCTCCGGGCTGGCCCAGGCAGAGAAGAAGCAGGGGCAGGGCCTTGGGGAAGGGGGTGGAATCAGGCCATATCCCCCCCCCAGCCCCCTGTCCTGATCCCCCCGCTCTCACACACCCAGCCCTCTGCCCTGACCCTCTCCCCACACCCCCCCCCAAACCTCTGCCCCGAGCCCTTCACCCCTGCACACCCTCCAGGCCCCTGCTCTGACCCCAATACCCCCCTCACACACCCAGTCCTCTGCTTGACTCCTTCACCCCCCGCATGACCCCAGCCCTGACTCTGGCACCCGCACACATACCCAAGCCCCCCACACCTGTACCCCCTCACATGCCCCCAGCCTTCTGCCTTGACTCCTGCACCCTCCTCACACACACCCAGCCCCCTGCCCTGACTGTAGCACCCCCCCACATACCCAGCCCACCCACACCACAATGCACCCCCCACATCCTGACTCTTGCACTCCACATTCCCACCTGCACCCCTCGCACCAAATGGGAGCTGCCCAGGTAAGCGCTCCACACCCAAACCTCCTGCCCCAATCCTGAGCCCCCTCCCTCATTCTAGCTCCTGCCAGACCCTACACCCCAACCCCCAGCCCGCTCCTTCACCCCCAGTCCTGGGCTCAATGCACCCCCACACTCAGTACAGTGCAGAGAGGAAGAGAATGGGCCAGGACCAGGGAGAAGGTAGGTACCCACTCTATGTGGGCAGGGCAAGGACCCCAGACTTGCAGCGGGCTGACCAGGTCTGGCAGCCGGGATCCCTGAGCCACTCAGCCCACTGCTGGTCTGGGGTTATGGCTGCTGGCCCCTTGCCAGCTGGGGTCCTGGCTGCAAGCCCCACTCAGCCCGCTGCTGGCCTAGGTGAACGGGACCCCAGGCTGGCAGCTGGCTGAGTGGGCCAGCCGCGTAAGATCAGCATTTTAATTTAATTTTAAATGAGGCTTCTTAAACATTTTGAAAACCTTATTTTACAGTTTAGTAATAGTTTAGTTTATAGTTTAGTTATATAATATATAGACTTATAGAAAGAGACCTTCTAAAAAATGTTAAAATGTATTACCGGCACGCGAAACCTTAAATTAGAGTGAATAAATGAAGACTTGGCACACCACTTCTGAAAGGTTGCCGACCCCTGGTATAGACTGACTATGGCACGATGGTTGCAAAATGCGCCAATGCCAGCTACTGCAGTGTAATGTAAAGAGTAGCCCAAGTACATGCATGTCATTCATCACTGGAAAGCCCACTGGTAGCCAGTTTGCAATGCAAGTGCACGTGCTAACACGATTGCACCCATTTTGGGTTGCTAGGCAGAAGCGTTCCCCAGCAGACCCTGCTGATTTCATTTATGCACAGAGAATCGGATGCAGATATGTAGGCGCCATTGAAAATAATCAGCACTACAGTCTAGGTCTCAGTGCTGGGCTGTACGAGGAGTTGTAAGTGGACCGTGTTCACGTGTCCATTTCCCCCTTCTGAAGAAAGAACTTATTTCTGTTCTGACCTGGGTCCGACGCTGTGCACAGAACATGGCTGGGGATTAACAGGAAGTAGACGGTACACTGGGGTTAGTGTCACTCCAGATCCAGAAATGGAAAATGGGTCTCACCTGATACGTGTTGTCAAAACTGTCGTACATGAACCTTGTGATCAGGGATGTCTTCCCGACTGCAAGAGAAGAAAGAACAAGGAATTAGGTGAAGAAGTTCACAGTCAGGCCCTTCACTTTCTTTTAAAGATCACAGGTGAAAAGGTGACAAGAACAGCTCATGGTAACCCCAGGCATGTCCCTGCACACCCACACAGCAGTGAGCAGCCCACGGACTGCTAAGAATATTCCTGCGGGTCAAGAGGCATAGGCCTGGGCCCATTATTCTTCAGCTTTACATTCTTAGGGGGAAGTAAAACAGAGAATCCCTTTAAAGTCATACCGCTCACAATACCCGTCCATAGGCAGGGTGGGGGTCACAGAATTTGTGAAGATAAATGCTGGTTTGGGAACAGCGGTGTTAGAAGAAAGGCATGTGTCCTAGATCTGTAGCTGTGGCCACGTAGCTGCTTGCAAGGTTTGGTTGGGCCAGTTCTTATAAAATTAGACAAAGTTCTAATTCCTGTGATGTCAGAGCATTATTGTTCGGCAAAATAACAAGCCTGCTCTTAGGGCTTGGCTACACTTGCGAGTTATAGCACAATAAAGCCACCCAGAACACTCTACCTCACTACGTGTCCACACTGGCAAGGCATGTAGAGCGCTCCGACTCCTCAGCTGGAGTGCTCCTGGTAATCCATCTCGGCAAGAGGAATAATGTTTGATGCGCCACCAGTGTGGATGCCTAATGCACTCTGATTGGCCTCCAGAAGTATTCCACAATGCTTGTTCTAGCCACTCTGGTCATCAGTTTGAACTTTACTACCCTGGCCTCAACTGACCAACCGTCAGACCCGGGGAAAGGGTGACCAAGGAGGCAAGGGAGGGAAGTGTTAAGATCAGCTTAGAATTTGTTTTGCTTTTATTTCATTTGACCAAATCTGACTTGTGCTTTTACTTGTAATCACTTAAAATCTATCTTTTGTAGTTAATAAATTTGTTTATGTATTTTACCTGAAGCGGTGTGTTTGGTTTGAAGTGTATCAGACAACCCTTGGGATAACAAGCCAGGTACATATCAATTTCTTTGTTAAATTGACAAACTCATATAAGCTTGCAGTGTCCAGTGAGCATAACTGGACACTGCAAGACAGAGGTTCCTAGGGTTGTGCCTGGGACCAGAGATACTGGCAAGTGTCATTCAGTTGCACAAGCCAAGCAGCGGCTGGCCAAAAATGCTCACTTACATAACTGGGAGCAGCTTACGTGCTTGAGGCTGTGTGTGAACAGCCCAGGAGAGGCGGTTCTCACAGCAGAGCAGGGCAAGGATAGCTCCCAGCGTCAAGGATTGGAGTAACCTAGCAGATCGCGGGTCCAGACAACACCAGGGGAACATCACAATGGGTAGCTGCAGCTGAGGCTAACCCCTCAATATTCTTAAATTAGGCAGACATTTTGAAAGGAGCTGGGCTGCCCCCTGAAGAAAAAAACATTCCTTTCATTGTGACCCGAGCCACTCCTATGCATCCAGAAACATAGTACTTGTGTGCCCCAAACAGGAATTGGATCACATGGCACATTCAGGACTCATTACTGGAGCATGACAAAGGGCGAATCTACACTATAGTGGCTAAAGAGTTCTGCCACTGACTCTGCACCAGGAATTGGATTGGTCTAACTATGGTGCTCAGGGTATGAAATTTTCACAGCCCTGAGCAACGTAGCCAGGTCAACCTACTTTTTAAGCACAGACCAGAAACCACAATTTTGGTTAGCTCACTAGATGATCACACATTGTGAAGATGTAAAAAAGCCTCAAGCAGACAAATTCACTCAGTCTGGAACTGAAAAATCTTAAACAGATGGTAAAAACATCCACATGAATCAGGCATCCGGTGTTCCGGGCACAGGTTCAGCTGAGGGCAGGCACAGAGAGGAGTGAAGAGGGTCGAGGCCAGGGGAGAGGCAGAGGAGCGGGGAAAGGAGCAGCCATTGGTTGCAGCACAGGCTCTGTCACACGCAGAAGAGACTACTGAGCCATGGCCCATTCTGGGCTCATGCTGTGGAAGGACCCTGTGTTGACACGTGGGGACTTGTAGTCCGACACGCCCTGATAGGGTCTGCTGAGCAAAGGGCATGAGGCCTACTGACACAGCTAGTCAGCAAGGACATGGCACAAAGGGACTCCTGAGAAGATTACCAGTGGTAACAAGGCCAGGACTGGACCTACAGACCAAGGTCTCATTTGCCCTGAAAGAGAGGGATGAACTGGAAGATAGGAAAGCCTCAGAGCACGCAGGGCACTGTTACGCTTACACTCCTCAATTGCACAGATTATTAAATCAAAAATCCGTACAACACTGCCGGGTTGTTTCCCCCTTTCCATAACCTCAGTCGGTCAGTTTGTCCGCAGGTGATGAGGTCTTTGGAGATCAGACCATCACAACTTCTCAAGTATCTGGAAAATACCTAGCCCTTGGTGGACATGACCGTACATAAACTACTGCGAAATACCAGTACCACGACAAATTACTGCCTCGCTTTGGTGCATGCTCGCATGGATATCTGGCAGAGGAATATCCACTGACTCAGCTCACCACAGTACGTAGCAAGTGGACACTTCAGTTTGCCCATCCTTCTACTCAAAGGCTTAGGAAACACTGGTGCCTACCATGCTAGCAGAGTCCCATGTAAAGGGAGTGTGACATTGACCCAAAGTATCATGTAAATGGCTCCCCAAAGCAGACAGCTGCTGGGACTGCAGCTCTTAGAATCATAGAATATCAGGATTGGAAGGCACCTCAGGAAGTTATCGAGTTCAACCTCCTGCTCAAAGCAGGACCAGTCCCCAACTAAATCATTCCAGCCAGGGCTTTGTCAAACCTGACCTTAAAAACCTCTAAAGAAGAAGATTCCACCACCTCCCTAGATAACCTATTCCAGTGCTTCACCACCTTCCTAGTGAAAAAGTTTTTCCTAATATCCAACCTAAACCTCCCCCTCTGCAACTTGAGACTATTACTCCTTGTTCTATCATCTGCTACCACTGAGAACAGTCTAGATCCATCCTCTTTGGAATCCCCTTTCAGGTAGTTGAAAGCAGCTATCAAATCCCCCCCAAAACTGGGCACAGTACTCCAGATGAGGCCTCATCAATGCCAAATAGAGCGGAATGATCACATCCCTCAATCTGCTAGAAATGCCTCTACTTATACAACCCAAAATGCTGTTGGCCTTCTTAGCACCAAGGGCACACTGTTAACTATTCCAGCAGATTGAGAGATGTGATCATTTCCCTCTGTTCGACATTGGTGAGGTGTCATCTGGAGTACTGTGTCCAGTTTTGAGGCCCACACTACAAGAAGAATGTGGAAAAATTGGAAATTGGAAAGAGTCCAGAGGAGGGCAACAAAAAGGGTGATTTGGCCTTCCTGATTTCACTCCTGCATGCCTGAGCAATATTTTTATACTCCTCCATGGTCATCTGTCCAATCTTCCATTTCTTATAAGCTGCTTTTTTGTGTTTAAGATCAGCAAGGATTTCACTGTTAAGCCAAGCTGGTCATCTGCCATAGTTACTATTCTTTCTTCCATCTCCATACTGCAGTGTTGAGGACCAACTGAAAATCTAGCTTTTTCCAGCCCCCAGAATAATGGAAGTCCTCCTGGTTGTACTAACTGCAACGTAAAAGAGGAAATGTTGAAAAAACTCTTTAATTTAAAGCCATCTCCTGAGGACATAGTTGTTAATTAAGAAACTGTAATGCCATTCATTAGGCACCTTAATTAAGTATGCTAATTCCCTGCGTGTTGTGCCTTCTGAAGAGATGGGATGCATCTCTGGGTTTCACAATTGCATCAGCACCCAGCTATGCCAGGGGAATGAGATCCTCTCAGCTTTTGCCACGGGCACTGTGAATCCCAGCTGACTGGATCATAATTCAGAGAGATGCATCATATTTTGTCCCTCCGCTTGACTGCCCTTAGTAATGGGGTGCAACCAGATGGCTTGGTGCTGCAGCGTTCCAGGACCTCTCTAAGAGAGGTGGTGGCTACAGTGCTGAGATGATGCATTTGGTCTCTGGAACGGGGGGTGCCGCTTGCATTTCCATTAGGCGCCCCATACAGGTTGGCTCACAGAATGGTAATTGTGCACTTTAGAAGGATTTTGGGGCACGGTCTCAGAATGATCCAGAAAAGAAGTTCACAGCAGAAAACTAAACAAAGCATTTTACTCCCTGTCCTGCTTTCAGTCCAGTTCCTAGTCCTTAGTTACATGACAGAGAGATTCCAACAGCTGCAGCCATGAGGCTAGGGAATCATCAGAGTAATCACACTGCCAGACTCCAGAGTTCTACCCTGGCTCCAGAATCTTCTTCACCTTCTGCCAGGAGCGGTGCGGGACTCCCCCAATGGGGGAGGTGGCACGTGCCTGGACCATGGCCCTGCCCCAAAGCCCGCCCCTGCTCAGCCTCCTTCCCCCAAAAGTCCTGTCGATACTCCACCCCCAGCTCCACTCAACCCCCTTCCCAAGGCCTTCCCCGGCTGCTGATCATTGCCCCCTCCCTTGGTCCTCCCCTGCTCATGCACACCTCTTCATCCCCTCCCACAAGGCCCCCATGTGGGCAGAGTGGAGATGGGAAGAGGCAAAGCCTGGGCGGGGTGGGGGGAGGGGAGAAGATGAGTGGGAGCGGAGCCTCGGGGCGGAGGAGGGAAGGTGGGGCCATGGTCAGGGTGCCCCCCCCCTTTCAGCAGCACTGTGCTCCAACAGCGGGTGGGCTATTTGGGGAGGTTTAGCCTCCTCTGGCCTCTTTACCCACCGCCTACGTCTTCTGCCTCAGTAAACTGAGCATCAACTCAAGCAATCAGGAATTACACCAGCGCAGGAATGGAGGCAGCACCTTCTGAACTCAGGAGAGAAAAACCTCCCATGGAGCATTGGTCAAAACATCCACAGTAGTTTCTTCAAAAAATCTGGAAGGAAACGAAAAAAAGAATTCATTTTCTTCCAAATTTTGTGGCAATTGTTGATTTTTTGACCACAAGTAAAGTGAAACTAAACAAAAATGTTTGTTTTGAGTTGAAATTTTCCTTTTGTTTTTTTGGGTTACTCCTGCTCTGCTCCTTTTTCATTTAGTCTTCCCCACAGGAAAAGTGTGAGTGGGGTGGGGAGAGGAACCCTTCTCCCCCACGTAACAGGGTCCACACACAGGCTGCTCCCTGTGCCCTGTGTTCTGCAGTCCCAAAATAAAGGCTTCCACACCTTTTTTTTGGTGTTTCCCAGTGTGTTTATTTACAGTGTCCATTTGGTGCTTCTGGTAAAGGCAAAGTGCTCCCCACATCCCCAGCAGTTACCCTCTCAGTCCAGTTGCAGGGTCTCCAGATCCCCTGAGGCTTCCTGCCCCTGTGAGAGAACAGAGCAATAGTCTCCTGTTCTTCTTCTGGCTAGCCTCCCACTGACTAGAGCCCAGGGCTTTTCTAGCCCTCACTGCTTACCGAGCCAGCTGTGCCCACTCAGCCCCGTTTGGTGCTCCGAACTAGTCCTCATTAGGGCTCTCAGCTGGGCTCCTTGCAGGCTGCTCCCTGCCCCCTCTCCTGGCCCTTCTGCCAGAAGGCAGGGTTTAGGCTGCAGGGGCAGGGCATTCTCAGGGTTTTACCCTTGCCCTGCCACACCCACAAAGAAAAACTGAAAATCAAACCTCCAAATTATTTTCAGTTTTCAAATGTAAGCAGTGTCAGGAATGAGATATATTCTGACATCTGGTGGCGAACTATGGGAATTGCAGTGAGTCTTGGAAAATAATTTTGGGGCTGATCAATTTGCATAGACACACCCACTGCGCCTAGCCTGAGCCCACAGCAGCCCACATGGCCACTTCGGCTGATGAGGGAGCCCCAGTTTCTATGTTATTGGGGCAGGAATGATAAAGTGATGTTACTGTGATTATGTGAATGAAGGACTATGGACATGTACTTGGCCCTTGTTATGATGGAGGGACTCGCCATCATCTAGGTAGCACTCACTGGGCAAGGGCCATGCGTTTCAGAACACTATGAGATTGAGAGAGGTGGTGGACAA
>ML677482.1:596627-827902 GCA_007922305.1 Dermatemys mawii
GCTGTCTGTGTGTCGGCTAGCAGAGCAGCTAGCGGATCAACGGGCAGAGCGGTTCGTGGGACAGCCAGCGGAGCGGAGCAGAGCCGATTGCGGGGAGAGCTGCAGCGGAACTCCACAGAGAGGTGGCGCAGTCGGCCTCGGACCACGTAAGGTGCCCCGTGCCCTACCCTCCATCTCCACCCAGGCTGGAGGTAAGACTCTGCCAATTGACTTTTGAACTCTGCATGGACCAAGAACAGAGACTCTTGGGCTGTTGGACTTTGGGACTATTGAGTGACTTTTGGGGGTTGTGGAACTCAAGAGCCAAAGGGAAGGCCACGGCCTATTTGCTGGGAAGGGGGCTTCTGGTTCATGGTTTGGTTTATTAACCTTGTTTGTGGTGTTTCCCCAATATAATGCCACATTGTTTCTCCCTGTTATTAAAAGGCTTTGGTACACTCAGACTCTGTGCTTGCGAGAGGGGAAGTATTGTCTCTTACAGACGCCCAGAGGAGTGGTATATGGTTGTCCCAGGTCACTGGGTGGGGGCTCGAGCCGGTTTTTGTATTGTGCTATTGGAATGGAACCCCTGGATACTGAACCCGGCCCTTGTTGCTGCCAACTCTGATGGGCAGAAGGGTTACACAAAAATGGAAGTAACACAACATGTTGCAGTCATTGCTAAACAAAACTGGTTTCCCTTTGCTGGGAAACTTTCAGTAAAATCCAAAAAATTTGATCACAGCCAAATTTTTCTATTAAGTGTCAAAACCCGTTTTTGTTGGTGGGGGGAACACTATATTTAACCAGTTCTGCTTCTAGTAGAAGAGGCCCAGTGTGGTACGTGTGAACCTTTGGGATCAGATCTATGGACTCACCCATTGCTTAATTTGCAATAGAAGAGGCTGAGCGGGGGTCCTGGCATGGGACTCAAACAATTTTTTAACTTTCATAATTGACGCAGGAAGCTCAGAGGTGCCAGGGTTCTGAATGGCCAAGCCCAGAGGTGCCAGGGCTCAGCCCTGGCACAAATTAAGCACTGGACTCGGCTACCCTTCTCCAGGAGAAAGAGAAACCCCTCTGGGAATTAGAGCTGTGGCTACAGCTCCCCAAGCAGGGAGACCTCTGGGTTGGAGATACGCAGTGGAAGACAGAGGGTGAATCTCCAGAGGAAAACCAGGCCTGTGAGCTTGTCAGAGGATAAATGATTATTCTTATCAGCATGCTAATGAGGCCAGGACCATGCAGAGTTCCAGGCACTGTCTGCCTATCAGTTCAATCCATAGCTTGTGTTTGTTTTAATTTATTAGGAGGAGGCAGCAAGCTAAAGGCCCCACTTCAGAGGACAGGCAGCTTTGTCACAGCCTAATCTGCTCATCAGCTGAGCAATGGCCTGCCCGGTGTGCACAAAACAGACTGGGTCCTGAAGTGGAGGGGAAGGGAAGGGACAGCAAGCCACCAGGAGCACCAGGTGATTAAGGCCTCCTGGAATTGCTCACTGTCAGTTGGTCATGTATTCCTCCTTTCCTCATCCCACCGATCAAGGAGGTCAGGCCTTCCTTTCGCCTGTGCCCATGCAAAGGATCTGGGTCGCATGCCATTGGCTAATCACGTTTGGCTTCAGCAAAAATACCCTTAGTCTTTTGAAAAAAACTCTAGCTTTTGACTATTTTATCCACCTATCCATTATCCAAACCAGGGTGGATTTGATTTAGATCAAATTGATTTAAATAATGATTTAAATCACAAGTCAGGAGGACTCGATTTAATCATGGATTTCTACATTAAAGTGCATTCGTGTTGGTTGGTATAAACTTAATACATATTCTTCACAACTCAGACATGGATGTAGGTTTCATTTTTAGAAGGTACACTGTACATTTTTAAGTGATTTATTTTTGAAAACTTTTCAAATTAGTTTTACAGCTATGCCAGAAAATGAATGAATGATTGGTTATTTCATTTACCAAATGAAATTGAAGCAGATATTTATGAAGTTATTGGGAGGTGAGCTATCTCCAAATTCAGCAAGTTAATCATTAATATTTGGAGGATTTTCTTGCCATGCTGTGTTAGGAGGAGAACATCACCAGACAGATATTTACAGTGCTTTATTTAACTAAAACAACATTATGTATTCTGGATTTTTTCTTCAATAGCAAACATAATATTTTAACAAAACAAGCATATGAATTTTTGAATTTAGTTAAACATTCAAGTTTTTTAAAATCAGGTTTCTTTTTATTAAAATTATTTTTAACTAAAATAGTTAAATTAAATATTTAAAAAACAACAAAAATTAAATCGACTATGTGAGCCAGGTCAACATGAGAAACTTAAAATATTGGCTTCTGCAGCTAACTCGGTCTTCTTCACCTTCATTTTGCTGTTTGTTCATAGTCTGGAAAAGAAAAACAAACTTTTCTGCCTTCTCAGGTCCCAAACGATTTCTCAGTTTGGAATGAATTAGTCCAAACGAAGAAAATATTCTTTCTACACTGGCAGAAGCAGCTACTGCTGTTAAACGTGAGATTATCACTTCAACAGTCTCTGAATCCACATGCTTAAGTGACTTTCACCAGTTCACTGATGTGACTCTCTTTAAAACATCATCAGCAAGCATGTATTTCTTGAATGGTTCACCTTTAGCTCTGAAGTTTTTATAGTTGGCATTATGGAGGGATGATTGCTGGATGTCCATGTCACAGCCAACTCCTCTTCTTCAGCAGTGAAGGTTTGACTGTGGTATCAAGTACTATGAATGACCTACTCAGGGCTTGGGTCTGGGGTCCTGCACAGCCTGGAGTGGACAGGGATGCGGGGGGTGACGCACATGGAAGCAGCAGGTAGGGCAATGAGCCCAGAAGCTGGGAGGGGGCAGGCCTGGTGGTGAAGGGGATCCCTCCTTCTCCAGCTCTTCACTTTCCTGCTGCGGCCTCCTAGACTTGTTCCTGTGATGGCTGCTCTGAGCCCAGGTGAGATCGCCTGTGTGGGCACCATCCCAGCTGCACAGGGCTGGTGTGCACACTGCACTGCCTCCTAGGACAACAGCTATGGCTGTGCTGCCCCCGCCCCTCCTCCCTGGGGTGGTTTGCACCCCAAAGGCTGATAATAGGGAGCAGTCCCTGCCCTCTTCCATGCAGTGCTTACTGGCCCTCACCCAGAAGGCACATGGGGAAAGGGGACCTTGTCCTTTTCCCTTGCACACAGGCTAGGGACAATTTATCCACTCACAAGGGCTGCCATATGGTTGCTCTCACTCCTGCCTACCGGCGGCACTGAGGCCTCGCTGTGTGGTCTTTATCATCCTCAATTGCTCCTTCAACTTCCTGCCTGGCCCATTGACTCTGATTGAGGCTTCCTACTCCCGAAACACTCAGTGCATCCTGGTTGTATGTTCTTGACTATTTGCTTCCTTTCCAGACTCCCATCCTAACAGGCTTTTATCTTCTTACCTGCCCAAACCTGCTCCGGTGTCCTCCATCCTGCTCACTCAGTACCCAATCATATACCACCGAGTCAATGCCCTTCAGAGTGCCCTGTGGTGAAACTTACGTCAGTGAGTGTGACCCACCAATAATCCCGCCTAAGCTTTGGGGCTGCTCTTTTGTTCTCCTCCCAGCTTACAACAGTGTTAACTCTCAGGATTATTTTTTGCAGCTCTCCCAGAATCTGGCATTGAACATAAACTCTCAACTTCTGGAGTCATGCCATTATGTGAGAATCTCAGATTTTTTTTTTTTTATTTTTTTTTTTTAAATGCAAGGTTTTAGCCCTTCTGGTTTAGAAGCAAAATGTGAAACATGATCTGTAAAAAGTCTCAAACCTCAAACATTTATAACTGTAAAATTCCCATAGTTTTTAAGCCAGTCCCATGATTTTTTTGGGGCCTGACCCCGGTTTTCAAATGCTTGAGACCGGCAGTATGATAGATACTGTTCTGTTAAAAATCAAATGGCAAATGTCCATTGATTTCAGTGGGGCCAAGATTTCACCCTACATGTCCAGATACTGGTATCTGCTGTATACAAATAATGCAAAAGCCATGCACGTTCCTCCTCTAACAAAGCTGCTGAACCGGGTGGCCCTGTCTCAGATAGCCTCTCTAGTCCAACCTGGCTTTCTCTCTGCCCCAGGGGCTGGTCGGATGGTTAGGAGAGGAGGTCAGCTCCTGGCAGCGCTGTGGGCTGTTTCTGTGCTGTGAGAGTAGCTGGAGCTGTGGTGGGGAGGGCCTGAGAGAGGAACCATGCAATACATGCTCTCAGGCAGACAAGCCTCTCCTACAGATGGGTTACCACCACCTCTGCATTACACACCTGCAGCTCTCCAGACTTGGACCATCCGCCCCAAGCAAGCCCAGTGCCACTGGGCTGAGGAACCATGAGCAACAGTGTTGCAGGAATTGCCAGTAAAGAAAGGGAAGAAGGTTGGCTCAGCAGTTAGGGCACTAGCTAGGCCTTTGGAGACATGGGTTCAAGTCTCTGCTCCATCACAGGTTGCTTAGTGATCCTTGGCAAGTTGCTTAAACGCTCTGCAGCACCGTTCCCACTCTGTGCAATAGGGATAACAGCACTTCCCTATCGCACAGGGAGACAGGAGCGTGAATCCATGAAAACTGAGGTGCTCAGATGTAGAGACCATGTAAGCCATGTAGACAGAAGCCATCCAGAACAGATGGGTGCAGTCCAAGCTGCCATGTCATAGAATCATAGAATATCAGGGTTTGAAGAGACCTCAGGAGGTCATCTAGTCCAACCCCCTGCTCAAAGCGGGACCAACTCCAACTAAATCATCCCAGCCAAGGCTTTGTCAAGCCAGGCCTCAAAAACCTCTAAGGCTGGAGATTCCACCCTAGATAACCCATTCCAGTGCTTCACCACCCTCCTAGCTTTTCCTAATATCTAATCTAGATCTCCCACACTGCAACTTGAGACCATTACTCCTTGTTCTGTCATCTGCCATCACTGAAAACAGCCTAGCTCCATCCTCTTTGGAACCCCTCTTCAGGTAGTTGAAGGCTGCTATCAAATCCCCCCTCGCTCTTCTCTTCTGCAGACTAAATAACCCTAGTTCCCTCAGCCTCTACTCATAAGCCCCCTAATCATTTCACTGCCCTCTGCTGGACTCTCTCCAATTTGTTCACATCCCTTCTGTAGTTTGGGGACCAAAACTAAACACAATACTCCAGGTGTGGCCTCACCGGTGTCGAATAGAGGGGAATAATCATTTCCCTTGATCTGCTGGCAATGCTCCTACAGCCCAGTATGTCATTGGCCTTCCTGGCAACGAGGGCACACTGCTGACTCACATCCAGCTTCTCATCCACTGTAATCCCCAGGTCCTTCTCTGCAGAACTGCTGCTTAGCCCAGTCGGTCCCCAGCCTGTAGTAGTGCATGGGATTCTTTCTTCCTAAATGCAGGACTCTGCACTTGTCCTTGTTGAACCTCATCATGTTTCTTTTGGCCCAATCCTCTAATTTGTCTAGATCACTCTGGACCCTATGCCTACCCTCCAGCATATCAACCTCTCCCGCATCTTAGTGTCATCTGCAAACTTGCTGAGGGTGCAATTAATCCCACCATCCAAATCATCAATAAACGTGTTGAACAAAACCAGTCCCAGGACTGACCCATGGGGCACTCTGCTTGATACCTGCTGCCAACTGTGTTCCACAAAGACTGCCAAGATGCTGCTAAAGCCAAGCTACTGCCAGGTGCCTGGAGTACAGGTTACATTGTTGTGTTTGACTGTACTCTGCCAATCCAGCTTGTGAGAGGAATCAACATACTGAGTGCGCTGGACCCGAGCTGTTTTATGATATTGGTGTTGCCATTTCATTTATTCTATGTCCTGTTCAAACCTCTGCTCCCATTTCCCTCTTCGCTGGGCCTTTGTCAAAAGCTTTTTGGCCCCTGCTCAACGAGAAAGTGAATGACACAAACAGCAAGTTACCAGCTAAGTAAGCAGATCACAGCGTGACAGCGCATATGTTCTTCAGCACTGGTTTTCAATAGGGCTGTCAAGCGAATTAATTAAAAAAATTAATCGTGATTAATCACATTGTTAAACAATAACAGAATACAATTGATTTAAATATTTTGGATGTTTTCTACATTTTCAAATATATTGGTTTCAATTATAACAGAACACAGTGTACAATGCTCACTTTATATTTATTTTTGATTACAAGTACTTACACCTTAAAAAAAACCCAAGAAATAGTATTTTTCAATTCACCTAATACAAGTAATCTAGTGCAGTCTCTTTACCATGAAATTTGAACTTACAAATGACCTCTGCATAGCACAGGATCAGCAGGTTACCCAGCGATTCTTTCAGTAAGCCTATGGTTGATGGTTGAGCTAGAGCATGTTGTTTAAAATAGAGATCCCCACCCTGATTTACAAGGCCTCCAAATGCACCAGGTCCCTCCTGCCTAAACCCAGTTCCAAAGCTACCCTGGGTACACCTGACCCTCATAAGCTTCCTTGTCCTTAACATGCGCTAAGGGCCACATTCTGCCCTCAGTGACACTGGCGCAGTTTCAGTAATGGCTGAGGCCCTGAGCCAGGAGACCACATAAGTGCATGCTTCGCTATAAGCACAAGAAGCATCCCATTGACATGACAAGGTGAAGAGCCTATGTGTTTGCTGGTTTGAGGCCCTAGTGGGGGACCAGGTAAGATTGATGGCAGAACACGATCCTGGGAGTTTCTGGAATCATCTTTCTCCCAGAAAATATATCCCTTGCTGTGATGGCAGGAGAGAACCACCTCCTCCTCCAACAAAAAGGCCTTCTTTATTGGGCAAAATAAATGTTCTTTTAACTTTGATAGGAGGGTCACAAATCTGGGAAAGTGCTAATCTAACTACAGCTCTGTGTCCTGTATTTTTCCTCTTTGGCTTGGAGAGCTGAGCTCCTGGACAACGATGGTGCGGTTTGTGTTTGTCTTATTAGAGTTAGCTCTTTGTGAAGGCAGAGTGGGGAGAATGGCCATAAAGGGAGCTTTGCTTCACACCCTGTGAACTCATCTCAGGGACCTTCTGTTCCATAAATAATACCAGCTCCCTCTCACTATCTGTGATACTAAATCATTGCCGGTTCCAAGCCTTTACTGGCTCTGCCAGACCTCAATTTGATTACATAGAAATGTAGTTTCCTTTCCAGGAAAGCCAAGGTGTAACATAAAAGAGATTCTACTTGCATTGTTACTGAGCTGTTCCAGAGTTCTCTGTCCACAAGACTCTGTATCCAGGCTGGTATCATGTTGGGAGCTGAGAACACTTCTAGGTGTGGTACAATAATAGAACCCCTGGACCCAATCATTCCTCCATGAGTCTCTCTGCAGATCTCCTCTGTCTTGCATGAAAGCAGGGAGGGTCTCGGCAGCACCATTCCTCTGTGACCCAGACTCCGTGGAGAGCCCTCCTTGAGGTCAGGGATCCAGGGCTGGAGAGAGGGAGCCAGGGATAGGAAGAACCAGTATGGTAAAAGCCACCAGGAGAAAGCTAAGGCATCTTGAGACTACAAGAATTGTTCTGCAATTCCCTCTGCATGGGGAGGGGAGCGGTCTAGAGGCTACCAGGAGGAGCTAGGTGGGAGGCTCCACGCTTATCACTTAGCTGGAGAACAAGGAAAGAGCCCCAGAGCTGGCATGGAGCCTAGAGCCTCTATGGATCTGTCAACACTGCAATCAGACACCTGTGGCTGGCCTGTGCCAGCCACCTCAGGCTCAAGAGGCTCGAGGTGCGGGACTGTTTCATTGACGTGTTGACTTCCGGACTCTAAGACCCTGATGCTGCTGGAGCCCAGAATCCAACAAACAGCCCACAGCTGGAGCCCCACAATCCTGAATCAGCTGACATGGGCCAGACATGGGTTTTTAACTGCAGTGTTGATAGACCCCTAGTTGATAGCTCTGCCCTCCTGCAGATTCCCCCAGGATCTGCATGGGACCCAGAGCCCAGCAACATCCTGGCAAAGCTGAGAGATAGCATTCGGGGAGACTAAATAGGTCTCTCTCCAATTCTTTTTGCATCAAAACCAGTTCAGCCGGGACTTGGTCAGACCCAGGTACAGTCCTCATTTTAGCAGATCCTGCCCTTTGCTTTAGCGATCTAGTTTAAGAGCACATCCTCTGCCATATATAAATAACTGATGGAGCTGGTAATAAAATGCATAGTTCTATGTATTTGGGTTTAATTTCTTCATAACAATCTTTATGATTATAGGCTGGAGTCCGGTCCAACCCCACATTTCCAGTCTCTAACTGTGCTTCTCTTCCCACCATACCGCTCGAACGAAGGAACAGGGGTGCAGTTAAAATCCCCTCCAAATAGCTAATTGTCCTTCCAATTTGGGGGAATCTGTCCTGCCCCTAACTGGGAACATGCAGTGATCCAGCGGCCCCTGCGCTGCTAGCTTTTACCTTATCTATCATCCCAGCCTTTCCACTGATCTTTACTTTAAAAGATCTTTACTTGATGCATCTGAAGAAGTGGGTTTTTTTACCCATGAAAGCTTATGCCAAATAAATCTGTTAATCTTTAAGACGCCACAGGACTCCTTGTTGTTTTTATGGATATAGATTAACATGGCTACCCCCTGACACTTTAAAGGGCTGAACTGCAGTCAGTCAGTATCTTACATACCCGTCTTCCCTTGCCCCACATTATTGCTAATGTAAACAGGGGTTGTGTGACCTTTATTCTCATTATGCTTATTTCTGTGCCTTTCGAAGAATGGCGTTTCTCATGGAAATATAATCAGAGACAATGGGGATGGGATCATACATTCTCTGTGCAAACTTCACGCCATTTAACAACATTGTTTAGCTCTTAAATAATTGCTAAAATTGTAAAAGGAACTGCCATTTTGTTTGTCCAAGAATACATTTGACTATCTTCAGCAAGAGCGACTTTTCTATGGTGCGCATCTGAGGCTCACTGCTAGGGCTACACATTTCCAGACCCTATACCAAAGTCCAGGGCAGTGGCAACTCAAGCCCAGCATTTTTTTTTTTGGGGGGGGGGGGGCGGAGTAGGGAAGCAATGATCTTTTCCAGAGCTGAACTACATGGTGGATTTCCCCCCGCCCCTGTATAGTTGTACCAGTACAAAAAGTGACCTTTCACCAGCGTGGCTTATTCTGGTTTCAAGCCGTCAGCTGGACCACTGAAAAAAATCCCCCCTACTTCTTGGTTTTCATTACTTCTTTTTAGCTGTGTGTCAGTCCTAGAGCCCCTGAATCGTCATTGGCCTAGTTTCTGACATTCTGCTCACGGTAGGTAATCTTTGCTTTCTTATCTTGAAACTTTCTCCTCCTTCTGGGTTTTGCTGCTTGCCAAAATCCTGCTTCCTTTCTTCTGTATTTACTCCTTCATCTTTTTTGTTGCCCTCTTTTCTGAGTCCAGAAGAGCTTTGGCCTTTCTTAGAGATCTCTCAGAACAGAGCTGTGTCTTTGATGGCCAAACAGGAGCTTAGAGGGAAATCCCCATATATAATGTATGTCCTTCTGTCTGAGCTCTTTGGTTTTTCCTCTTTCTGTAGCCTTAGATTTAAAGTAGAAAGATCTCAAAATGTTTGTATTTTCTGATGTTGCACAAGTTCCTTTTGATCTTTTGCTTTTCTTACCGTTGCTGCTTTTTGCTGAAAGTAACACAGCTTAACTATGCTGTCCCTCGGACAGCTGTCACACACCATTACTGGACTATTGACGAAGATACCAGCATAGCAGGAGTCTTGGAAAGCAAATAACAGCACTAAAACCACCAAATAAATAAATAAATAAATAAATCTGACACACAAGCAGAAATACAGGAATAATCCTGCCCCCCAGGATAACTTTCTCTATCTCAGAGTGGTAGCCACATTAGTCTGTATCATCAAAAATAATAAGGAGTCCTTGTGGCATCTTAGAGACTAACAAATTTATTTGTGCATAAGCTTTGGTGGGCTTATGCCCAAATAAATGTGTTAGTCTCTAAGGTGCCACAAGGACTCTTCATTGTTTTTCTCTTTATCTAACTGCCTATTCCTTGGGGTAGAGCACTCCACTCTTGGGGTGAAATCTTTGCTCCCCTGAAATTGATGGGTGTTCGGTCATTTATATCCAGAGTACCAGGATCTCACCCTGGTTTAGAGGCTTGATGTATCACATGCAGCTTTTCATTCTTTAGAAGAACCATCAAACCCTTTAAGGCTAAGTACTGACATTTTCAGTGCAACTACTGGAAGAACCTAAGACTTTCCATCCCTACACTCAGGGCATGGCTACACTGTAAACTTCAAAGCGCTGTCGTGGGAATGCTTTGAAGTGTGAGTGTGGTAGTGTGAGAGTGCTAGCACACCCCTGAGCCAGCAAGTTAGAGCTCTGTAAAATGTAAGTGTAGACAAGCCCTCAGGTTAAGCCCACAACAGCACTTCTCAAATCTGCATCCTCGGTAATGGTATGAAACCAGCAGGGGAAAAACTCAAGCTGGCAATGGGGAAAAGCAGCCCCGCCCCCAAGCACTGATGACTGGGGAGTTGACCAAACAGCTGGAAAGATTTCTGTGCAGCTTCTCTGACAGCTAGCTGGAAGGGGAAGAGCGTATGGGTGTATTATTGTAAATACACTTTGCTCCTGCTCTGTTTATATGTTCATCAGATACAGATGTGTCAAAGGATCAACTTCGGCTGGTGTTGGGTACAAATGACCTTAGTACTGAATGCAGGGGTAGTGAAATACGGTTATCAATATTATACTTATTGTAGGAATACAGGAAAGCAGGACTGTGCTTAACCTCTCCCAGATGAGGGAGATCACTCTTAGTTGAAAGAACCCCATTAACCAGGGGCTTGAATGCCCAAGCCCTGTGACAATAAGGAAGGGGTAAGAATATCAGTCAGGAGGCTGTGTGCGCCCAAGGGTTTTGTCTAGTTTAGCTGGTTGTTTCTTGGTGTTCAAAGAACAGAGGTAAATAGGCTTTGTTTGGAGCCTCTTTTGTTCTTTTAATTACTCTATCAGAGCTAAAAATCACTTGAGAGGGAGCCATGTTTCTTCCCAGCCTGCAAAGAGCTGACAATTACTAAGATACATAGGTGCCAACTTCCCTGCTTGACCTTCCCTCTTCTCCTAGCCCTGCCCCCCACTCCACCCCTTCCATGAGGCCTTGCCCCTGCCCTACTTCTTCCCATCCTTTCCCTGCCCCCATTCCAACCCCTTCCTCAAATCCGCCTTCTCCCCTGTGCCCACCACATTCTGGCTCCTCCCCCCTCCTATCAGGGCATGATAACACCGCCAAACAGCAGGAGGTAGGCAGAGGAGTGTGGATGTGACACGTTCAGGTGGGGAAGAGGATGAGATGGGGTGGGATGTGAGGAGAGCTTGGCTGCAAGTGGAGCACCCACTAATTTTTCCCTGTAGGTGCTCCAGCCCTGGAACATCCACAGAGTCAGTGCCTATGCTAAGATACTGCTCTGGAGAGGTCACAACAGAGAGGCAGGTGGCAGCAGAAGATGACAGTCAGCTGGCAAATGAGTGGCCAGTAGGGTGGCTGGTAGAGAGGTGTAGTGAGAGTGGCGAGCAGGAACAGCCAGCAGGGTGAAAGGCAGCAGAGAGAATAAGATGCCTCTTTACCTCCACCCAGGGTGGGAATTGAACTCTGCAGCTGTACCTCTGGACTTTGGGTCTGCACTGGCCAAGGACAGCAGAGAAGGGTCGAGCACATGAAAGAGACTTTTGGGTTGCTGGTCTTAAGAACGTGAGGGGAAAAGGACACTGCCCAACCTACTTGGGGGTGAGTCTTTTACTTTTGGTTTATGTTTATGAACCCTGTTTGCAATGGTTCCCCAAACTAACACCCAGTTATGTCTCTCCTTTTATTAAGTTTCTTTCCTACACTGAGGCCATGGTTACACTGGCACTTTATAGCGCTATAAAGCCCCCACGAGCGCTATAACCTACTCCCCGTCCACACTGGCAAGGCACTAATAGCGCTATAACCGTGGAGTTATAGCGCTATTATAAATCCACCTCCTCATGGGGAATAAGGGCTGTAGCGCAGCTGCTGTAGCGCTACAGGAAGAATGTGGACACCCACTGCGCTACAAGTAATCTCTGGAGATGCCTAGAGCCATTTAAGGCAATTGACGTCTCTTCCCTTTGTTTTGAACTCGGCTGGAGGAATGCGGAAGTACCTCTTTAGCGTTTCTTTCTTAACTCGGCAGATAAGCAATGCAAATGTTTAAGGAGGGAGCCTGTGTGAAAACAAAGCCTTCTGTGAACGGAGGCTCACTAACAGGCTTTCAGAAAAACGGAAAAACCACTGTCTCTCTCCCTCCGCATACACACAACGCGTCCCCCCTCACCTCCCTCGTTTAAAAAGCACGTTGCACCCAGCTGAATGCTGGGATACCTGCCCTAATGCGCTGCTCTTAATGCCGCATTAAATGCCCCAAATGTGGCCATGCTATACCGCAGGAGCATCTGATTGTGGACATACAATAGCGCTATACATATTACTGTATAAGGGGACCGCTATAACCTATAGCGCTATAATCTTGTAAGTGTAACCATACCCTCAGACTCTCTGATTGGGAGTGCGGAAGTATTGTGTCTCTGACGCCCCCAGGGGTGGTGTGTAAATTTCCCAGGTTACTGGGTGGGGGCTTGAGCTGGTTCTGTGTTGTATCAATGGAAAGGAACCCCTAGATATTGAACCCAGCCCTGGCTTCACCTGGCAGAAGAGTTACACTCGAAAGAACCAGGGAATTGGTTCTCTCCCCTCTTTTCTCAGAAGGGCTAAACAGGGTCTTGCCCTTCCACGCTGACACCAGGACAGAGGGCTGTACTTCTCCCCCTCCTCCTCCTGGCACAGACAGGAGAATGGGGCACTGCGGACTAGCTGCCAAGCAACGAGGCTGGCTGCTGCAGCCTCTAGCTATGCAGCGTCAGCAGCAGCCAGGCAGGGAAGGATGGACGTTCGTGAGCTGAATATCACCGACACGATACCAGGCAGCACTCAGCTAATTGCCTACTCCCAACATTCACGCTGTCCAGCAAAAGCAGCCTCCTTTAGTTGCCTGTTGCAGGCAGTTGCCAGAGCACCTTGTAGCGCAGGCACTTAATGGCAGGGAGAAAACCAAACATACGCACTGTGGGTGTGATGGGTGTGCCAGGAGCATGTCCCACTCAGCAACACCCCTTGGGAAATGAGGGAGGGAAGATGGGTTGGTTTAAAGCACTCAACAGAGACCCAGGAGACCTGAATTCTACGCCTGGTTCCATCACAGCTTCTCTCTGGGACCTGGGCAGGCTGCACTGCGACTCAGCTCCCCGTCTGTTTATTTAGCATGCAGGCTCTTCAGGGCAGGGTCTCCTAGTACACATATGCCAGGAGAGTGCAACTGGCAGCCCTCAAACTGCTGACAACAGCAGTGAGGAAAGAGCATGCTCCAGTTCTGACAGGTGCAGCAGGTATTGAGAAGGATCTTTATTCAGATTTCCCCAGGTCCAATGTTACCTCCCATCTGAGACTCAGAAGTTATTTTCTGTTGACTCCTTTAAACTGAGATGGTCACATTATTTTCCCTTCTAACTGGCTTCTCCTGGTGTTCCTAAATGCGGACGTGTTTTAAATACCTCTCAATAAAACGGCTGCAAAGCTGTGGACTCCTAGCTCCTTAGTTTCCACATCCCCACTCTGCCAATGAATACAAGCAAAGCCCCCTCATCCTTACTGAGGTCAGACCTGCCCATGAAGGGTGACTCGGGTGCCTTCAGAAAGGATGAGAACAGTGCTAAGCACCCAGGAGAGGGTCTGTGAGTCCCAGGCAGGGTAATCACAGGGTGTATGTGTACTATATGCATGCTGACATCTTCACAGCAGAAGTCACAGCCTTCCCCCACCCCCCGGGATGGGGCTTCTGCCCCTTCCCAGGAAGGTTGAGTGGGATGGTAAGAGAGGTGTGGGACAATTCAGCATGTTACCTTTGTAGGGACTTTGCAAGGTCCGTGGCCCCGCAGTATGCGAGGATGCAGAGACAGCGGCTCCCCCACCCAGAACATAGCCCATCAGCATTTAAAATATTCACACAGGCCACCAGCATTGACACCATTATGCTCAGATCACAGAAGGTGGGTGGTCATGACTTGATACTGCCAGACCCAAAATCGAGGGGGGACAATTCCCCTCCTCCCTGATTATAATGAACAAACAGCAATAGTCGCTATCGCTATTGTGTTAGCAGCTTAGGATGTCAGTCAAGGGTCAGGGCTGCGATGCACCCAGAACACTGGACTACCTGCCCCAAAACAGGCCCTGTTCCAGAGAGTTCAGACTATGAAGGTTTCCCCAATTTGCTCAGACAGAGCTCCCATCACTAGGTGCATTTCAAGTCAAGGGGAAATTTCAAAGATGGGAGAGACACCCAGGCAGGTGGCAAAAAGGGTGAATAAAGCAGAAGGGAAGACAAGATTATGATGATTTATAGGACAATGGCATCTAATGAGCCCTGCCAAGATGAGTGCTCCACTGTACATAATGCACATGCTCAGGTGAGAGGCAGTTTCTGCCCCCCCCCCACCCCCTCGCCCCCTGCAAGCTTGACAAAGGATGGGAGAAATAATACATCAGCCCTATTATATAGAAGGGGAACAGAGGCACAGAGAAATTAAGGGCTGGATTTTCAAAGGTTAATAAAAACTATACTCAAGGCCAGCTAGTTGTTACCTAGCACCTTCAGCAGGCAATCACAAAGCACTGTACAAAGCAGACTGGTATTATTAGTCTCATTTTAGTGATGGGGAAACTGAGGCACAGAGCGAGTATGTGACTTGCCTGGGTCACCCAGCAGGCCAATGGAAGATCCAGGAATAGACCCCACGGCTCTGAATCCCAGTCCAGTTCTTTGCCTCTTTAGGTACCAAAAGATGCAGATACAAAAGCACCTTGGCAGGTTAGGCACCTCACCTCTGTGGGCTCTTGTGAAAATACAAGGGGGTGCCTCTTTAGGTGCCTAAATCCCTTTGTAAACTTGGTCCCAAGGACACATAGGGAGTTTGTGGCAGAGCCAGAAGAGGAAGCCCGATCTTTTGAGTCCCAATTTAATGCCCTAGTCGCAAGAGCACTGAGAGTAAGGAGGAGAGAATCCTGCAGAGTCAAAGAGAAGATCCCATTGGGCTTTATTGGAGTGATGCACAAAAACAGAGACAGTCTCCAAGGGGGAGCCGCCCAATGGGTGAGCTGCTCAGCGGGCAGTGGGGCAGCCTCTCAGCGGGAGGCAAAGTTTATTCTAGAGCAATGCTTTCTCCGCACGGCATTAATGCTTCAAACCCTTGTTTGAGGGACAGCAGTGGGGAGTTAATGGATGCTGTGACCCTGAGAAAAAGCAATGCAATGCGAGGAATAGATTGATGCTGTAATTGTATCCCATTTCCTACCAAGGGACGGGAAGCAGCTCATCAGTCACACGCATGCAACTGTATGAAGCCATCCGCTGGTAACAGGTGCACAGAATTAGCTCCCCACTAACGCATCCGACTGCTACTTGTCACTCACCCTGGCAGTTAGGGAAAATGTTCATTCCCAAAGCAAAAAGTTTCAACCACTGGAAAGGTGGTTTCTGGGCCTCCCCCGCTCCCTCCAGTACAGATCTGCAGGACGGGCATCTGCAGGGGACTGTCTGCCCCACAGACTGAAACAGAGCTGCGTGAAAGGCGAGGTTCCAGCGTTAGCAGCCACATGTGCCCTGGAAGGGGTGCGGGGTGCGGGTACATCATCCAATTCTGGCTGACTCATCAAACTTCTTTGGCAAGTATGTGCAGCCACCCTGGAAACACCCATGCGCCCTTCTGCAACAGGCAGGCCCTGGTGACTGGAGTGGAGGGATGAGGTGGGGCCCATCTCTACTATGTCATTTGGGCAGCCCATTAGAATCAACGGCTTTAAGCGGCACTGGCACTAGCAGGGCCTGCAGGCCTCATTGGGACGATGGCTGCAGGGGGTCCCATGGGGTGTAGGGATTTGTCAATGCTATTAAACCCTGGCATGTACATCCTCCCTTCCCTCTGAGGTGCTCAAGCCCCACCCCCATTACCCCAGCAGCCCTGCCTGCATCCAGATGTGCACACAGACAGTTCCAGGAGAATCGCACTATGGTACACTCACTCAGTGAAGGCTGGGTGCATGGCAGGACTCAACGCTCTCAGCTGCTGGGAAAAGGTGGCAGCGAGTCTCCTACTAATGCACTGGAAGCAGCTAGAGAACAATCAGAAACTGGCAGTTGGCTTCCTTGAAAGCAGGGCTGTGGTACAAGGTAGCTGCAGGTGTTCAGGAAAGGAAATCAAACTAGAGGGAAACAGCATAGAAAATCCCCAGGCAAGATTTCTACTGAGAACTGACCAAGACTTTACTTCCAAGATCCCAAAAGTTTGCATTATTTATTTTAAACACCCTGGTTTTGCACCTCTACCTGGGTAGCAAGTTACCGTTCTGGAAGTGAAGCTCTTCCCACCTCATCTCCTGACTTACAGGAAATCATGGTCCTGAGAGGTTTGCTACTGGGTTGTGCAGGCTTGTCTCTGGCAGGAGATGTAGGCTGGTATGGGGCTCAGTCCTGAGAAATGCTCAGCACCCCACACATCAAGCAAGCAGCAGACTGTGCTTTCTCGGAGGCCGGCCCAAGACAACAGAATGAATTGCCGCAGGGACTATGGAGCTTCCCCTCCAAGTGAGAGGAGCATTTCTTTGACCTGCCTTCTCTAACACAGCAATGTGTGTGCATTCCCAAACAAACCACTCCACTGCACACAGAGGAGGAGAGAACAAATGCACGACAGATATTGTCCACGTCCCTTACGACACAGTCAATATCTGGAAGATGAGGATGATACAAGAACCTACACAGAACAGAATAGATGCTCGTGCATCCTTCGAAGCACTGAGGCAGCTGCACATCAATAGACCGAGCTCTGTAAGTGCTGTTATGTGGCTATATAGCCCCTGGCACAAAAGGGCTCAGATCCCTCATTGGGGCCTCTAGGCAGTACTGAGCCTTCCAATAAGCCTGGAAATGAACTCAAATGAGCTGCAGTTTGGTTAAAGACCCGCCCCATCTGCATACCTCCCTTGGTTTTTTCTTGTGCACATTAACAGCTTCAGGCATGTTGGAAGCATGACACCCATGTTGACTCGAGTCAGTCGTACATCGCTGAAAACAGAGACAGTGCAGGGAGCCACACCAGGAGCTTCTACACACATTCCACAGACATGCTCCAGCTACACTCATTAGCAAACACCTCTTCAGCTCCAAAGGTAGCTCGGAGTCTCCCTCATCTAAGGCGTGATTCAGCAAGACCCTCTCAGCACATGCCCACCTTTAAACGCCTGAGAAGTCCTATTTATGTTAAACTCATGTGCCTAAAGATAGGCACGGGCTTAAGGACGTTGCAAAACAGAAGCCTAAATCCATGGACTCTGGGCTGATCCTGCCAACAGCGGTGCCAATGGTGAGGCCAACTCATCTCCCATAGGCCAGTAACCAACCATCGAGGGGTGATAGTTTCCCCCCCGCAGCCAGCGTGTCGGAACCAGTGACCTAGACATGAATTCCATCAGAGCCCATCACCTGCCCCCTTGAGCCACCAAGGTCTTTTAAATAATGCTGAAAATAAACGATTACAATAAACAAATGGCCTCCTCCAGTGATGCTGCAGGAGATTTACGGCCCTTTCCCAAGAATACACCTGCGGGGGCTAAACAGGTTGACCGTGTTCATTTCAACCATCGCAAATCCCTTTGGAATGGCTTCCAAACACAAGCAAGCAAGTACCCTACTGAGGTGAGATTCAGGTGAACCCTATGTGGGAGCAGAGAGGTTATTTTACTTCCCTATTTGGCACTGGGTGCGATCCCTGCTGGAATCCTGTGCCCAGTTCTGATGTCCACAGTTCAAAGCAGAGGTTGATACACTGGCGTGGGCTCAAAGCAGAGCCCCAAGAGAGATCAAAGGGTTGGAAAACCTGCCTTAGAGCGATAGACTCAAGGAGCGCAGTCTTTGTATTTAGTGTAACACATAGACTGTTCAAGGGCGATTTGACCACGGTTTGTAAGTGAGACAGATATTGCCATTGCATGCAATATCTGCAGGACCATGGTGTGTTAAGCGTGTGAATGGCTTACACGTCACCGTGGGCCAGGATTGTATGCAACCCCATGGTGGGGGAAGGAGGAGTTAGCACAGCTCTCCCAGGAACCACCACCAGTGGGGGGGTGATTAAAGTGAGCCCCTCCGACTGCAAACACAAACTTCCATGGGCGGAGCAACCCTGCAGATACTGAGTCAAACTAGGCTCTTCCTCAGACCAGACAAAGAAAGGCTGTGTTCATACTGACATGGCTTCTTTCTGATCCAGCAAAGAGAACGGCCCCTTTGCAGAAGGGTTGGGGACACTGGTCTGCTCAGGCCCGATAAGGTTCCCTCAGATAAGCTTTCAGCAACGCATGGACTGGTTACGTTTTCTCTGTAACACTTTTACCCTAAGAATAAAGGTGTTATGCTGTGTGATGGCTGGTTGGTATCTGGTGGATATTGCTGTAGTCCCTGGGGAAAGGTTCACCACAGGGGCTGGACCTGCTGGGGAAAATCACAGTGAGGTGCAGTCAGACTCCAAACCTAAACGCCAGTCTGGAGGGAGATAGGCCTTTGCCTGAGAGTGGTGACAACTTGGAGCTGGAGGAGAGTGGGTGCCTCAAGGAAGGCCCGAGGGCAGAGGTGGAGGGCACAAAGGTGCCATTAATCCTGAAACTGTGATTGTAAGTACCCAACTAGAGAACAAATATTTGACAATGGGTTTCAGTGCGACAGAGAAACCTGAAGCTGGACGGATTCATACTGGAAATAAGGTGAAAATCTCTAACAGGGAGGGTAATTAACCACTGGAACAATTTACCAAGGATCATGGTGGATTCTCCATCACTGACCATCCTTAAATCTAGGTTGGATGTTTCTCTAAAAAAGAGCTGCTCTGGGAATTATTGTGGGGCAGTTCTCTGGCCTGTGTTACAAGGAATTCAGACAAGATGATTACAATGGTCCCTTCTGGCCTTGGAATCTGTGGGTCTTGGTGGGAAGGGGCAGGAGCACCGAGTGGGGTCCTTGACCCTGTAAACCTGGCACAGAGCCGGAGTGACAGGAACCTCCTCCCTCCCTCACGGGGCGTACAGCGTCTTATCTACAACTGCATGAGGTTAGTGCTAATTACCCCATGGCAAGTCCACACACACAGCCACACAAAAATCACAGCGGATTCAAGCTCTTCTCTTCAAAGGTTTATGAGCAGGGAGCTCTAGTGCTGTGTTATTAAGAGACTTTCTTACTATTACGGCAGACAGGTTTGCTGGCGTACTAGGAAGTATTAGCATCAATAATTCAAACTCAGAGGCATTTATCCAAATAAAGGAACAAAGTATATTTTGAAATGCAGGATCCTTGGGCCAAATTCTCAGCTGGTATAAATTGTTGTGGCACTATTGCTGTTCTGCTGCATACCCATTGTCACAAGGCCAGAACCTCCTGTCACACTGCTATTACCCTGAGGGACCCACGGATTCCTGCAGGGTAGCCTCTGCTTTACACTGGATTTTAGAGAGCGCAGAATCAGGCCATGGATTATCTGAAGGGTTTAATTCCTGTTTTGCTTTCACCAGAAGGACTCAGAAGTGGTTCAACTGAAGCCAAGAGAGGGGCATCAGGCTAGAATCAGTGTAAGGGAAAGGGGAATCAGGTCTCAAGCATTCTCATCTCCCCGAGTCCTGCCTTCCACATACATGACTATAGAACTGACCCTCAGCTGGTGTGAATGAGCACAGCTGTTGAGTCTACCGAAAATAGGTCAGTTCATACCAAGTGGTGATCTGACACCCAGCAGGGAACAGGATGGAAGCAGACAGGCAGCTAGCCCACTTCAGGGCGCTCTGCGTCGATACAAGACTCAGGCCCCGTCTACATGTACAGGGAAGCTGGATTTGAAAACTGTGTTTCAACAGGGGTCCCACTAAACCGGATTGTGATATAGTTTAATGGGCTAACTAGGCCATGAAAAATAGAAGTCACTGTAGGTTAGGAAATCTATTTTTAAAATGGTTTCAGCCTGGCTTTGGCCCAATCACACCAGCCCTATTCACCATATCAAAATTCGGTTCAGCATCAGACATGTTCAGGTAGAGTGACAAGATGTTCCGATTTTATAGGGACAGCCCTGATATTTGGGGCTTTTTTTTAATATGGGTTCCTATTACCCCCACACCCCATCCCAATTTTTATCATATGCTATCTGGTCCCTCTACATTCAAGTGTCTTTAAATGATGGCCTTCGAGCACAGATCACCTGCAGGTGAGGCTGAGGTCTGTGTGTTGCACCAAGAGCGGGTCCTGTAATGACGTGTTGTTGCACCAAGCGCTTCTCACTTCCACTGGGATTACTGAGAGCTGTTGAGATCGCAGGCTGCTCTAGGCTGCCCCCTCCCCAAGAGGAGCCAGTTGGAGGGGGCCAGAGGGACAGGACTGCTCAGCGAGATGCTAGGGTGGTTGTGGACTGGTGGGCAGGCGATGACTTCCAACATTGGGGATCCAGGGCCCAGGGAATCCTAGATCTGCAGAGGCAGGAATGGTCCAAGATGGCCCCTTCCTCCCTGGCTGCTGGCTCTCCTAGAGGTAGCTCTGCAGCAGCTGCAGCGCCAAATCAGAGGGGCAGGCATGACTTTCGGCAGCACGTCTGCTGGAACGTGATGGGGTTCACTGAGGACGCAGCCATGGGCAGGGACCAGTCCCCTGCACCTGTCTCACTTGCTCCATCTTTGGAGCCCTTTCTGCAGCAAGTCCCCACAAAGGCACATCTGGGTGGTGAGGGGAAAGGAGTGGTGGCAAAGCTGCTGGAACTAGGGGGGCTGGGGGTTCTGCTGCCTCCTCTGGCATAAAGTAGTTTTCATTATATACAGGGTTACTGTTTGGTTCAGTGTCTCTCAGCACCCCACTACCCACATTGTTCCAGTAACCCTGAATGGCAGCACAGAGATCCCCACGCACCACCACTATGACATGCAGGGCTCCTGCCAGACAAGGATCTGCTCCTGGCGCTGATCCCATACACATGCCCTGGCTGTCTGTGCTGAGCAGCGAGAGCTCTGCAGGACCAGATGAATGCCAAAGCCATAGGGCCAGAGTCCCATCTACAAATAAGGCCCCTGGGCATTGGCAGAGCCATGGAAAGAGATCCTAACATGAATAAGAATCTGGCCCGGGATCTGTGTGTGTGTTTCAAACACAGACTGACTATAGGGGAACGGCAGTGTGGCAAATTGCCGGCACTACTATGATGGGTCCCACACTGTCTCTTCTTGGGTGGGTGGGGCATTCAGGGTGCTGTTTCTTGCCTCTGAACTGGGGTATTAACTGCCCCACTAGTATCCTAGAGAAGGGTAGTGGAGAGGGAGGGAGGGAACTGGGCCTGCCCTCTACTCCAGATCCAAGCCCAGGGGCCCTAGGTATAGTGCCAAACCACTTGAATTAGTGCTTCCTTCCCCTGGGCTACTTCCCTCTCCTGCTCTTCAGCTTGTGGGGCTTCCTGCCCTCTCTCTGCACAAGCCACATGTCTCTTTACCTAGGGACTTGGTCTTCTAGCCAGCCACAGCACTTCTCCAAACTCTCCTCTGCTTCAACTCCTCCGAAGTGCTTCCTGCTCAAACACCAAACCACTTTGCTTCAACTCCTTCCCCAGTCTGATTGAAGTAGGGTTTTTTATCAGGTGACTGGCTTCAGGTGCTTTAATTAATCTATAGCAAACTTTCTTCCCTCTAGTGAGAATAAGGCTCCCCTCTAACACTCTCCTGCTGCCCTCTGGCCATTCTGCATCACAAGCAGGAAGAATCCATGCTGTGCTGAGCTACCCACAGACACTGTTTGAGAAATCCAGCCACCACTCACCAAACACTAACCACATCATTTATATTCTGAGCTGATGCCCCGGTGTCCTGTCCAGTATCTCCTCAGAGAAAGACCGGCCTTAATATAACTCGTGAAAAGTCACTGAAATATTGCTAGACTCATTGTTCCCTTAATACGGTGTTTCATTAATAAGTGCCTTTGCTCCTCTGGGCAAGTTTGATGCATGGCAGGAAGCATTCAGAGAGGAGGGCGGATATCTCCTGCTAGTGACACCTCTTTCCAGGACAGCTGTACATAAGGGTGGGATCTAGGGTCCTGACCAAGCAACGGGGTCCTCTTGGTTGGGGGGAACCGAATTAAACACACAGCCATTGAGAGTTTAGTGTGCAAGACAATTTCACGCTGGAGCAGAGCAGAACTCCACCCCACCCCACACACCCCCAGACCTCAAGGGACAACACACTGGAGTGGTGACACTCCAAAAACATTACCTCATCAGAGCCACGCACGGACTGATCAGACCCTGAACCAGAGCATGCTTGTTACCTGCTTTTGAAAGCTGCAGACCAACCACAGGCCCTTGAGCATACCTTAAGTCTTCCTCCTATGCCCCGCTGTTTCTCCTGGAGAGTTCTCTCCCAGTGAGTTCTCCGCTGTACAAGGATTGGGACCATGGGTGGCCTAATCCAGAGCCCACTGGAGTGAACAGAAAGGCTCCAGGAGACTCAATTAGCCCCTCAGCCGGTGGCCATGGTGCTAAAGGGGCTGGCAGGAAGGGTATGTTAATGCAGCAGTGATGCTGCCTCCACTTCCCACTCCCTGAAGCTCGTCTGGAGAAGCTGTTCCAATAATGCAGTCGCTGGAACAAGGGGTTGGACGCTGTCTCTGGACCCCAGGCCGCAGAATCACACTCCTACTGGCTCTCTCTGACCTTCATTATCCCCAAGGAATGACTGAGCAAGTCCCATAGTGAAAGAACCCAACACCTCAGGAGGGTGTTCGCCAATGAGAAGTGAGCCCGGCTCTTCCAGTCCCTCCCACCCATAGCAGGTGGGGTCCCTCAGTACCCTAACCCCTGGGCTGAACAACAGGGGAGTGCTTGCAAATGGTACATAGGCCATGAGAGGATTGGCTGCTGAGCACCCCAAGCAGAAGGCGTTGCCCCCTGCAGCTGGGACTCAGGCAACTCTCTCCAAGAGAGGGGCAGGATTTAGCGCACACACCCTGGCGCGGCAGCTCCCATTGGCACTGGCTTATGTGAAGCCCCTTCGAAGGCACCCAGCTCCCCACCCATTGCAGAGAAAGCCTGAGTCAGGTGCCGAGGCTCCGGGAAGGTGCTGCCTTCATACCTTCCTCTAAAACAGCCTCTGGTTCCAAACACACACATGCAAATATATGGCTGGCTTTCAGCGAATGCATTTTCAAACAGATCTGCCTGTGTTACCTGCCAACAGCTGGGAATCGAGAGCCTCACTGGACACGCAGCTACACTCACACACACACGCACTGTCTTGGTTTCAATGGATGCTTCTGAAGAAGCAATTGTGATGGGTTGGATCACAGAAACCCCCTTGGGGCTGCCAACTGATGTGACAAGACTACTTCTGCTCCTGCTTTCCTGCCCTGCCAGCTTGGGACTCCAGTACCCTGCCTGGTTTGAGCCAGACCCGCTAGCCTGCTTCAAACCCAGACTCAGGTCTGAACCACGCGTCCGAATAGCTGTAGGCTTACCTGGAAGCAGTTTAAGAAATGTCCTATCTAACACTCAGATGCTCAACTCCCAGTGGAGCCCAAACCCCAAAAATAAATCTGTTTTACTTTACACAGAGTATACAGGGTAAAGCTTTTACAGGGTAAATTCATAGATTGTTCGCCCTCTATAACACTGATAGAGAGATACACACAGCTGTTTCCCCTACATCCTCCCCACCCCCAGATACTAATACATACTCCAAGTTAACTAATAAGTAAAAAGTGATTTTATTAAAAAAATAGAAAGTAGGATTTAAGTGGTTCTAAATAGTAACAAACAGAACAAAGTGAATTACCAAGTAAAATAAAACAAAACACACGAATCTCTCTCTATTACAGATAAAACCTCACCTTCAGAGATGTTGCAGTAAGCTTCTTTTTACAGACCAGTCTCCTCCTAATCTGGATCCAGCAATCACTCACACCTCCTGTCATCACTATCTTTTGTTCCAGTTTCTTTCTGGTATCCTTGGGGGTGGAGAAGCTCTCTCAAGCCAGCTGAAGACAAAATGGAGGGATCTCCCAGAAACTTTTATAGACTTTCTCCTCTGGGTGGACACCTCTCCCTCCCCCTGTTTAGAATATAGTTACAAAATGAGGATTTGGAGTCACATGGGCCAGTCACATGTCCATGGATGACTCATAACTTACAGCAGCAGTTCTCAAACTAGGGGTCGCGACCCCCAGGGGTCACGTCCCGATTCCAGGGGGCGGTGGAGAGCCCCTGACACCGTTGAAATACTGCCAAATCAAACGCTTCCGATTTCAGCGGCATTTCGGCGGACATACCGAGTGTCAGTGTGTCTGCCGAAAAACCATCAAAGTGATAGTTTCCGATTTCAGTGGCATTTTGGTGGACACAAGACGCGCAGGTTGTGTCTGCCAAAATGCCGCCAAAAGCAGGAGGATTCAATTCGGCAGCCTTTCGGCAGACATACCTGAATCATGAGAGCACGTGGGTATGCAAAAAGGGGTCACTGAAGTGGGAAGTTTGAGAACCACCGACTTACAGGTAGCAGCCATTGTTCACAGGCTGCCTTGAACATCCTCAGGTAGCCTTCTTATGTGGACTGAAGCCTCCCAAGCTCTATTGTCTTTTAGGTACTTCTTGACTGGGCACTTAACCTGCACATTCCTTTCTGAAGAAGTTGACCAAATGCTTTTACTAAGGCTACTTAGAAATCAAGCAAGTACAGAGCCAATATTCATAACTACAAAAATGATACATGCATACAAATAGGAGGAATAGATTCAGTAGATCAGGGGTCAGCAACCTTTCAGAAGTGGTGTGCTGAGTCTTCATTTATTCACTCTAATTTAAGGTTTTGCGTGCCAATAATACATTTTAATGTTTTTAGAAGGTCTCTTTCTGGAAGTCTAGAATATATAACTAAACTATTGTTGTGTGTAAAGTAAATAAGGTTTATAAAATGTTTAAGAAGCTTCATTTAAAATTAAATTAAAATGCAGAGTCCCCTGGTTCGGTGGCCAGGACCCAGGCAGTGTGAGTGCCACTGAAAATCAGCTTGCGTGCCACCTTTGACACGCATGCCAGAGGTTGCCTACCCCTGCAGTAGATCATAACCTTTACAGGGGTATGTCCCAAGGCATATGTAGCACAAAACGTATTTCAGTTATATCATATATATATTCAAAAGCATAATTCCCTAGAGCCTTATGGGGTGCACCGTCACACCTATAAACTACTGTGTCCCTGCAGAGGAGCACAGATACCAACTAGCAGCCCTCAGCTCATGATTTTCTCTTGACACATGAAAGGGAACAGTCAGCAGAACTGGGAGCCCAAACCTTGCCATTGCATGGTACTTGCAAGTGTCAATGCTGAGGATTTATTTCCCAGCACTCTGCTGGCAAAGCTTTATTCCCCATTCCTACCCATCAGTTTACTTGGGGGAGCATGGTGAATTTTGAAATAATTTTGAAAAATGACTCTTTGCATTTCATTTCCGTTGGGCAAGACACCAACCCCAGAACCTACAAGCTACTGTGACAAAGCCAGGGACAACAAATTAAATAGCCAACACATTTTTAAGGGTATGACAGTGCAGAACATGACAAAGCCCCGATCCTGAAAACATTTACAGATAGGATCATCTTTAGCCACCTGAGTATTCCCATTGCCTTCACCAGAACTGCTCACATGCTTAGAATGTCTTGTGAGGACTTCAATCATTCTGGCAACCAACGTAAATAAATACAATTTAGACTAGGGTGGCCAGACAGCAAGTGTGAAAAATCGGGATAGGCGGTGGGGGGGTAATAAGAGCCTATACGATGTAAGCAGTGTCAGGAATGAGATATATTCTGACATCTGGTGGCGAACTATGGGAATTGCAGTGAGTCTTGGAAAATAAGTCTGGGGCTGATCAATTTGCATAGACACACCCACTGCGCCTAGCCTGAGCCCACAGCAGCCCACATGGCCACTTCGGCTGATGAGGGAGCCCCAGTTTCTATGTTATTGGGGCAGGAATGATAAAGTGATGTTACTGTGATTATGTGAATGAAGGACTATGGACACGTACTTGGCCCTTGTTATGATGGAGGGACTCGCCATCATCTAGGTAGCACTCACTGGGCAAGGGCCATGCGTTTTCAGAACACTGTGAGATTGAGAGAGGTGGTGGAGAAGCACCTATACCTTTTGGTGAGGGCTCTGTCTGAGGATCTCCCAGGCCTGTTGTACCCTACCTCTCTCCACTGTGGAATGTCAGAATTGAGTTTTGCTTCCATTAGGAGCCTGGTTCCAGGCTGCTGAGCTGAAAAGTCCTTTGGGCTCACTGGTGCACCTGTACTAAGGCTCCCCTACTGTATGCTGAAATCATTTAAGAGCTAAAGAAATCACTGAGCACTGTCTTAAGTAGGGGGGACCTGGAAAAAGTGCAGAGTGGCTGGTGCAGCAGAGCAGTCTGTGTGTCGGCTAGCAGAGCAGCTAGCGGATCAACGGGCAGAGCGGTTCGTGGGACAGCCAGCGGAGCGGAGCAGAGCTGACTGCGGTGAGAGCTGCAGCGGAACCTCACGGAGAGGCGGCGCAGTTGGCCTCGGACCACGTAAGGTGCCCTGTGCCCTACCCTCCATCTCCACCCAGGCTGGAGGTAAGACTCTGCCAATTGACTTTTGAACTCTGCACGGACCAAGAACAGAGACTCTTGGGCTGTTGGACTTTTGGGACTATTGAGTGACTTTTTGGGGTTGTGGAACTCAAGAGCCAAAGGGAAGGCCACGGCCTATTTGCTGGGAGGGGGCTTCTGGTTCATGGTTTGGTTTATTAACCTTGTTTGTGGTGTTTCCCCAATATAATGCCACATTGTTTCTCCCTGTTATTAAAAGGCTTTGGTACACTCAGACTCTGTGCTTGCGAGAGGGGAAGTATTGTCTCTTACAGACGCCCAGAGGGGTGGTATATGGTTGTCCCAGGTCACTGGGTGGGGGCTCGAGCCGGTTTTTGTATTGTGCTATTGGAATGGAACCCCTGGATACTGAACCCGGCCCTTGTTGCTGCCAACTCTGATGGGCAGAAGGGTTACAACAAAACAAACCCCAAAATCAGGACTGTCCCTATAAAATCGAGACATCTGGTCACCCTAACTTAGACATGTCTGAGTCACTATTACTCTTAGAGGCGGACATTTGTCTCAGGGCAGAGGATCTATGCACTATGTTCCTGGAAAATTGTAATAGCCCATGCCCTGGGGGGTATTTCATCCAGTGAGATGAGCACCAACTTCAGACTATATCTGCGTGCCAGTGAGAACCCCCGTTTTTGAGACTCCAAATCTTAAAACCAGTTGGAAAATGTCCCATATATTTTTTTTAAAGAGCCCTTACATTGAGGTTCATGAATCTGTTTCAGCAACTAAATTAGGTGCCCCACATGCAGGCTGTCTACATTAGATCAGTGTGTAAAGTACAAGCACTTCCCATGTACCTACATGCTGTGATGAAAGGTAGGTTGCATCCACACTCGGCACTATGGTGCATAGCTACACATGGCAGGGAAAGGTCCTGGCAGGGGGGAGGCAGCAGGGAAAGCTCCAGCAGCTCCTTTCCCCACAGCTGGAGTCTTTCACTGAAGCAGGACATCCCACTGCTAAAAATATCAGCGTAGATGCACGAGGCACAATTTGGGGTGTACAGAGCCGTGCATATATCTGCGGTTCAGGCGCATTGGGCACGCTGCTCTACACCTGAGCCATGTCTCACCGCTTTACACGGCTAGCCGGGCGTGCGATGTCCGTACTGCACAAAGCACCAGAAGTGCAAACCTGGCCTCAGAAGTGCCGAGTCACCCCAGCGTTCAGTCACTTCAATGGGAGCTGCTGGAGGTTCTGGACTATGCAGGGATGGTGTAACCCAGAGAACGTGCTAAAGAGACCCCAATAGCACAGCTATTGGAAGCACCAGGGGGGCACAGTCCTCCACAGCAGTGCAGTTCTGATGTCACAAAGGGAGACCTCCCAGTATCGGAAATCTTCTGTGCATCGGTATAAAATGGCGTTGGCCAGATACCAACAAGAGTGACCCGCTCTTCATCTTAGAGCCACTATTTAAGAACTTCTCAAGCAGGAGGCAGTTTGGCATGTGCATTGCAAGGCTGCTGCTTCTCTTTGGCCCCTTTAATTTCCTTTCAGTCCTGCTCTTCCCAGGGAGGCGAGTCAGTGTTGCTGATTGGCAGCCTCTTTGTGATATGCACTGCCCAGTTAGTCTGCAAGGTTTTCTGCTAGCCTCCGGTGGTTATTAAAAATGAAGGTAATTACAGCCAATGCATTGTTAGGATTCCACTCACCAACTAAACTCCGCATGGCGTCAGTCCTCAACATAGGCAGTGAGTATGCAGAATCGGTACTGGGCCCCAGGCACCCAAAGGATGGTACCAGAAGGTACCTAGTCCAGAGAGCAAACACCAAACCCACCAGAGCCCCCTTCCTCTCCTGAGCATGTGGTATTTGCAGTACAGATGGATGCTCAGAAAGCATCCTCCAATCTCACTGCCTGAGAGTAGGGCGGGATACAGGGAAATGCCTGCTAGCCCTTGCTCCGCATCTGCCCTGGGGCACCAGGGGGGTGTTACCCTGCCATGCTGGAAGACTGCAGAGGCCCCTCACTGGAAAAGCAGTAATGGAAGTTTGAGTAAAGACAGCACAGCGGCCCTTCCATCAGCTAGGTTCCACTCTCGCTTTATTCACAAATGAAATGAGTCCAGTGGTCTCAGCTCAACCAACCAACCTGGCACACTTGACAGCCTTGGCTCAGGGGGTGTCTTGAGATCAGCACTGCAGGTCGGGAGCGAGCCACGTGGAGATGCTGGATCGGAACCCCAGGGCACTACTGGAGGTGAAAGCTGAGGTGCTGTGGTAGAGTTGGGACAGGACTATGGATGCAAGTAACTGAGTGTATTGCAGCTCAGGATTCAAGGGTATTAGCTGAGCCATTTGAGGGAGCTTGCACAGCATCCAGCCCTACGCAGAGCTGCCCGGATGTCATCTTCCCGAGCATCAGGGTGCTCCAGGGTTATTTGAAGGAGAAAAATTAAAAGATGGCATGAAAGCCAGCTCCTACTCTAATTGGCATGGGCGGGGACTTGGACTCCTTTTCATGTAATCCCTTTGGAAGAGTCCAGACTGACAGAGACCAGAGTGTTAAGGGAGAACGGGGGGTGAGAGAAGGAAGGGAACGGTAAGAAAGAGGAAGATCAGTTAACAACAAGACGAGTGAGCTGGAACAAAGAAAAGAGAAAACTCCCAACAGACTGAGCGAACGAAATGAGAAAGGGAACCGTCAAACATCTTGATGTATAATTAAAAACCATTCTGGTTCCCCTGCTGAGTGGAGCCGGTCCTGTCTGTCCGCACTGCTAAATTAGTCACGCTTGGGCAGCTGTAGCATACATCAGGCCTGCAGAGCCAGCCAGCTCACAGGAGAGTCCTGCAACCCGGGGCACCTTCTGGGACAAGATCTCGCTGGCAAGAGGGAGACACGGTGGCTGGGTAGGTGGGCTGACTGGAGGAGGAGGGAGGGTCTGGGACTGCAAGGCAATATTTAGCTGACTCCCTTGTCCCTGGGGTGGGGCTAAAGTCTCCTGCATGCGAGTGGGGCATGTGGCCAGGGTATGAACACAGGGCACCGGGCCCCTCTTGGCTTCCCACCCATTACACAAGGCTCTGCCAGCTCCCCCCCCCCCCCCCAACGCCTGCAGCTGGTCTTGGGGCAAAAGCTTCAAGACTGGTTTGTTGTTCAGCCCTGACCTTTTTAAGGTTTCACGTGCAATCCTAGTGGCAGGGGAACACAGGGGTGCTGGAACAATTTTGATAATAGGGATGTTGAGAACCATTGAACCAAACTGTAAACCCTGGATATAATGGAAACCACTTCAAGCCGGGGTGCTGAAGCACCTCACATGCCTGTAGTTCCAGCACCTATGGCAGAGCAGCACTCTCACAGCGGGGTGTGCGAGTAAGCCAGAGAGATCAGGAAGAACAAATGGAACCACCGTGCTGGGCTCCTGCCCAGCAACACTGGTGTACTGGGCACAAACACTCAGAGCTCTACAGCTCCCCTGAAACAGCACGACAGAGGCTAGTCCCTATGCAGAACTGGTGACCCCCAGAAGGGCCGAAGTTTGGGTGGGATTCAGAGAATCACCCCAATGTTAAATATTTATCTGCAGCTTATCTGAACTTTTGGCATCCCTTCCCTCCCAAGCCACGTGACTTCTCTCCCCTTCCCATGCAACTCCCACCCTCCAAACAGTTTAGACTTCCGAACCCCTAAACTTCTGGGCCAGGAAGACAACCACCAGCATGAAATGGCAGAGACAAGAGAGAGAGGGCAAAGAGTAGTGCCAAGGACAATTTTTCCACCCCAAGAGTCACTTCTGAAGAAGAACCAAGGAACAAATGTCCTAAAGAGAAGATCAAGGAGTCGAACTACATAACTGCAGATGCACGAGCTCTGGTGGAAATGGGAAATGACTGTAAAATGCTCATGAATTGACAAACGCCATGTCAGAACTACTTCCAGCACAGATACCTAGTGAGGATAACCATCAACTGAACCAAGGGACACCACATAAACACACAGCTAGTGGAAGAGCAATTAAACTGCATGGTAATTTGAAAACTTCATTCATTAGATTCATTTGGAGGGAGATGCTAGGAGAGTGCTGTGTAATTACACACAAAAGATACATTTAAAAAAGCACATTATTATGACTGCACAACTATTTCTTGTATCACACTTGTCATCCACGGATCTCAAAGCACTGCAAAATCTTTAGTGATAATATCTGATAATATCCCAGAAAGGTAGGGAAGCATTATTAACCATGCTCTGTGGGACAACAAACTGAGAAGCTAATTAACATATTCAAAGGTCACACAGGAAGTTCATGGCAGACAAGGGAATTAAACCTGGGTCCCCACATCCTAAGCCAGTGCCCCTGTCTTTAGTCACATGATCACCTGCACTTTTTTCCCTGGGATCCCTGCCTCTTTCAGTGCATAGGACGGACTGTGATCACAGAACAAGCAGCTACTCAATAGTTTGTTTTCTCATTGATATTCAACATGTATGTTTATTTAGTGCCCATTATGCAAACCCTGATCTGCAAACAAAATGATTAATTTCTTCCCAGGCTTTCCTATGGCCCTCTCATGAGATTACCTGACTGCTTCACAAACATTAATGAATTTCTTTTCCCAACACCGCTGTGAGAGGACGGCGTATGACTGTCCCCATTATACAGGTTGGGCACTGAGGTCCATGAGATTAAGGCCAAAAGTATCCACTAACTCTGGGTGTCCAATCTGCGGTGCCTAGGACCTGGTTTTTCAGAGTATTCGGCATTCTATAGCACTTTCTATTTGCACAGCACAGCTCCCATTGACTTCAGTTGCAGCAGTGAGAGCTCAGCACTTCTGCAAGGCAGGTCCCAGGTCTCCTGTCAGGCCCCCAGAAAACGAGAAACACACAATTGGTGAGCACCTGTGAAAAGTCTGGGCTAAGCGACGTGCCCTTCTTCACACAGGAAATCTGTGCTTTTGGGTGGTGGCGGGAAGGAAGGACCAAGTTCTCCAGGGCAGCATTCAACTGTCATCACCATGGAACCCTCCTTTCTCTTCCTGCAGTCTGTCTGCCTTGTTCAGTATGCACCTTCCAAGGCGGTAATGGTCAGCACTCAGGGCTTGAAACACCAGGCCTTCAGTAGGGTCCCAAGATGTCTCGCTGCATTGAAATACTTGCACATGCCCTGAGGGAGGTTACTCCCCCTGGCCCTCTGGAACCAGTCATTAGCCCCCCACCTATGTGCCCTCTCAAACATGTCACTGAATGACATCTGCTGGTCTGCCTCTGGGCTGTGCTCAGAGAACTTCTGTACACGCTCAGCCTTCAAACGAGCCACTTCCTTGACTTCATGTCCCGCTCCAATGTCACAGGTGGCAACAGATCCAACCTCTTGGAGGGCAAGACACTCCGATGGGCCAGTCTGTGCCCCACCATAGTTCCATGGTGGGACACAGGGATATTAGAGGGTGGCTCCTCCACAGAGCCATAAGCATGGGTGTATACCTGGTTCTGGCTATGAACTCCCCGATACCTGCTCTTTCTGTAGTAAGAGGGAGACCCTGGTGCATATCTACGTGGAGCGTGCCAGGCTGCAGCCCCTCTTCCAGATCCTCTAGAATCTCTTACTGAAGTTCTGGTTGCACTTTTCCCTGCACTTCCTGATTCATGCACACCGCTTCTATGGCCCGATGAAGTCAACCCACTACTGGTGCTGTCCAGAATGGCTGTCCATCATATCAGGAAGCTGGATGGGGGAGTTGCACTGTGACCATGGGGCCTATTTCCAATCCCTCGTCCAATCGTGTCTCTGGGCGGAATTCCTCTGGGCAGTGTCCACTGACTCCTCAGATGCCTTTGAGGAGCAGTGGGCACTATCGGAGATTCTCTGTTCCATATCCTCCTCTGGATCCCCAAGCTTAGCTTTCCCTCCCATCCCTGTTTTTTCGTTTGTTGTCTTCAGTACTCGCTTGCAGCCTGAGTCCAATGGCTCCGCCTCTTTGGAGGAGGGGGTGGGCCTCTAGCTTTGGGCAGGCCTAGTACTCACAAATAGTAAATATTTAGACTCCCCGTCCCACTACCCACAAATACTACATGCTTTCCAACCTCCACAAGAAAGGAGGCAGGGTCCTATAGACAACAGCCTCCTTCATTACACGTTTATTGAGTCGCTTGGCACTAAATGAGGCAGGGCTCCTGTGGAAAGAAATAACACATGATTACATAATTAAATACTCTATTGCAATGAAGGTTCCCATGGAGGCCAAATCCAGATGGCATGGGCAGCCTTAATTCTGGCAGTTCCTAACCTCTAAGCACTCGATTCTGCAATCTGAACACCACCTTTTGAAGGCATGGTTTCTCTAATTTCTTGCCTAGGTTTGGAAAAAAGCAAACTGAGAAAACAAAAATTCCACTGTGTGGCCTCATACTGACACCCACATGGGTCAATAGCAATGCTAGAACTGTCACAGAACAGACTTCTGTCCTTGAGCCCTCAGAGCAGTAGTAGGTTGTGCCCCAGCTGGGGATGGGACACTTTGCCAGTGGGTTTCACACACCTTTGCTGATGGCGGAGGAACAGTGAGACTCAGGAATCTCTGGTTCCAGTCTAGGCTCTGGAGGGAGCGGTGCTCTACTGGGCATAAGATCCACACGATCCATTGTCTACAGCCAAGCACTGAGAAACAATCGTATTTGCTCCAACCCCTCAGACAGAGGCCAATACCCACAAGATCTCCACCAAGCTCTCTCAAAACTACAATACCTACACAAGGAAATAAGGACACAGATCAACAGAGCCAGACGTGTACCCAGAAGCCTGCTGCTGCAAGACAAGCCCAAGAAAGAAAACAGTAGAACACCACTGGCCATCACCTACAGTCCTCAGTTAAAGCCTCTCCAACGCATCATCAGGGATTTACAACCATCCTGGACAACAATTCCTCACTTTCACAGGCCTTGGCAGGCAGACCAGTCCTGGCCCACAGACAACCCGCCATATTCTCACCAGCAACATAATTCAAGCAACAAAATTCAAGCATATTCTCACCAGCAACAGCACACTGCGCCATAACAACTCGAACTCAGGAACCAATCCATGAAACAAACCTCGATGCCAACTCTGCCCACATATCTACACCAGCAACACCATCACAGGACCTAACCAGATCAGCCACACCATCACTGGTTCATTCGCCAATACAATATATGCCATTATGTGCCAGCAATGCCCCTCTGCTATGTACATCGGCCAAACTGGACAGTCCCTACGAAAAAGGATAAATGGACACAAATCAGATATCAGGAATGGCAATATACAAAAACCTGTAGGAGAACACTTCAATCTTCCTGCACACACAATTACAAATTTAAAAGTCACTATATTGCAGCAAACACACTTTAAGACCAGACTGCAAAGAGAAACTGCAGAGCTGTAATTCATTTGCAAATTTGATTCAATCAACTCAGGACTGAATAGAGATTATGAATGGCTAGCTAACTACAAGAGCAGTTTCTCTTCTCTCGCTGTTCACACCTCCAGTTCAGCTGCTAGAGGAATACCTCACCCTCCCTGATTAGAGATAACAAGCTGGTTCAGCCTCATTGGACTAACCCTGTTATCTCTAACCTGGTTCTTGCCTATCTATTTATACCTGCCCCTGGATACTTCCACTGCATGCATCCGACGAAGTGGGTATTAGCCCATGAAAGCTTATGCTCTAATACTTTAGTTAGTCTTTAAGGTGCCCCAGGACTCTTTGTCACTCTTCTCCCTGCTTGCTCCATATTTGACCCTTTCTGCCCCATCCCTTCCAACCCATCCCAGTCCTGTCTCTGCCCCAGCCCTGGCTCCTCATCCCACTCTCCTCACTCAGCCAATCCCAGTCTCCACTTTTCAGAATTCTCACTCCAGCCCCTTCCCCAGACAGTCCCAGTTTCCCCACTACCACTCTCAGTCCCAGTCCCCTTGCCCAGCCAATCCAAGTCTCTTCCTTTGGGTTCCCAGTCCCAGCTTCCCCAATACCATTCTCAATACCAGTTTCCTTGCCCCGCCAGTGCCAGTTTCACTTCCATGAACGCCCAGCTCCTTGTCCCTTCCTCATCTCCTTGCCCATACACTTCCAATTTCCTCCTCTGGGCCCCTGTCCAGCCTGCCTCTCTCCCCTGCCTCAGCCTCCTGTCACTCCCACACTCAGTCTCCCTCCCTGGGCTCCTTGTCCAATACACGTCCCCCTCAGCACAGCTTCTGTCTTTGCCCAGCTTTTCCCAGGTCTTCCCCCTGCATCCTGGCTTCTTATCAGACTTATCCTCACCCCCCCCAGCAACCTCCTTTTCCTCTGCCCCACTGATTCCCAGTCTCCTCCACCTCCCAGAAAGCACCGTGTCCAAGTGTACATCCCCACCCCCAGAGCCAGTTCTTGTCCTCGCTGCATTCGACTGAGGTAGCTTCCTCCTCTCTGCAGCAGGGTGAACATAGAAGAGACAGGCTCCGTCTCCTCAGTTCAGGTGCTCAGACTCAGACCAAGTACTACCTGAAGCAGCCAGGAACTGGCTGCAATGGCAGGGGTGCCCTGCACAGGCTGGAGCTGGAGCATGCTCAGTGCCGACAGAACGTTTGGGGAATTTAGCCGCTAAAAAAAAAAAAAAAAAAATCAACAAAGTCTTTGCTGAGCATGTGCAAACAGATTATTTGAAGGGTTTGTAGCTTGGCCAAACATGGGCAGATTTTCCTGGGGTTGGCAAAAGGCATGTCCCTGCCACACAGGCCACCCGCAGTTCCAATGCATGGGGGCGCTAGAGTTTTATTAAACAAAACAAACAAGAACAGTCCCTCCCCTCCCAGGGATCTCTGCTGATTCTGCTTCTTGCAGCTCCTCAGTCCCAGCCAATTCTGCTCCCTTGCTGGAGCACTAGCCCCAAGGCTACCCTCCTGAGCCCCTGACCCCTTGCTCCAGGGTCCTATCCCAGGATGAGAACCCCACCTCTTCCTAGGGTCAGTCTGTCCCAATGACTCCTCCTCTTCCGTCCTGCGCTCTGACAGGCCTTTATAGGCCCTGGTATAGCCCTGCCCCCTTTAATCGGCTCTACTGGCTCACCTGCTCTGACACAGGGGCACTGGGCCTGGCCTGCTCCCAAAGACCAGCAACCCCATGACAAGGACTTTATTGTCATTTGCATTCCCATAGGACCTAGGAACCCCCAGCATGCACCATGGCATCCTCCTGGGCCTAGTTGCTGTACAAACACACAACAGAAAGACAGCCCCTGCCCTACAAGGCTGCCAGTCTAATGGTGAGAGCGCTAGCACATGGGAAGTGTGTGTGCATGTAACCCATTGGTACTGTCTTCACAGGTGTGCAGCATTCCCTGAGAAAGCATGCGTGCAAAAAGAGGCGGCGGGAAGGCTGAGACATCCCCCTTAGCAGGATGCTTGTGCACGTGTGTGTGTGGGGGGGGAAGTTAGGGAAGCTTGCAGGTGGGATGGAGGACCAAAAGGGTGGGGCTGTAGGAGAACACGTATATCAGGAGGAGGGTATATCTGGAACTCTGCATGGGCTTTGCAACAAAGAGGTGTTGCACCCAAGAGCCAGCATGACAAAATAAAAAATGGTGCAGCTCAGAAATAATGGTGGCATAAATATTATTCCTAGATCTCCTTGCAACGACTAAGGGAGAAGTGGCAGGAACAGTTACTGCCAGTCAGTTCAACCCCCCCCGCCCACTCCCAGGACTTGTTATCTTATGTCCCACAACTACTGCTCTGGCTGACTCACAATGAAATCCTAGAGATACATGGAAAAATGAGAGCTGCCAAAATACAGGCAATAGATCATCACAGAAATTCCATTTTCTCCAAAATGCTGAGCGACCCACAGTATAGTAAGTAGCTCATCATTGCACTGAGTCCAGTCTTGTAAGCCTCACTCCAGAAACCAGCAAGCACCAGGTAAGCAGCATGTTTCTAGCTATACTGCCATTCCAGGAGAGGCTTTGTCAGCTAGCAGTGCTTAAGGGAATGACACACAGCTGTGGTGGTAGCCCCATGGGGAGGACTTATTGCTCTATTATGCTCTTTGGGGCAGTGGCATTCTCTTATCCTTGGGTCTGTACAGCACACCCAATGGGACCGTGACTGGAGCTTTTATGTACTATTACCCTATCAGGGCCACTGCTACTAATACCCAAACATCTTCCACTTGAGGTAGTGGAGCTATCTGTCATAGACACCATATAGTCTCATACCAATGGACCTGCAGTGAAAACAATGAAAATTTATTGTTTGCATAAAGTGCATCTATAACCCATTTCTGGAATTGCCCATTACCTGAAAACTTTAGCACTAAATGTTAAATTACCATGACACTCTGCTGGAGACAGACTTTGCTAAGTGTTGCCAGGAAAGCTGGACTGATTTTTAATGAACAGGAAATTAATGTACAAGACCGCAGGTAAGGAAAACAGGGAGTGTGGGGAGAAAAACGTGCTTTGGTGTCAATCATCCAACCCTTCTCCACTCCTCCTTCCCACTGTTCCATGCACACTAACGGTCATCCCATTTATTGAGGAAGCTGTCTTCTTTAACCCTTTTCTTAACAAAGACTCACTTGGTCTTCACCTGAACCATTGCATGAGGTTAGAACATGTGACTCTCACCCTGAAGTCAGTGCACAGGGTTAGACAGAACAATGTCCTTGGTGAGGGAGCAGGATTCTTGTGTCAGAGTTGACACACAGGGTTATTGCACAATGGACTCTAAGGGTATGTCTATACTACGCACCCCTCTGGTGGGTAGTGTTCAATGTATCGGGGATTGATTTATCACATCTTGCCTAGACACGATAAATCGATCTCTGAAAGCCCTCCGGTCAACTCTGGAACTCCAGCTCCGCAAGAGGTGAAAGTGGAGTCAACGGGGGAGCTGCCGCGGTCGACCCGCTGCTGTGGGGACAGCCAAGTAAGTTGAACTAAGGTACTTCGACTTCAGCCACACAAATAGTGTAGCTGAAGTTGCAAAGCTTAGTTTGAACCCCCCGCTACTGTAGCCCAGGCCTAAGTTAGGGGGAGCTGAGGCACAAGTCTGCATAGAACAATGCTTGTGCTGGAACTGGATTCTCACAAACAGATTTCTGACTTGTGATGCAAAGTCATAAAACAGGCGATGCATGTAACTGGTCCAGATTCTCCTCTTAAGTGGGTGCAAATCAGGAGTCATTCCAGGAAAGGCAATGAAGATAAGCGGGTATAAAACCAGTGAACTGATTCTGTCAGCATGCAGAAAGGCCTCAAACTCTTCAGCGCTGGAGTTGCGAGGAGGGGGTAACAAAAGTTATGGCATTTCCTGAGGACCGATCTAGCCTCCAGATGTCCCAGGCCCTAGAACCAAGATGCTCAGAGTTTTTCAGTGGTATACATGCAGTGGGCCTGATTCTGATCTCCAGTGTAATGCCATTGACATCCATGGAGTTCCTCCTGATCGCCGGCATGTAAATGGATTCAGAATCAGGCCCCCCCTGGTTTCTAATTCCTCTGGTGGCAGCATATACAGCTGACCTGAAAACTGGATGGGAATATTACTATAAATAAGAATCAGTAGGAGGAAATGAGAGTGTGAAGCTAATCTTGTTGCTAGTTTAACAACCAGTTCTGCATTGTGTGTCTTACAGCCCGTCCCAGAAAACAAGCACCACAGACAGAGTCAGCCTTAGAGCCTCTGAACAAAAATGCCAGGATGTCCCTTTAATGCAGAGATGCCCATGGATGCACATCCTCTCCTGAGTGGACAGGGAGGACACTTGCTGAGGACCCGGCCCTCTGTCCTGTGAGCACAGGGCACTTGGCAGCCAGCATGTTAGATGGATGGGGAAAGGGCAGTGACTTCTTTCGCAGGAGATACCCCAGGTCACTTGCAATCACCATTGCCCCTTCTGGTCCCTCCTCCACATAGCTGCCTATTTCAAATGCATCTGAGAGCTAGTCCTAGATCACCTGTATGTCCTGCTACAAATGAGCTCATATGGCCTTTGATCAATAGCACTTCAGTGAGACTACAGTTACTGCCTGGGGGCAGCCCCCTACTCTGGCTCTGCTGGGATAAACTGGATAGAAGGTTTCATATGAAAACAGAAAGGGGGATTTTAATCTTTCCTGTGTCCCACAGCAGCCTGTGGAAGAACCTCCAGTTCACAATCAGACTCCTGATCCACTCATGGGCCTTATACAGTGGAAACAGGATCAATGGTGTGACTTGCATGCAATAAAGGAAAGATTGATTCAGCATCTTCAGATTCTCAAGGCTCTCCCTGGCTCACATTCTAAATATGCTGATTAATATGCAGAGAGGAATAACAGTGATTTGTCAGACAAGGGGTGAGTGTGAGAAAATCACTCATGCAAGACCCTGCAGCTGCAGGTCTTAGATTCTGTAGTCCCTGACCCTCCAAGAGTCTTGCAAAGGCTTTTGGTAAGAGGGGGCCCGGAAAAGACAATGGCCAGCCCAGGCTCCGTATATTAAATCACGCAGCAGGTTTCTCTCGTGAACTATTCCTGCTCAAAAATCTGGGACAAATGTGGATCTGAACAATAGAAATACTGCCACAGTTGTAAAGGAACCATTTCAAAACAGAAATAATGGGAGCAAAGTTAAGCTTTGAAAGTGTTCAGATTTTGTACCACTTTTATGTAAAAAAAGAAAACAACCAACCAAACCACCTCCTCTACATAAGGTGATAAATATACATCTCTCCTTTCAGACATATCTTATTGGAAGACGGTTACTATCTCTGATCGTCAATCGATACACTTGCAAGAGCACTTAAATCACTTTTTCACCCTGATTTTTTCTTATGATACAGCACTGCAGGAATTGTTAATGCCACAGAAATGGTAAAAGGCAAAGGTGCTCAGATACCATGGTGATGGGCAACTAGCTAGAGAGATAGCAATTTAAAAAGTAACACTTGCGATATACAGACTACTTAGCTCAATGCAGCCAGATGTGCGGGTGAAAGCTTCTCTGGTGACCCTCTCTATACAGATCAGAAGCACCTTTCAAGGTAATACTCTTCAACCTCAAATCACAGGCTTTGTCTGGAAATTGGTCAGCAATGATTCTAGCTTAATGAGTTTGTCCCCCATTTCTGAAATTCCACACTGGGAACAGAGAGGAAAAGATGAAATACCATTGAAAAGTGGGCTGATTTCAATTACAGCTGTGCTTTCAACAGCGACTATCAGGCTGTGGTTTGCTAGCCAGCAAGGAAATGACAGATAGATTCAGAATATGGGGTCTGTCATTAGAAGAAGAATAATGGAGACTACAAATGGAACGTAAGGGGTTCTCAAATGGAAAGGTCTGAGTAAAGTTCATGGTTTCTATACATAAGGGAAGAGTATACAGCTGGCTCCTTTCCCGATTCACTGACAAAGGTCACAGGCACTGGGAGCATAGCTGCTAATTTGTAGGGAGCGGCTGCATTTTTTGCTTCGCTGATTGATTAGTGGAGAATCCATGACTTCAGAGACCCCAGTGGGGTTTTCAGAAGTGCTCACTGTGGACTCTGCTCCAGCTCAAGTCTTTGGGGAAACTCCGCTTGGTTTCAGTGGGAGCTTAGGCCAATGCTGAAAATCCCACCCTATGGATTTTCAGAGCTAGATGGCTGAAGAAATCAGAGGGACCCTTTCACTGCCCCCATGGCTACTCACACACCCCAGAGGTAGGCAAGTAAGTTGGTACAGGCCTGTGAACAATAGCTGCTAACAGCCCTGCAAAGGGTGTTAATAAAGTGGCAAAGGTGGGAAAGCGTCTTCTGTTCTTGGTTATCTGGCCCCAGCACGGTGGGCCAAGTATGGAGAAGCTCAGGGCAGGGAGGAAAAAGGATGGAAAGAGGAAAAAGGAGGAAAATTGATCATCAGCCAGGCATTCTTGTTTGGTTCTGCATGTGCGTACCCAGCCAGGTCGTTTGGTCTCTCCTTCATGTGACACAACATTCATTCAAGACAGTCAAAAGTATCATTAAAAACTGCATCAATCTGGATGACCCTCACACCATTCCTGAGTTCCTGGGGCCCTTCCCAAACCCATATCGCTACATCTTGCACTTTTCTGTCATGACACACCCTCTGCTCACTACAAGCTTGTTCTATTCCTCACCCCCTTACGGCACATATGGCAAATATTGTTCTCTAGACATTGCAGCATCTTCTTTGTCGGAATCAGAAACTCCTGCACACCTGTGTGCGCCAACTGAAGGAGGGGGAAAAAAAATCAGGGAAGGGAAGCTGCTCTGGGAGGCTGTCCATCAAAGAAAAAGAAATGACAAGAAACTGCAAAGCAGTGAATGAAGAGGGCATTGTAGGATGGGCAACACGTAGCATCCTGCAACCTTTTGTTCCATCACCCAGGCTTGGGAAAGTCAAGTTAAGCCCTAAAAAGAGGGTAACTGAGTGTACTGCTTGCTGCCAAGAGATCTGGATTACAGAGCATCTTGAAGTAGACTCCTGCTGGGAACGCCATCTAATCCACTCTGTCATCAGGGGCAGACATTTACCTTTATCCTCATCCCACCGCCACCCCTCTGAGGAACAGACACCTCTGCACAGCATAATTAAACCATGAGCTGCAACCATGTGATTTGGGTCTCATATAGCACCAGCTCCCTCTTCCCCAGTGCTGTAAGCCAAAACCATTAAGGAAGTTATAGGATAATCACTCTGCCCCAGAACCCCCCAGCTGACACATCAGAAGTGGGGACCCAGACAAAGTTGCCTTACAGAAGAGCCACTGCTAGGCTCAGACAGTAGAATCCCTGGCAGGAGGCTGTGAGCTGGGGGGATAACAATAGATAATTTTACAGCCAGGTTTTGCTGACTTGTTATACCCCCCACCCCCAACACACCCACATGGACGAGTTTTTAATATCAATATAGGGGGATGAGGGAAGTGAGGCTGTAGCTCAGGTGCCTGGCAAGCACCAGGGTGTGTCTCCTTCTCCTTGCCTCTTTATTTGCACATCCAGCTTCCACAAAGCTCAGCAGGGCGGCTTCACGCTGTCCAGCACAACCTCCACCACCCTGCATGTGCTAAGCCATACCAGCTGCTTGAGAGACAGAGCCAACAGGGTCCCCAGCCTCCAGCCAACCCACCCAGCCCAGGAAAGGGGCAGCCCTGGAATCCTCTGCACTCCCAGGGCTGCTGACAGGCCTTTCCCTGCTCCACCAGACACCAGTTCCGCTACAAAGGGGCAAATGCAAAACAACAACGAAGTTCCCGAGCAGGCCCCTTGGGCAGGACCCCGGCTTTATTAACAGCGGGTCATGGCTTCTGCGCTTTCAGTTTGGCCTAAGCCCTCCCCTTGGGATTGCAGCTTCATCCCCGGACGCCTCCCTATGCAGCACAGCCCCAGGAGCCAGCCCACCAGCACCATCCGCCGTCGGGAGCTGGTCTCCTTGGAGCGTTCAGACGCTGCTTTCCCCACCCGGCTCCGGGTTAATGACAGCGCCAGCGCCCCCCCGGCCCCCCCCCCCCCCGCACGGCGCTGTATGTAATGACATCGCTCTCCCCCGCCCCCCCCCCCCCCCCCGCGTCTCCGCCGCAATGTGCCCGGCGCGGAGCCCAGGTCACTTGCAGCCCCGCCCCTCGGCACAGCTGCCCCCATCCCGCACCTGGCTCCCTGGGCCCGGCCGCGGGATCGGGGCCGCCCTCCGCAGCCGTGAAGGACACGGGAGGGTGCAGGCTGCAGCACAGGCAGGGGCAGAACCACGATCCCCGACTCCAAGGGGACCGGGCCCCCCCACCCCGGTCACACACGCGACCGAGCCCAGGACTCACCGCTCTGCTCCCCCAGAAAGACCAGCTTGAATTTCCGCAGGGGGTTCCCGAAGTCTCCTCCCGCGGACATGGTGCCGGGCGTGGGGCAGGAGAGGGGTCCCTAGGCGGGAGAAGGCTCCTTGCCTTCCCTGGGCGGGCGGGGCCGGGACACGCCGGAGTCGCTCCGAAGCGATGGGGATGCTGGCGAGCGCCGCGCTCTGCCTCCTGTATCTTCTCTCCCCCGCCCCGCCGCCGGCGCCTGCGCCCTGGCTCCCCGCTCCTGATGTCATGCTGGAGCAGCAAGCCAATGCAGTGCTGCAGGGAGCTTCGCCGGCTGCGTCTAGGCAGGGCTGGGCTCCTTGGGCAGCATCCCCCGAGCCCCGGCCTCAGCGGCCCTGCTAGAACCGGCTCCGGCTGCAGGGGACCAGCCTGCAAAATGCTGCCTCACACGAGAGAGGCTGGGAGGGAACAAAGTGTCCTCGGGGACGTGCAGCAGCGGGGAGGGAGAGAAGTGGACAAAATACCCACTCCCAGAGCCTCCAATCCAACCCCCCCTGCTCCGCACCAGCTCACCCTGCCCGAGCAGAGCCAGCCTCCTTCCTTCCCCTCCTCCTGCCTGGGGGAAACAAAAACTAGGCACAAGCATCTCCTTGGCCCCCGGAAGGTGACCAGTGCTGTCCTATTTAACAGGAATAACCAACAGTACAAAGGAATCGCATCAGGCACTGCTGAAGTGCAACCCCTTAGTATCATTAGCATTATAGTAGGGGCCAGAGGCCCCCTGGTACTAGGTGCTGGACGCACCCATAACAGCTGATCTCTGCCCTGTTTACACATTAGGGCTCTGGGGCAGCCATGCAGTATCATGGGCTAACTGGAGAAAGGAAGTATTCTCATTTTACAGATGGGGAGCCACAGGTCAGAGAATAAGTGACTGTCCAAGATCACATAGCAAGTCCCTGGAAGAGCACCTGTAGCCCATTCGAGACCAACCCGCTACCGGTGGGGTGGAATGCATCAGTTATGTAACCACACATGGGAACACCACCCCCTGGTTCATGGGGTATGTGCCATATGTGATTGACATTTCTGGGTGAATTTGCATCCTGAGCTCTGGAGAGGCACATTTTAAACAACGAACATAAGGGAGTCTCGCTTGGCAGGGTGGAATGGAATAAGCCAGCTGGAATGTGGCCAGGTAACGCTGGTGGTCTTGAAAAAGTGGCAGAGCATCAAGACATCTCAGAAGGAAAAAAATGCCACTATCAAGTTAAGGAGCACCACTAGTCTTGGGGGCTTCCATGCCCACAGTTCTCAGGCCCAAGCCTGCCTAACTTGTGATGAGATCATAGGGAGGAGTACAATCAGCAATGGTATTTTTTTAACACCCTCACTTCCAGTGCATTCTGGGAGGCAACTCACTCTTTAACTAAAACCAGCAAATGACAGAAAAGAGAGGAAATAATCTAACAGGTCATCATATCTACTCCTTCTCCCTCTCTGCCACTGTAAGGTTCTCTCCACCAGTGCATTGTTAAGGGCTTTGTGCAGTGTAATTTCAAATGCTTCTGGCAATGAGGCTTCCACCACATCCACACACCCCCACCCTGTGGGAAGCTATCACACCTGTGTTTAATAGACCTCTCTGGCAGGAATATTGTTTGTGATATTTAGACTATACTTTCCTTTGCTCAGCTTCAGATCATTATTAATCATGTCTGCTGGAAGCCTCCAAATTCCCCAGCACTTTAGTTCTACACATCACATACCTGGTGGTAGTAATCAGAGTCTCCTGTAAGCCATCCTGTAAGCCAAAAGATGGGCTCTTTTGTTTAATTACATTAACATTTCCTCACCAATCAGCTACTACAGCCCCAGAACTCCAGGCTGGGTCTCAGAAGGCCAACCTTCTGCTCCATGACATGGCATCTTTGAGACTGCAACTCAACTTGCTTGGACTTTTTAATCCCTCAGAGCACATTGTAGGTTCATATTCATATTCATTTTCCATCCACTACCACAGTGAGGTCTCTTCAGCATTTCTCCTTCCTAAATATCTTCCTCCTATTGAATAGCAGATGTGGGATTATTTCCCACTGTCCCCCAATCTAGTGATCTGCATTTTTCCCAGTCAAATATCCTTTTCATATATTTCCTGTGCTTATTTTTAATTCTCTAGGCCCCCTTATTTTCTTTCTGTGGCTTCTCCTAGTTTACAGTATTCCCCACAAATTTAACTCAGGATGGCTTGGCTCCTAATGGAAGATCATTACATATATATTAACCAAAGTTATTGCTGTACTTTGTGGTAATCTTCTGGAACTTTGCTCTGTTTATTCATACCCTGTGCTCACCATTCTTCAGCCTGCTCTCGCTTCATCTGTCAATGATCATATCCAAGCTGTTCTCAATATGTTTTCCCACTAAGTTTCATAAGGAAGTGTCCTGCACCCTTTATGAAAGGCCAGGTGCACAAACCTATTGATTTCAGGTTTTCCTTCCACTGATGTTGATCAAAAAAAGCAAGCATGCTTCTTTAGCATGCTGTTCCTTGCTCTCTGGTATTTGCATGGAATATATTTTGAAAATCTGTCACATACGTCAGTCTTGGGATTGGCACTTTTTAAACATATGTATAAAGTGACATTGTCCTAAGTAAATCAGTGAGATGGGCCAAGTTCCTCCCATGGGTAAATCCACTGAAATCAGTGGAATTAGACCATCATAACTCTCAGCCCTTACAGTTTTACTCACCTAACTATGACTTCCCGTATTTTACCACAGCGTGATTGGAAGGAAGAAGAACTGTTGTGTTCTGGGATCTTGTACAGTGTTCAGACTCCAGCGAGGTGTCCACCATCCCATGACTGCTGCTAGAAGTGACTCTATCTTTCCTCTTCTCCCAGTTTAAGGCAAGGATACCAACTTGATCTTTAATTAGAAAGTAATTATTTTCACCATAGCTTTGGGAAGCCTCATGGGCCTCAATTCTCAAAGGTAGTTATGTACCTAACTCCCAGTAGAAACTAGGAGCTCAAATATTTTGGAGGACCTGGGCCTCAAATTTTGACTTACGAGGAAAAACTGAGGGAACTGGGATTGTTTAGTCTGCAGAAGAGAAGAATGAGGGGGGATTTGATAGCTGCTTTCAACTTCCTGAAAGGGCGTTCCAAAGAGGATGGCTCTAGACTGTTCTCAGTGGCACCAGATGACAGAACAAGGAGTAATGGTCTCAAGTTGAAGAGGTTTAGTTGATTTAGTTGGGCATTGGTCCTGCTTTGAGCTTTGAGAAGGGAGTTGGACTAGATGACCTCCTGAGGTCCTTTCCAACCCTGATATTCTATGAGTCTATGCACTTTACTTTCCCATGCCATATTATCACTGATGGACAGTCACTTACCCAGCAGCCTCTGGGGCCTAAGGATTGGTGTCTGAGCTCTTGGGTCATATACATGTTGGCAGGGGAGAAGTTTGATCTATTGCTGCATCAAAAGGAAAATTTAGCTACTTCCTCTGAACCAGTTTAGGGAGTGGGAGCTGGGGTCATCCCTTTGTGCAAAGCTAGCAGAAGAGATTCTTCCCCTCAGCAGGAAAATGTCAGGGTAAAGAGCAGGCATGGCAGGAAGTGTGGTGAACTCACCAGTTGGCAATGGTGCTACTGGTGTAGCTGTTTCATTATTACAGATGAAAATTGCTTATAGTCATCTCTTCCTTCTCTTGCAGAGAGTCATAAAATCATAGAGTATCAGGGTTTGAAGGGACCTCAAGAGATCATCTAGTCCAACCCCTGCTCAGAGCAGGACCAATCCCCAACTAAATCATCCCAGCCAGGGCTTTGTCAAGACTGACCTTAAAAACCCCTAAGGAAGGAGATTCTACCACCTCCCTAGGTAATCCATTCCAGTGCTTCACCACCCTCCTAGTGAAAAAGTTTTTCCTAATATCCAACCTAAACCTCCCTGTCTGCAACTTGAGACCATTACTCCTTGTTCTGTCACCTGATACCACTGAGAACAGTCTAGATCCATCCTCTTTGGAACCCCCCTTCAGGTGGTTGAAAGCAGCTATCAAATCCCCCCTCATTCTTCTCTTCTGCAGACTAAACAATGCCAGATCTGTTAGCCTCTCCTCATAAGTCAAGTGTTCCAGCCCCCTAATTATTTCTGTTGTCCTCCAACAAAAATTACTCTTTCCAATTTATCCACATCCTTCTTGTAGTGTAGGGCCCCAAACTGAACACAGTACTCCAGATGAGGCCTCACCAATGTCAAATAGAGGGGAACGATCACATCCCTCGATCTGCTGGCAATGCACCTACTTGTACAGCCCAAAATGCCATTAGCCTTCTTGGCAACAAGGGCACCCTGTTGACTCATGTCCAGCTTCTCATCCACCGTAACACCTAGGTCCTTTTCTGCAGATCTGAGAAAGGGGCTCAGTCAGGCTCTGCAGATATCTCCCTATTAGCTAAGCAAGTTCCTACTGATCAGACTGCCAGACCCCAAGAGCTTTCAACCTGCTGATACTGGTGTGGCTGCCCATTCAGCGCAGGGTACAATGGGGATATCAGTAGGCACAGAGTTTCAGACCATCACTCTTATGTTGGATTGGGCATCTGCTTATCCTTGGCTGGCTCTTAACATCCCATTGCCCTGTTTGCAAGGCATACGGGCCACAGCAGCAGTGGTCAGCTGAAAGCCAGAGACCGCAGTACACTACATTAGGGCAGTCGTGCGAGCAGCTGGCACTATAGAGAGTGGAGATCCCCTGGTGGCAACTCTGCTGCATCCTGGACATTTGCAGTAGGATTGTGCTAAGGCCTGCAAGCAGGAGTGATTGCATGCTGCAGAGCTAGGGCGCAAATGCGAAGAGACAGGGCAAGATGAGCTACAGACAGCACAGCAGAGGGTTAGCATAAGGAAAGGCAGCGCATGCATGTGATGTTATCAGCCAGCTATATACTGGCTGCTGCCATGGCTGGTCCTCTTCTGAGCCTCACACAGCAAAGGATCTCTGCTAGGCCTTCATTAGCAGATGGCTCAAAGGAAAACCGTTTTCAATGTGATTGGTTAAACCAAGGCCAGTCTTGCTACTCTAGCTGGCTCTCCGCACACCTATGTTGTGGTTAAGGCATCGTAACAACACGCTGGGTTCAAGCTCTCCTTTGTCTGATGTTGGACACAATGATTTCTGTGCCTCAGTTCCCCATCCATAAAACATGGCTCACAAGCCTTTTATTTGGACTGTATGCACTGTCTCTCACTAGGTGTCTGGATGGGGCCTGGCCCAACAGGGTCTTAGCTGGAACATGAAGGCTATACTGGAATAAGCGGTGAGGATCTCTGTGCACCGTGTCCAGGCCGAGCTCTGTAAGCAAAGGAACAGTTGTGTTAACTCTACTAGGTTGATTGATCAAACCCACACGTTAAATCCAGCAGATTCCTTATGTCATATATGCCAGGAAACAAAGCCCATTGAAAATCAGTTCACCTGGGCCAGCCCACAGACTCCTGAGGATCAGAGTATTGAACTCAGCTGCAAAGACTGGGGTAGGGGAGGCTCTTGTATTAAGAATCTCTATGTGCTGGTTAGTGAAACTCAGACAGTCTATTGTGTTTTTTCATTCCTTCTTCCCCCTCTCCTTAACACACAAGCAGGCTTTGCTTCCCAACACATGGATCACAATAAGCTGTTCCCTCACCTACATGATGTCAGCATTACGCTCCACAGCAATTCCATACCGAAGTCCCATTTACATCTCCCTGTTCATGTCAGGTCTGATCTGAGAATGTTACTTAACATGCTTGTTAATATTCATATATATGCCTGATTTGCACGCCAAGAGCCCTGATGCATGGGGAGCCTTCGGTGTTGCTACAGCTGTCCTGACATTTGATAAGGTGATGCTGCTAGAACGGACAAGATTTTTAAATAAAAGCCCGTTAAAGAATATCACATGCTTGTTGACAGCAATGTGTAAGCACATGCTAACTAACACAATTGAAAAGTGTCATTTAGATAAGGGTCAAACTTCTGTTGCAGGTCATCTTTAACATTAGGGTGGATCTTTAGTTCAAATAGGATTATCAGAATATTTGGTCCTTGGCTATGTCACAGTTTACAGTCATGTTAGTTAACATGTTAAAGCAGACATACATGTTGTACCATACCAAGCCACTAGCAAACTGTCTGCAGACAACTCAGGCTGAAATTAGCCATCCGACTACTCAATGAATACTTATGACTCATGGATCCAGTGGCCAAAATCAAGCTTTGGGCCTGAATTCCTCACTCAAATATCCCATCACTCAGGTTAGGCCCAAAGTTTCCTACATTCCACACAAATTTGGGATCTCCTCCCTTCTGTTGTTGAAAGTTATTTACAGCAAAAATAAAGAATCATTGCACTGAAGTTGTGTAGAGATCATTACACTAAAGGGATGAATCTCATGGCATGTGATATTTCCTAAAGGAATCATTTCTTTGTGTCCCTCAGTTTGTATCTTTGTCCCACATTTGAACCTAAGAACGGCCATAGTAGGTCCAACCAAAGATCCAGCTAGCCCAGTATCCTCTCTTCCAACAATGGCCGATGTCAGGTGCTGCGGAGGGAATGAACAGAACAGGTGCGCCCAAGGCAGGAGGGGGTGGGAGTGAGAGGAGCATTTACACATGGGCAAGATAACCCAGCCTTCCTTTTTCTCCTTTTTTCACTGTATTATCTCTGCCCTCCCCCGCAGGGCCTGGGCTAGGCCATGCCAGGGTCCCTTGCCTATGCCAAATCGCAGCTGGTATTCGAGTGCTGATTCCCAAGCCCTATATTCTCAAGTATTGCTTCCCTGGCATTTGGTCTCTAGTGCCAGGCTTCTTCCTGTACTAGCAGGATCTCGGTGATTCCCTGCATTTGTCCCGTCTCCAGATCTCTGCTCAGCCCTCGAGTCTGTCACCTCCCCTCCAGGTGTGCGCCATGTTTCCCAGGTGACGCTGCCCATGGAAAACCTCTAGCCTTCCTTGGTGGGTCCTTTGCTTGCATATCACCCCTGGGAAGCTTCGTGTAGGGCCAGAGTCTTCCCTAGGGAGGTGCCAGCCAGGATCTTCTGCTGCTTCTTTCGTTCTGGTGGTACCTGCCCAGCTTCTTTGACTCCGGACTGATGCTTGCGCCTCTTGAGCCTGTGCCCAGCACAGGGCGGACCAGCTCAGAATACCTTGTGCAGACATCAAGGTTAAATGTCTCCAACACACGTTTCCCTCATGGCCACATTTATCACCCCCCGCCCCCGCCCTGCACACCTGCTCCATGCATGGGATGTCTCTGACAGTCTTCTCCTGCCCCATGACAGTCCTCTCTGACAGTCCTCTCCTGCTCCATGTGTAAGCAGTGTCAGGAATGAGATATATTCTGACATCTGGTGGCGAACTATGGGAATTGCAGTGAGTCTTGGAAAATAATTCTGGGGCTGATCAATTTGCATAGACACACCCACTGCACCTAGCCTGAGCCCACAGCAGCCCACATGGCCACTTCGGCTGATGAGGGAGCCCCAGTTTCTATGTTATTGGGGCAGGAATGATAAAGTGATGTTACTGTGATTATGTGAATGAAGGACTATGGACATGTACTTGGCCCTTGTTATGACGGAGGGACTCGCCATCATCTAGGTAGCACTCACTGGGCAAGGGCCATGCGTTTCAGAACACTATGAGATTGAGAGAGGTGGTGGACAAGTACCTATATCTTTTGGTGAGGTGGGTCTGTCTGAGGGTCTCCCAGGTCTATTGCACTCTGCTTCTCTCCGGTGTGGAGTGTCAGAATTGAATTTTGCTTCTATTAGGAGCCTGGTTTCAGGCTGCTGAGCTGAAAATTGCTTTGGGCTGACTGGTGCACCTGCACTAAGCCTACCCTACTGTATGCTGAAATGATTTAAGAGCTGAAATCACCTAAGAGCTAAAGAAATCACTGAGCACTGTCTTAAGTAGGGGGGCCTGAAAAAAGTGCAGAGTGGCTGGTGCAGCAGAGCAGTCTGTGTGTCGGCTAGCAGAATGGCTAGCGGAGTTGTTGGTGCTGGAGAGTGGCTGGTGTGGCAGAGCTGTCTGTATGAGCTGTTGGTGCTACGGGCAGAGTGACCGGTGCAGCAGAGCTGTCTGTCGACTAGCGGAGGCGTTGGTGCTGCGGGCAGAGTGACCGGCATGGCATGGCACGGCTGTCTGTGTGTCGGCTAGCAGAGCAGCTAGCGGATCAACGGGCAGAGCGGTTCGTGGGACAGCCAGCGGAGCGGAGCAGAGCCGATTGCGGGGAGAGCTGCAGCGGAACCTCACGGAGAGGCGGCGCAGTCGGCCTCGGACCACGTAAGGTGCCCCGTGCCCTACCCTCCATTTCCACCCAGGCTGGGAGGTAAGACTCTGCCAATTGACTTTCGAGCTCTGCACTGACCCAGAACAGAGACTCTTGGGCTGCTGGACTTTGGGACTATTGAGTGACTTTTTGGGGTTGTGGAACTCAAGAGCCAAAGGGAAGGCCACGGCCTATTTGCTGGGAGGGGGGCTTCTGGTTCATGGTTTGGTTTATTAACCTTTTTTTGTGGTGTTTCCCCAGTATAATGCCACATTGTTTCTCCCTGTTACTAAAAGGCTTTGGTACACTCAGACTCAGTGCTTGCGAGAGGGGAAGTATTGTCTCTTACAGACGCCCAGAGGGGTGGTATATGGTTGTCCCAGGTCACTGGGTGGGGGCTCGAGCCGGTTTTTGTATTGTGCTATTGGAATGGAACCCCTGGATACTGAACCCGGCCCTTGTTGCTGCCAACTCTGATGGGCAGAAGGGTTACACATGCATGGAATGTCTCTAACAGTCCTCTCCTGCCTGGCAGCCATTCTACACCCCAGATGAGGTCTCAAGTTCTAGGCTCCCCCTTCTCAGAGCCTGTTAGTATCTAGGCACTGCTCCCTCCTGTGGGGTAGGTCCACAGTAACTGCTGCCAGCTTGATCTCCGAGTACAGGGGCCACAAAACTCTGTGCCTGTCTCAGCCACATCATTCTGGTGTCAGCATTAACTCACTCAGCGGGTATGTCCCAAGTCACAGTATGATGAAGCCCTAGAAACATACAGCCCAGCCACCCATATCAGCCTCCTTGACATGCCAACTAGAGCCTCTGCAGTCGCTCAGATCTCACAGCCTCTGCCAGTCCCCCAGCTCTGACCTGCCCTGTATCCTCTGTGCAAGGGGTACACTCTCCTGAGAGGAGCTAGCAAGAAGATGGCACAAATGCCACCTTAAAGCTTAACCAGGCACACTCCCTCCTGGACTGGTCGGGCGTCTCCCAGAATTGCTCTCTCATTGGCTACTGAAACCAATCCAGGAGATTTTAATAGGCTACTAAAAGTCAAGTTGGCAGTGCAGTGGGGCTAAAGCAGGCTCCCTACCTGCTCTGGCTCCATGCAGCTCCTGGAAATGACCAGCATGTCCCTCTGTGTGCTGCCCCTGCCCCAAGTGTCGACCCCGCAGCTCCCATTGGCTGAGAAACACCGCCAATAGGAGCTGCAGGGGCAGTGCCTGCAGACAGGGGAAGCATGCGGAGCCATCTGGCCACCCCTGAGCCTAGGGGCCAGACATGCCGGTCACTTCTGGGAGCTGCCCAAGGTAAGTACCATCTGGCCGACGTCCACACCCTCAGCGCCCTGCTGAACCACAACCCCCTGCCACGTTCCTGAGCCCCCCGCCTCCACCTCAAACCCCACATCTCCACCCCTATTCCAGAGCCCCACCCCCTCTCTGGAGCCCGCATTCCCTCCCACACCACAACCCCATGACCCAGCCCTGACCCATCTCCCTCACCCAAACTTCCTCCCAGAGCCAATGTTCCCTCTAATTTTTGACAGGCCATGTGCGCAAAAAATTTCTTCTGCACAAATGTTTGTGCGCATGGTGTTTTGCTGTGTGCACAGGATTTAGGATCTGTGTGCGCACGCGCACAGCTTAGAGGGAACAGCACTCAGAGCCTGCATCCTACACCCTGTCCCGCACCCAACCCCACCCCGCAGTCCAGTGAAAGTGAGCGAGGATGGGAGGGGAATGGCGTGATCACGGGGTGTGGCCTTGGAGAAGGGGCGGGACAGGGGTGTGGCCTCAGAGAAGGGGCGGGGCAAAGGTGCCTGATTAGACAGTTGACAATCCTACATGGGGGGTGGGGGAGTTCCTTGCAGGAGGGGATCCCCATGTGGTATGAAGGCAGCAGTGCCAGACCTATGCCACCCTGCTCTGACAGCCCATCACTTTTGGAGCACGCCGCTGCCAAAATGGCGCCCCCAATGGCCCCAGCTGTGCTCCTCCCTGAAGTCCCGCTCCTGCCCATCCTTCCCTACCCCCGCCCCCCCGCAGGCACCTGCAAAGAGGTAAGCGCGAATAGTGAGTGGGGAGAGGGGGACCTGGAGGAGCGGGAGAGAGGTGTGGATGAGCTGCTAGCCAACTGGCAGGTGTGGGAGACCGGGCAAGGGGGCAAAGAGGTGCACATACAGTGGGCGAGGGGGCCTCAGGGGAAGGGGTGAGCGGGGGAGCTGAGTGGGGACTGAGGGTGGACCATGGGCGAGACTTCAGAGGGAGGAGTCCAAGCAGGGGTGGGCCTGGGTGAGGACATGGTCCGGGTGTGCCCACCCTCCCTGAATAGAGGAGTCACGCGCTGCCCTGGCGTGTGCTGGGGTGGCAGCTGGGTTGATGCTGAGTTCCACTGAGCCCAAACTGTAGCATGGCCCTGTGGGGGTACTTGCAGTCAGGCACCATTTAGAGCAGCCCTAGAACTGCTTTAACATGCGGCAGGGGCCAGCCCAGAGGACCTGCAGCCCTGTGAATGGATTGGGAAGAGGGTGGGGAAAGGTATCATAAAACTGTACATTCCTGCCCTATCTCTGCCCTCCCCCATCTGCGCAGGGCACTCCTTGGCCACCATCTTAGTGCTCCCATGACATACAGCAGTGACTCCTGCAGAACCAGTGACATCGCTCAGTTGGAAAGATGGCTCCCGCTCACAGTCATTCGAAGGCCACGCAGTGCCTCACAGTTCAGTCACAGAGAGAAGGGTGTCCTACCATTGCCTTCTGATTGCTGGGGCTGCAGGGATGGGAAGTCCCACGCTGGGGAGAGACAGTAAAGCAGTTGCTGGCTCCTCGGTAAAGAAAGTGAGGCTATCTGGTGCAGCAGCGCAGGAGATAGAGTTACAGTAGCGAGGTCGAAGGTAATCTGTTGAGCTCCCTCTCAGCTGAGGGTTAGCGCCTAGCTCAGGGTCTCTGATAAAGCCTCATCTTTCCCCAGCACTGTCTCAACTACCCTGTTTTCTCCACACAAGAAACAACACCTATCGCTGAGTGAAAGGATGGCCCAGTGGTTAGGACTCAGGAGACCTGTGTCCAGCTCCTTGCTCCACCACCGACTTCCTGCGTGACCTTGGACAAGTCACTTAGCCTGGCTATGCCTCGGTTTCCCCTTTGTAAAATGAGGCTATTAGAACTGCCCTTCTGGTTTTCAGATACTAGGGTAAATAAGGGGAGGGCATTCAAGCCCCACAAAGAGGTGAAATTTGTGTGGCTAGCTTTATTTAACACACTTGGCCATGCCTGAAGATGGCTACAGCACCCACAAAGGCCAACTTCTCAGGCGCTCAGCTCCTATTCAGACACCTATAAGAGGCAGATTTTCAGGGCCTCTGCACAGGTGCTGGGTGCATATCAGCTTTGGCAGCGTACCTGTGCCATCTAGTGGCAAAGGAAAAATATAGCGCTACTGAGGGCGGGGACGGAGGTGGGGGGGCGAGGGGGAGTGAAGGGATTACAGGGCAGGGAGTGAGGGAAAAAGAGGGATGACTGCAAAGGTTAGAAGGGGCGAGAGTAAGCCAGAAGGGAGGCCAGGGTAATGTTAATACAAAGGCAATACTAAGCCACCCAGACTGATAGATTCGACTTGCTTTTCTCAGCTGTGACGTAACTGTCCCTTTCTACTGTACGTGTCTGTGTCCAGTTCCAAAGTATCAGCCCGGCTGCCCACCTGGGTGTTTGCCAGAAGGCTGCTATAAAGAATGCACTGTATTACGACTGCCTCCTGGAAGAAAGCGTTGCCTTGGGGCGGGAAGTGAGGCAGGTATCAGGTAGGCAGCAGCTCCCTGGGTCTCAAGGTGCCTAACACCACACTACAGCAGCTGCTTGGAGATGTGTGACAGACTCATCGACATCACTTGCTGGAGACCCGGCGTAGTCCATGGCAGGCTCCCTGCCAGCTATGGGCCAAACCTGACCTTCTGTAGTTTGTGAGCTCTCATCAGCAAATCCCAGCTCAAGCTGGTCTGGCTGCCAGCACAAATCACAAGGCCCCAGACTAGCAATCTAGGACCTTGATTTGACAACTCCAGCCTCTCTGATCTCTCCCAGCCTTGCTCTTTGATACAATTCACCAACAGCCCAGCCAGTCCCAGCACAAGCTGCCTGAGATTTGTTCCTTTGCAGATTCTGAAAGGACAATAGAGAGATCTGACAATAAAGCAGCAGTCACACCTTTAAATGCCCCCTGGTGCTTTGAGAGCAGGGTACCAGGACAGTGATTCCCTACAACACCCAGCTGGGTGGAGACTAGAGAAAATGGAGTGGGGCAGGGGGGAGGATAATGGGGAGCTTTGGGGGTAGGTTGGTGATGCTGTGAAAGGGAATGAACATTAACTCAAGCCCTGCTAACTCAGCATGGCTCTTTGCCCCCATTAGCAGCTAAACCGTGCTGAGAAATTTATGAAGCTGCTACTGCCTCTGAGCTAACAGAGTTCTATCAGTGGCAGCTCATGCTTTTAGAGCCCACAGTCCAGGGTTCAGTCCCCACAGGTGACCAGAATAAGGGCATTATTGTAACCTGGCCCATTCAGCATATGTCTGTGTAGCACTGATGCCGGTGGGTAGGGTGTTGGCACAGGGTTTGAACCTGAGACTGCTGGATTTTAATAGATGAGCCTCTACTGTCTGAGCTAAAAGAGCCCCCTTGCTTACCCAAGCCAGGAGCAGGCTCATCAGCTTCTAGCTGGCCTAGCCACAACTAGAGAGGAATTGATTGCCACCGCAACAGGCATTGCTTACACTTCTTTGTGTGTTATCACGTGCCTGCCTGCTTTTTCACCACCCTCCATTCCAAAATACATCTGAGGGTGAAGTGCGTGGCTCTGCTTCCATCACTGTCCCCAGTACCAAGCCCCAGGTATCACTGACTTCCCAAGGCTGGAAATTGATCCCCTGTAGGGGACTCAAGTCATGGGTCGCAGGATCAGTAGCCATTTTTGAAAGCGTTGGCCCAAGGTCAAACGGTCCATAGCACTGTTGGGAATGAAACTCAGGTCTCCTTGTTACCCAGCTGTGCCTTAATCGCAAGGCCATGGTTCCTAAGATGTGTGGGACCAGGCTTTCCAGAGATCTCAGTGCCAAGCTGTCCAGTGCTGAGCACAGATCAGTGGACCCAAATTTTCAGAGGACCTGAGCTCCCTTAGGCACCTAAACAGGGGCCAGATGTTCTAATGTGTGGAAAATCTGGCCCTGTGAGGGATACTTGAAAATCTGGCCCCGGCAGCCTGTTCTTGGCTGGGGGAGGGAGGAAGGCAGAAGCTCTGACCCCATGATGGAGACTGTGAAGAAGCAGAGACTGGGAAGTGCACAAGTATAGACTAGCCCTTCTCCGAAGTCTCCTGTGGAACCTCTCCCCTAGCCTGAAAGTTGTGGTGCCAAAAGAAACTTGCCCCCCTCCCATCCCATGCCCAGCAGGCCTGTGCTGTGCACGCTCGGATCTTCCACAGGGCAGTCAATAAAGCACCTGAGAGTAGTAAACGTGGGTTTTATTTAAAAACGTGACATTGCATAATAAACCACTAGCACTAACTTCATACAGTTCATCTACCTGTGTCCACGCTGGCCTGTGTGTGAGGAGGAGGGGAATAGAACTCTGAGCAGAGACTATAAATGCCTTTGATGCTAATGCCATAACTGGTCCCCCTCCCTCCTCTGATCCCCCCGCCAGGCCAGGCATAGCATACATGGCATGGGCTAGAATACATTGGACTGAAGCAAACTCTTTCACAGACACAGTGGGTGGACAGGAATTTCTGGAGCAGTGGGACAGGGCTCTCGCTCCTTGTGCCCCTCTCCCAGTCTATACACACAACTTTAGCAGCTGTAACAGCTTTACCCCAAGTAGAATTTTCCCACTTGCCATTCCTGCAAATCTTCCAAGAGGCTAGATGCTCTTGGGGCAGTCCAGGGGCTCCTTCTCACAGGCCAGAGCCTTCTTCTATTGCTCCTTTGGAAAACAAAAAGAACATCCCCTTTTCTTTGGGGATGAGTGACACTCTGCCAGAGAACACCTTGCTCTTGAATCCCAAATAGGTCTCTTCATGGGTGCTCACTCACCAGCTCTTCTTTACCACGTGTCCTGGGAAATCCACATTGGCCCCCCTTGGGGGCATTTTGCTTTGTAACACTGGCCATTTATGGTCAATGGCTGGCCCCCAAAAGCCCAGTTTGTTCTCCATTTCCCTCCTCGGAAGTGCAAAGTTGTTTGGCCATGGTCTGCAGAGCTGGGTTACAAAACAAGTTGCAAAGTAGAGCTCAGCCGCTAATATGGAGTTGATTTCTTACAAAATACAACAAAAAGACTAAGTACTGGTAGTAAATATGGCTAGGCTAGGAAGGGTGTGCTCGGGGGTCCCTTTCCAGGGCAGGGCTAGACCAGGCCAGCTTCCTTCTCTTGCACGTCGTATACCTTGTTCTTCTTCACCCGCCAGTTGATGACGACTAGCAGCAGAATGCCAAGGAGTTCGTACCCTATCTGGAGGCCTATGTATCTGGCAAGAGAAAGAAACAGAGAAAAAGAGTGGTGTGAAACTGCCAGGAACAAGCTCTGATCTGATAAGGCTGGTCCCTGTGCTTGGTAACATGGCCGTGCTGCTCCCTTAGAATGAGTCCTGAGCTCTGCTGAAACTTTGGAGTCTGCAAGCTGACCCAGGAGAGGCAGTGCAGTTCCATAGCTAGAGTGCTGGCTTCCTGGCTCCGCCACTGAATGCTGTTGCCTCGGGCGACTCCTGAAAGCTCTTCAGTGCAAGGATTGTCTCCTGCATGGCCAGCGCCTACCACAATTCTGCCCCCGTCTCCACGCTGGGCTTTCAGCCTTCCTGGAACACCAATAACATCACTAACTGTTCAGCTCTGATAGTTTGTTGTGCTGCCCGGGGGGCTTTGCGATGAGACCAGCGCATTGAGGGTGAGAGAGGGGCCATCCTAACTCAGAGCCCTCTCCTCTCTACACTTTAACCTATCCTAAAAGAAAATCCCTCCTGCTAAAATATAATCCAGGCAGGAGACAGGTTACTTGCCTCACACCTAGCAATACAGTGAGGGAGGAACATCTCTACACTGCTGAGGGGTAGGGTCTTTAGCTTATCCCACTATTTACAGTAGCGGCAGCATTCAGACCATGCTCATCCATGTCCTTCCTCTCCCATAGCGTCCTCTTAATGCCCTCCCTTGCTCTGGTTTGCCTGTCCCCAAGTTTCTGGACTATCTTGAGCATGCAGCCAGTTGCCTGATCACCCCCCTGAAGTCTTTCTCAATCCTCTGAGCCAACTGAAAAGAAAAAAATTCCTTTCAGGAACCACCTTCCCAATGCCACTTTCTGCCACCACTTGGCTGTCAAAATGGACTCCCCAGGGCCTGGGGCTCTGAGGGCAATGGGAGCGTATGACTCCCTGAGAAGCACTGGCCTGACCCATTCTGAGCTGGGGATGGGCTTGTCCCCAGGAGAGCTGGCTCTGACTACCTGCTACGAAGGAAGTCGTTGTTGTAGTAGGCGCAGAATCCTTGCTTGTTGCATTGCTTATTCCAGTGGATGCAGGAGGAGTCAATGATGACACCAAAGAGAGCTGGAGCAGGCAACCAGGCTGCCATGGCCAGGGGGAGAAGGGAAAGAAAGCATGTGAGACCAGCATCACACTCCTTGCCCCGTGTCTTGCTATAGACACAGCTGCCTGTTTAAATTCCTCTCCTGTTTGCATGGAGGGTGTTTCCAGCCAGCCCTCAAACCCAGTCTGGCATCCTGCTCCCCTTGGAGATAGGCCTGATACTTTGCATCTGCTTTACCCCAGCTGGAGGACCCTTTCCATCATAAGCCAACCCAGCCACTTGGGCGCCCTGCCAGCACTCTCTCATCATGCCCATGCTTTGTCTGGTCCCTGTAGCTGGAATTCAGTCAGTGGCTTGCTGTGGCTGTATGCCAGGCATGCACTGCAGTGCCAGGACCGACTGTGCCCAAGGAGTGATTCTGCCCGACCTCTGGATGCGCAAACATAATGACGTCCTGTGCAGAGTATGATCTTGTGTGCCCTGTGCATGCCAGGACACGCCACAGGGAGGACACCATTTTGCCTGCAAGTGAATAATCTCATGCCTGACTAAAAACATCTCAGCAGCCCACTGGTCTCAGTCCCAGTTCCTTTCTCTTGAGAGCTCAACTTGAAACGTTCCTCCTCACCTTAACTTGTCACTGAAATTGACCCCTCCATTTCTGCTTTCCTCCCGCCTTCCCTCAGCAGCTACCTACTTTGCACCACTAATGGAGCCTTGAAATGGGTGTCAGTTGTACTTACAATCCCCCTTACAGCCGCTTGACATTGGTGGGAGAGATCCTCAGCTGAAATCAAGGGAGGTCTGGTGATTTCCACCATCTGAAGGTCTGGCCCACACAGTAGTGTAAAGCAGGCTCAGTGTAAATGAGAATTGGGCTCTACGTTCCTTTTGTGCCTGTGAGATAGCGGCTGCACCTTTCTTTGGGGGATGCTAGATCAAAACACAGTTCTGTCTCGGGCCAGATCCTGCGCTAATGTAAATTGGTGGAACTCTGCTGAAGTCAATGGAGCCCTGCTGATTTACACCAGCCCAGAATCTGACCCAGACTGTTTGCTCCAAGCGTTGAGGGAACTTTAATGTCCGAAGTTGTCAGGACACCAGCGTTGTGGCCCATCCTGCCTTTCCTAGTTGCTAGGGCTGCCCCTCTGTACTTTACAATGTGAAGATTGCCGACATTCCTGACATGAGAAATGATCTAAGTGTCGTCTGATGGAGGGTTTCAACAGAAGCAGACTGTGCACTATCTGCTGCGACAGCTGACTGTGTGGGGTCACAGAAACTATCAGGCAAGCGTCAATACTTTTCCACCACTCAGAGAAGTTTACCTCTGGAATTAAAAAAAACGTTCCTGCTTCATACAAATAAATAAATAAATGAGACACAGACCAAAAGGTAAGTTAGGGCTTGTCTATACTCATTCGTGGGGTGTCAATCTACCCTGCTGCCCTGTATTAAACATTCCCTAATGTTCTCTAATCTACTTCTGTTTCACATAGGGTAGCTCAAAGTGCACTAGGGAACTCTTAGTGCACAGCAGTGGTGTACACAGCAAACACAGGCTGGTTGGGGTGAGATTTACACCTGGCTTGTTGCAAACTAAGTGTTCACACAAACAAGCGCTTAGACAATTAAAAGAAATCCAAATCAAAAGGGAAGTGGAAAGGGCTAACAAGATTCTGACGAACCCTGCTGTCCTCTCTCCAATCTCCAGATCAGACCTGCGCTATGACATTATATGATTCACGTGTCTTTCCTCCCAGTTTGGTGGTTTGTACAGGGAGCTCGAGTCAGACACACTCACCTAGCAATCTCATCAGTAAGAATTGGACTCCAATAGCAAATGACTTTTCATCCTGGTTCACCAACCTGTAGAGGAGAAGTTAGAGAAGATGAGATCCAAAAGCTGGATTCATCATTTTTGATGTATTGCCCTATGCAGATAATGAACAGGTTGGAATCAGCATTCCGGTGGCTTTGGGCTCACCACATCTCATGGGAAGTGCAAGGCTTAAAGATACAGTCAAACCAGATTTCTCTCGATGTGAAAGATGCAGGGGAAAGGGATGTTTAAGTAATTTCTGAGGGAATGGGCCAGATTCAGAGGGGACTTTGCTGGTGATTGGAACTGTCTGGAAGATGGCAAGTATTTTCTGTGAAAAATTTCAAAAGAAAGGGGAAATATTTCCCCCCACCCCAAATATTTTGCAGAATTTTTCCAATGAAAAACTGAAAACGAAGGGCCGAGAGAGGCTCTGATTGCTGTCTATAAATTCATTAGTGGATAAACACCTGGGGGAGAGAAGAGCTATTTAAGCTAACAGACAATATTGGCACAAGAACAAATGGGTATGAAGTGGCCGTGAGTACATTTAGGCTGGAAATGAAAAAGTTTCTAACCATCGTAGGACTGAGGTTCTGGGATATTCTTCCAATAGGAAGAGTGGGGGAAGCAACCTAACTAACTTTAAGATGGAGCTTGATAAATATATGAAAACATTATATGACAGATTACATGTCTGTGATAGTAGGTAACTGGACTGTGGCCCAAGAGGTCCCTTCCAGTTCCATGTTCTATGAAAACCCAAAACCTGTTGGATCTTGAAAACTGAAGTATTTCTCGTTTTCAAAAATCTCACACCAAACAAACATTTTCCAGTTTTTGAAGTATTGGTTGTTTTTGAAAACTGTGGGTGGAAGGAACTGATGTCTCAAGGACAGAAAGGAGAAGTAGCAGGAAAGGCAGCCGGCAGACAGGATGAAGCTAAAGAGGTGGAGGAAGTCCACAGTCTCTTGGTTGATTTTATTGCTGCATCTACTCAGTGGAATGTAACTTACATCCCAGGCAATCAGGAAGGAAGCAGCCAGGGTGGAGCGGTCAAGGAGAAGACCTGGTCATAGGTGGGGAGGAAATTTGCTAGTGCTTTGCACGGGATACTTCATATGAGGTCCCATGAAACTGAACTTTGTCACTTACCGTAATATCATCATGTAGAGGGGATTGTGAGACAGGCAGGCTATCAGGACAGCAAATGAGATGAGGAATATGACAGGCAGGAGTAAATGGGAACAGCTAACCATACAGGAGCCTGTCTTTGCTGAGGACTGTCCAGTGTGGATACAGGAGCAGTTTACGTAGATCTGTTTAGGGCATTAAAAAAAGACAATAAAGCATCTCCTGAGATCAGTATAATTGGAGTAGGGTTTTCAGGACTCTAACCATCCCAGTTCTCCTCTCCCACCAGCTTTCCATGGAGTAATGGCACTGGCCTCAGTGGCAGGAGTTCCTGTGGCAGGAGTGAGAGAAGAATATGGCCCATATTAAAAAAATAATATTGTGAAGTCATCATTCAGTGCTTAATAGTCATGCTTGCTCAATAGGAACCTGGCATAGCCCAGGAAGACCTCGATCACACACAGTTGTTAAAGGTCCTACTGAAAAACAAAACACCTAACAACCATATCTAAAATTTAGGCTACATAAAAAGCCACAAGAGAACAACAGTGCAGACAGACCAGCAGCAGGGCAAGGGGCTACCCAGTTTATTGCATTCAGAGCAATATGTATGATTACCTGCCTTGTGGGCAGGCGGCATATGTGTGCGTGCAGTATTGAGTCCAGGAAACTCATGACTCTCAGAGACAGAGTATGAGCTCTTTAGGCTACAGTGGCTGAGCTGGAGGAGCACAGGAAGACAGAGATTCAGGGAGGAGACTTTAAGGGACATCATAGAGTGGTCCCACCTCCTGTCTGACAGCCTCGGGGTGTCAAGGAGGATGAAAGTCACAGGGCAGGAGATCATCAAACTGCAGTGGAGGGACATGATCCCATAGTTGAGACTCACCTTCCGGATAATGTCATGGTATTTTCATTGCATTATCCCTCCAGGGTACGGAACCCAGTTATTAGGATGAGATAGGTCATAACAGTAGGAGAAGCAATTATTAGAGCTATAGACAATTGGCTTTGTGATGACTAGGAGAATGGCACGATGAACTGCCTACCAGATGTGAAAATAATTGATTTCATGGGACATCTAGATAACCTTATAGGTAGTACTAGGGAGGAGCCATTGGTCATGGTACATGTAGGTACCAATGATATCAGGAAAGGCAGGAGAGAGGACCTGGAGACCAAATTTAGCCTGCTAGGTAAGAGATTAAAGTCCAAGGCCTCCCTGGTAGCATTCTCTGAAATCTTTCCAGTTCTACATGCAGAACCAGTAAAACAGGCAGAACTGCAAAGTGTAAATGCATGGATGAGTCAATGCTGTAGGGAGGAGGGATTTAGGAACTGGGGAACCTGAGGAAGGAGGAGCGTCTACAGGAGGGATGGGCTCTACCTGAACCAAAATGGAACCAGATTGCTGGCATGCAAAATTAAAAAGATTGTGGAGAATTTTTTAAACTAAGGGCTGGGGCAAGCAGACAGGTGCAGAGGAGCAGCTGATTCAGGCAGAGACATCCCTCAGGGATGAATTCATTAAAGTGGAAACTTCATAGCCCAGTAAAGAGGATAGGAAAGAAGAGGGCAAAGTACAGGTGGGAGCTAGTGAGGAACAGTCACATGTAACAGAGTCCATTTCAATAGAACCAACTGAATATTGATAAAACATACAAGTGCTTATATACAAATTCAAGAAGTCTACATACTAAGATAGGTAAACTAGAGTGACTGGCATTAAATGAGTCTATTGCTATAACAGGAACCACAGAAATTTTGTGGAATGAGGATAATCAATGGGACACCGTAATATTAGGGTATAAAATATACAGGAATGACAGAGTAGGTTACTTTGGTGGGGAGTGGTGATATATGTTAAAACAGCATAAAAAAAATAAGGAGAAAATCAGAAATGACTCAAACAGAACCACAGTATTTCTATGGTCAGAAAATTGATGCTTTAATAATAAGAGTCTATGTCCTCTATGTCCTCTGTGTTTTAAATCTTTTTATTATCCTTTAAAGTTACCTTCCATCCTGATTTTGCAGGTATGATTCTTTTACTTTTTTTCTTTATAATAAAGTTATTCTTTTAGGAACCTGACTGATTGATTTTAGTGCCCTAAAGATAAAGGGTCTGGTCTGTACTCACATTGCTAAGGCAATTAGTTGGTATATTATTCTCAAGCCTCCCCAGGAAAGGGTGTTGAAGGGGTTGGGGGGATATTTTGTGGGGATAGGGATTCCAAGTGACGCTCCCCTGAATTTTTGTGTAAATCACTTGGTGATGGCAGCATTACCATCCCAGGACAAGGAAAGGAATTTGTGCCTTGGGGAAGTTTTTAACCTAAGCTGGTAGACTCTAAGCTTAGGGGGTCTTTCATGTGGGTTCCCACATCTGTACCCCATAGTTCAGAATGTCGGGGGGAGGACTCGGACAGTCTAGCAGTGGGAATATACCACCGACCACGTGACAGGATGGTGACAGTGACTATGAAACGCTCAGGGAGGCTAAAGAAGCTACAAAACCAGAAAATATCATAATAATAGATTATTTCAACTATCTTCATAGTGACTGAATAAATGGCACTTTAGGACAAGACTCAGACATGAAATTTCTAGACACCATGAATGTCTGCTTCTTGGAGCAGCTAATCCTGGAACCCAGAAAAGGATAGGCAATTTTTGATTTAGTCCTAAGTGGAGCGAGAGGTAATGATAGCGACCATAATGTAATTACATTTAGCATCCCTGTAAGGGGGAAATACACCAAAACCCCCACCCCACTAACATTTAACTTTAAGAAGGAGATCTACACAAGAATAAGGATGACAGATGGAAATAAAGAGAGTAAAATGCCTGTCGCAGTTGAGTTGTGGGCAGCAGACCTAGCAGTCGGAACCAGAGTCCACAGTCACAAGACAGGGGTCAAGAGCCAGCTGGGCCAGAACGTCAAGAGGTCAGAAGCCAGAGATGAACTGAAGATTCGACTCACGAGTCAGGCTGGGTCAGGTAGCAGGTGCTCAGAGGCAGGTGAGTAACTGTAGGTCAAGAACCAGAAGTCAGATGCCAACAGGCTAGGTGGGTCAGTAGGCCAGGAGAGCAAGCTGGGGACACAGGAGCAGGAAGCCCAAGGCACAGAGTCCAGAGCAGGGTGGGAGCCCACTAGTTCAGATAACTTCCTGCTGCTGGCTTAAACAGGGCCAGCAGGTCAATGTGTTTCAAGTGAGCTATTTCTAACATCCGCCAGATGGAGGGTTAGGGCATGGTTGCTCCCAGACAGACCTGTAGGTTGTAGCAGTAGGCAAAGTACTTTAAAACACCATAATGGAGGTTCAGACTAAATGAATACCTCAAATGAAAAAAGACAGCAGGAGGATCAAAAGAATGCCACTCTGGCTAAACAGCAGAGCATTCCAGTTAAAAGGTACTCTCTAAAATTTGGAAGTCAAATCCTAATGAAGAAAAGAGGAAGGAGCACACACTCTGGCAAATAAGATGTAAAGGTGTAACAAGGCAGGCCAAGGAAGAATGTGAGAAGCAACTTGCTAGAGACACAAAAACTCACAGTAACAACAAAAACAAAAACAATAGGTAGATTAGAAGCAGGAAGCCTGCCAAACAATCAGTGGGGCCACTGGATGATCAAGGTGCTAAATGAGCACTCAAGGAAGACAAGATCATCATAGAGAAGCTAAATAAATTCTTCGGATCTGTCTTCACTACACAGGATACGAAGGGGATTCCACATCAGAGCTACTCTTTTTGGACAATAGAAGGGGTTTTAGAACAGACTGACAAACTAAACAGTAATGAGCTTCCCCAATTTATTAGAATTTATTGAAGGAGTCAACGTATACGTGGAGAAAGGTGATCCAGTCGATACGGCGCACTTGGATTTTCAGAAAGGCTTTGACAATGTCCCTCATCAAAGACTCTTAAGGAAACAAAATAGCCATGAGATAAAAGGGAAGGTCCTCTCATGCATCAGTAACTGGTCGAAAGATAAGGAAACAAAGGGTAAGAATAAATGGCAAGTTTTCACAATGGAGAGAGGTGAACAGCAAAGTCCCCCAAGGCTCTGTCCGGGGGCCTGTGCTGTTCAACATATTCATTAATGATCTGGAAAAAAGGGATGCACTGTGAAGTGGCAAAGTTTGCAGACAATACAAAATTGTTCCAGATAGGTAAGTCCAAAGCTGACTGTGAAAAGCTACAAAGGATCTCACTAAACTGGGTGACAAAATGTCAGATGAAATTCTATGTCATTAAGTGCAAAGTAATGTATATTGGAAAACACAGTCCCAACTATACATATATATGCAGTGATGGGTTCTAAATTAGCTGTTGCCACCCAAGAAAGAGATTTTGGAGTCCTTATGGATAGTTCTCTGAAAACTTCCACTCAATGTGCAGCAGTAGTCAAAAAATCCTACAGTATATTAGAAATTATTATAAAAAAGATAGAGAATAAGACAGAAATTATCATAATGCGTCTATACAAAATCATGGTGAGCCCATGCCTTGAATACTGTGTCCAATTCTGGTCGCTTCATTTCAAAAAGAACACAGAGGAACTGAAAAGGGTCAGAGAAGGACAATAAAGATGAACAGGGGTATGGAACAGCTTCCATAAGAGGAGATACTAAAAAGATTAGGGCTGTTCAGCTTTCAGGACATTAGAAATGTCCCCATTTTTCATTGCTTTGATTAAAACTTTAGAAATGTTTAATAGCTACACAATGCTTGTTCGAGATGTATCCCTGTGCCAAGCAGAATTTGCTGTGTTTAACCTGGAACCAGTAATCCAGAGCAACAGGCATCTGGGGTGATAAACCATGTTTGGTGTGAAGAGGAAGAAAGTCAAATGATTAAAGGCCTCATCAAAGTTCTTCTTTTGCTTTGAGGCAACATTAATTATACTTGTCCAAGAGTTCCGTGATCACCTTATTCCGAACATGAAGCTACTGGGGAAAGTCCTGCGCTCAGAGAAGTATGCACATGTTGCTGGTGAGTCAGAAGCTGGCATGGCAACACCAGTGCACACTTGGAGTGAAGTGCCCTTTGTCGGGACTGTTTTGTGGCCTGCAACAATGTCACCACAGAAGAACCCTGTGTTTCAATTCTGAGAAAATGATCACCACAGCTAGAGGTGGCTCCTGACACCTGATCGTATGAGCTTCCAGAAAACAGTTTAGATCTGGCCCATCAGTGTGACTTTGTGGGCCAGATGGCTCAGCAGTGCATCATCTCCCCAGCCCTGGAATCCAAGTTGCTGCTACTTACCATGTCCTTGGGCGTGGAGGAATTAATGAAATCCGAGCAGCCAGCCTCGCATGGGGAGATGTACTCCACGTTGTCATCTCCACAGACTGGGTGAAAGAGGTACTTTGAGCAGGAGCATCCAGTGGGGCACTTAGCTTGTGACTGGGAACTTGATGTACTGCCAAGAAAATGGAAAAAATGAAATAAAATAGGATAGGATAGGGGGGAAAAACCCGCCCTGTTGAATTCTCTGCATGGTTAACCAATCTCCTTGTCTCCGTCTGTGTTGGGTCACTGCCATACAGTAGCCTGGCCTTGTGCCCGATTCCTATGCCCTGGCAGGTACTGCTAAAGTTTACAGTGAACTTAGCAGTAATTACTCGCACGTGCATGCAAACAAACATTCACATACCGTTTTTGGTGGAAAATTAATAATCAGATACCTGGAGAAATTTAATTGGGCTAAGGCCTCCATTTGAAACCACATAACATCCAAATCAGAAGTGGAGGGAAAGTCAGCTCAATCAGAATCGAAACTGAAAGCATGCTAGCTTAAACACACAAATTGAGGCAAGGGCTGCATTTAAACTTCACAGGACAAGATTCCCTACACTGATTTTTCTTTCCTTAGCACTATGGAGGAACTGTAAACTTCTGCAGTAACATATGACCCAGTAATCCATCTTCAGGGATTACGCTCAGTCACATCCTGGGGCGTGGTGGATGGCAGGACAGACTGCGTTTGCTTTATTTCCTGCAGCAAATAGCTAACAGTCACCTGGGGCTTTCCAGGTAAAAGGGATTTTCCACTGCTCATGGGCTGCTGGCACTGAGGTGGGGAAAATTTCCAGTGTGATGAAAGGCATCGGTCAATAGACATGAGACTATAGTGAGAGTTTTACTAGCCTAGTAGTTGGTTTGACCCAAGCAACCTGCAGGGGAAGGAGAGGAGCAGGTGAAGGGAGCCACTGGGAGAACAGACAGTGTCTGGAGTGGCTCAAACAATAGTCAGAAAATGCTGAGCCCAAACTTTGCCCTGGAAGAGTTTTGGTTTCACTGGGCCTTCATGATGAGGCAGAAAGGGGCGTATCTCTCTCTCTTTAGAAACAGTCTGCAGTTAAATCCCTTCTCCTGACCCTATCTGACCTGTAGGATTTTGCCCTCCCCACTCAAATTGACAAGGAATATGGATTTTGGGTCCCTCCACTTCTGCCAGCCAGGGGTTCTGTGTACTGTGGTTCCCTACAATCAGCAGTGGGGAACTCTCTTATTACTTGTCCTTCCCAGGCTGCTTAGACATGGCAGCAAAAGGGCAAATGCCTGTTCTCCACTGTAGTCTCCCAGTCTGCCATCTCCTCCCTTGCAATTAGGGTGACCAGATGACAACAAGGAAATACCGGGACACATGCGGGGGAGGGGAGAAAGAGGTGGAGGGGGGAGAGAGGAGAAGGGGGAGGGGGGAGAGAGGGGAAAGGGCGAAGTGGGGGGAAAGGGGAAGGAGGGTAGTAGGGAGCCATAGGCTCACCCCTGCCCTCACCCCACTGGAAGGATGGGGGCAGGGGGAGATACAACACCTGCCCAAGGTGCATGGCGCCCTCCCCCACCCACGCTCCGGGGCGAGGCGCAGGCCGGCAGAGAAGGACACCCCGCCACCCTGCCCCATCTCCGGGGCACAGGCGGGCAGAGCAGGAACTCCTCTCAGCTCCGGGGCCGGGTGCAGCCCCGCTCCAGGTCGCAGGCTGACGGTGCAGGGACACTCCTCCCCCTGACCAGGCTTTGAGGCACCTGGGGAAGTGTCCACCAGCGGCAGGTGGGCACCTCCCTCTGCCTGCTGCTGGGGTCGAGTCGGGCTGGGCGGTGGCTGGAGCGGAGTTGCATGGGGGCGGCCGGGGGCCATCTGCCCTCTGCCAGGGCCTGCAAGCCCTGTCCCTGCAGCAGGTGGCGGCACGGAGACCTCCTCCCCGCCCCTGTGCCTGCCTGGGGCCAATTTGTAAGCTCCTGCTGGGAGCTGCCCCAGGCAGAAGTGGTGAGAAGCACAGCGGCGCCTTGCCGCCGCGCCTGCAATCCCGATATCGGGACAAAAGGGCGTCCCGATCTTCAGTCAGTCGGGATGCGGGACAAGACCCCTAAAATAGGGACGTCTGGTCACTGTAGCGAGGTGGCTACCCGCTCCCAGCCACGAAAGGTTAAAGTCAGCCTGGGGAGAAGGCTGGGGCAGTTGGGTAAAGCCCAGGCTGATTGGGAGAGTAGGGGCAGCTGGGTGGCCACGCCCCAAACACTCCGCAGGCCCTTATAAAGGGCTGAGAGGCCAAGGCAAGTCACAGTCTCCTCTGACTGCAGAGGGAGGTGGGCCTGGCTGCTGGGGAGACTTAATAGGATAATCAGAGTGGAGCAGGGCTGGGGCTAGGCTGGAGGAGCTCCAGCCTGGAAACCCCCAGGCTGCAGGGCCTGGTAGACGGTCCCATGAGGGATACTGGGGTTGCAGGGGCAGCCCCGGGGCAAGCAGAGGCAGCAGGCCAACCCCCCTTGCTGGTGATGAGTGGCAATTAGACTGCAGTCTGCCCAAGGGAGTGGGGGCAAGTGGTGACTGGCAGTTGCCTAGACTGAGGCAAGGTGGGGATAGGGGGTGGGGATTCCCCTGAGGAGGAGGGATCCTGAGATGGTGGGGCGCAGCATCTGAGCTAAGAGGGTACCGGGGCCCAGGGAGGGGCACCGGTGCCAGTAGCGAGCGGGACCAAACCCAGAAGAGGGCGTGCTAGAGGGCTGGATCAAGCTAATTCCCAGAAGGACCAGCAGGAGGCACCGAGGGTGAGTCGCCGCAGGTTTACAGTCACCTTACTTGCAACTGTAACCCAGACACCTTCTGGGTGTGGTGCTCTGTCCCAGCTAGTGGCAGAGAGTCAGAGAGAGAGTCTACAGCTTAGCTAACAGGCCAGTGGCTCTTAGCTCATGCAGTAGAGGCTCATGCGTTTATCTCTGGAGGTCCCAGGTTTGATCCTGCCTGGTGATGATCGGGGTTTATCAGTGTTACACAATTATCAGAGAAAGTCCAGCATACGCCTTCAAGCTGGTGAGTGAGGAACATGATCTCAAATTAAAAACTATCACCAACACCCATGTATTGGAGTCCAAGGACCACGTTTCCCTGACCTTGCCTCAGCATTTCCAAGGCAGGAATGAGGTAAAGTCAGACTTTAATACACAGCATGCGGATATCTCTCAGCAGTGGGGCACCTCCTTGCATGCCACCAAAACATGGCAAATTGCCAGCAAGTGATGGGGGCAATTCAGTCCCAAGGCCTGGTCAGCAGACACAGCCTCTGAGCTGACTGCCCCGCCTCCCAACAGCATCCGGCTAGACATGAATATCTTAGTGAATCCTGACACCACTGGAAGGTACAGGTGTGCTGACCCATAGCTCCAAATGGCATCTCCAAAAAGCCTGCAAGCACCAACCCTCCACTGCTCTGCTTCACCTGTCCAGACTCTGATCTCAGACTGCAAAGAAAGTGAGTGGCTTGGAAGTGCAGCAGTAGTGTGCTCAGAGACCTCCAGGTAAGTATAACCTGTCCCTACAGAGTAACCTGCCCTCTTCCTTCAGAACAGGGCCACCCCAATTAATACACAGTGTTGAACTGTAGGCTAGGAAGAACTTTTAGCTGGACCGAGGCTCAAGGCCTGAGCTCCTGAAGCAAGCAGCAAGTCTGGCTCCAGCAGCAAGAGAATGATGTGGAATGAAAGCATGCCTTACAAATATTGGACACAAAGCTTTGTGCAGCTCAGTCGAGGGGCTGTCATGACTGGTGCCTTCTAAATGCCTCAACGGAAGAGTTGAGCCAGCCATGGCATGGGCCTAGAGGCCTTTGATGCCCTGCCGGCCTGTGAGGCAGAATGGAAATATGGAGTTAGGTACCTGTGTCCTAGGGTGACTGGGGTTCTTTTGCAAAGGATTTCATTCTAAATCATTTCACTCCTGCCTCTGAATCTTGACCTCTCCAAATGGCAGGTGCCTGAGGAAAGCAGTCCAGAGGAAATAGCACTGAGGTCCTGGAAGGGGCTCTCAGGACCGTCCTGCTAAAATCCTGCCATCAGCTGAAGGGAGAGTCGGGAGCTCTGCGCCTCTGATGTGGGTCACTCTCTCTGCCTATAGCTAAATCTGTCCTGCTGGACATCCCATTAAAAACACTAGTGAAGAGAAAAAATAACAAGGAGTCCTTGTGGCACCTTATAACATATTTATTTGGGCATAAGCCTTTGTGGGCTAGAACCCACTTCATCAGATGCCTGGAGTGGAAAATACAGGAGCAGGTAAAATACATGAAAAGATGGGAGTTGCCTTACCAAGTGTGAGGTCAGTCTAACAAGACAATTCAATTACAGAAGGATACTACAAAAGTTATTTTTCCTCCCTTGGTATCCTGCTGTTTATTGAATTGTCTCGTTAGACTGACCTCACGCTTGGTAAGGCAACTCCCATCTTTTCATGTATTTATACCTGCTCCTGTATTTTCCACTCCAGGCATCTGATGAAGTGGGTTCTAGCCCACAAAGGCTTATGCCCAAATATATTTGTTAGTCTATACAGCACCACAAGGACTCCTCGTTTTTGCTGATACAGATCAACATGGCTACCGCTCTGAAACTTGTGAAGAGGGTATTTTTGGTGTGTGGAAGCCGAACAGAATCCAGCCTTATCTTACTAAGCTATGAGCTGGGAATGAGAATACTGGCAGGACAAGCTCTTCAGAGAAGTAGGCTACAAGTGGAATTCCCTTTCCTAGAGGGACAACTTCCAGGATTCTCCCCTTCCCCCTTAGCTTCCTAACAGGAGGTTGGAGCCAGCCAGGCTGGTGCCTCAGGCCCAAGAGTGAGATTCCTCTCTGTCTGCTCTGTGCAGGGAAGCAGAATGGCAAGTATGTGCTTTTCCCCACAGGAATGAATCAGATAGCCCCACTGGCAGGAACTTTTCCTGGAGAAGACACTCTTCTCTCCCCATCTCCCCATCCTTGCAGTATCTGAATACCTCATAATCTGTAATAGATTTATCCTTACAATTCCCCGGTGAGGTAGGAAAATGCTATCATCCCCATTTTGTATAGGGGAAACTGAGGCACAGAGCAGTCTTGCGATTTGCTCACAGACATACTGGGAGTCTGTGGCAGAGCTAGAGAATGAACCCAGGACTCCTAGTCCCAAGTCAATGTCCTACACACACAACTGTCCTTCCTGTCTCTTAAATTCTTTACCAGCTTCCTCTCTCCTCCTTCCCCCTCCCTCCCAATCCAAACAATACAGATTGAACCCTGTGCTGTATGGCTAATTAGAACTCCTCCACACATGGACAAATACTTTTGGGGATCATTAGTAGATTTTTAAAATTGCCAACACTCCCAATGACTATTAACCTCTGCTCATGAAGTACACTCAGTGCAGGTCTCGAGGGCACTGTACAAACACTGCCGGCCATTTCGTAGAGGTCTGTTTGCCGAGCACTGGTGTTGCTTTCCATGGTTAGAAATATGTAAACTTTTTTGTTTAACTACGGGGAGGTGAAGGGGCGGGGTGGGAATGAATGGATAGACTGGCCAGCCCCTGGGCCCTCCTGTTTGCAAGCAGCACACCCTTGGGACAGAGAGCTTATCACAGGCCAAGAGAAACATTTGTGTGGAACCCCCTTCTTAAGATATTGGCAGTATAATGGGAAATGGTCTGATTAAGGTGAAACTGACAAGCTTGGGATGGAGACCAAGTGCAACTTTATCTTAAATAAGTAAAAGGGGACAATAAGAGCCAAGAGTTCCCTCTCATATAGCCAGAGAAGCTACTTTCTGAGAGAAGGAGTATGAGAGCAGGCTGGCTGACCTAACAGCCTTCAAACTCAGCAGGTGTTCCACTGGCCAGACCCCCTCTCCCTTACAGAAATGTAGGGATGAAACTTACAGAAGTAGCTTTACTTGATATAGGAGTCATCAGGTAAATATTATGACTACACTTGTTTGGAAAGGGGTGCTCTGTGCTGTACACCCTCTCTGTTCTCTGGCTGATATATCAAGGCCCCGCAGGAACATAGATTAAAGGCCAGAAGGGACCATAATGATCATAGAGTCTGATCTCCTGGATAGCCCAGGCTATAGAATGTCACATAGTTACCCTTGTATTGAGCCCAGTAACTGGTTATGTTTATAGCCAGCAGCTGCAGTGATTAGATGGGAAATGGTGCTGAAATAGATCACATGCCCAACAGACACAGAGACCATACTCTGATGAGATCCTGGAAGGACCACTTCTGAAAGGCGGAACTTCCTACGATGTGCTAACTCTGCCAGCCAATCAGCACTCAGAGTGCCCTTTTGAAGCGATGTCATTGCACAATGGCACCCCCTGGTTCAGAGGCAGCCAGGACATAGAATACTTGCCCTTTTCCAAACACTCTCCTGTTCGGTCAGTCTCAGGGGGAGTCCCCCGAGGGGAAGTGTGTAACATTCCTCTTCTAGTAGTTGGGTCACCCAAGACATGCAATCTCGAGCAGCAGAGGGTAGCAAAGGGTGCAAAGTGGAGGGTTAGTTTGTCTGGCAAACGAGTGTGTCAATGTTATGGGGGCTGCATATATGAGAGCCTGCAGTACGGACAGCCTGGTTCCCTCTGCACCTGGCTGAAGTGAGCAAGTGAGGAGGAGAGCCTCCTGCAACTGCTACAAGGAGTAGCAGTGAGCTGCCAGGCCTGACTGTAAGTCATTGCGTGCTGTGGGCTGCCTATGGGAAGGCCTCACCGTGCTCACCTCATCATGAACTCCTGAGTGGCCTGTGGCAAATGTGAAGCTCCTAGGTGGCCATGGCCTTGTACAGTGGAGTATCTGTGGTGTGGTCAAACTGTAGTGTGGCTGGAGTATAAACAAACAGAAGGCTGTGGGCTCTGTGTGAACTGTAACTGGGCCAGGGACTGAGTGAGAGGAGAGGAGGAAAAGACAAAAAATTGTCCAAAGAAGGAAAGGAAGAGAAAAGAAGAAGAAGAAGGGAGAGAGTGAATGGGAAGTGGAACTAATCTAAGTACTTGGTTGACATTAATTCCCACTCTGCACTTTGGGGCCTCCTCTAGTGTAAGAAGATAGGAGTCCACGACTGCTGCTGGTTAATAGATTAACTACTTTGGCTATAGTTGCAGAGGCTCCTGCTTTTAGCAATGAAGGTCCCAGGTTCAAAACCCATTCTAATGGCCCAAGCAGGATTATACTCTCAGACAATCTTCCTCACTGGCACAGCCCTGCATTACCTGGGTGGGTAAACCCCAGCAATGGTCTGTGTAGGGCAGCCCATGAAGAAGAGGGGGATGCAGCAGAGGATGGAGATGAGGAACACCACCAGTGCAAACCGTGGGATGGTTTTGATGGAGAAGCCAAAGCGCTTCATGATGATTCCTCCTAGAAGCATCCCCACTGCGGCTGCGGGCAGGTTCACAGCTCCTGCAATGAGAGAAGAGGCAGCAGCCGTGAGTGCATGGAGAGAGCTCTCCTGACCAAGAGCCATTCAATACTGACATTCAGAGGAGCAGGGCTGGCTAGGTATTGGTGGTGATCCTCCAATCTCCTGAGGCCAATTAACTGCCACAGTATCTGGTGCGCACTAGTTACCCCAGGCTGGGACGTTTCACTGGTGATATCACATCTATTTTTCATAAACCCTAAGCAGCACCTTTGCATCAATCTGGACATGCCTCCTTCTTCCCCAGCTGTGATCCTTAATCAGGGGCTGTGAGGAGAACAATGTATAACCGTTAGGCCAGCTCTGTTCCTAGGTGGCTTGTTAAACTGGCTTTACAGCCCCTTTGCTGTAGTGTGGCAGAGGATCTTGCCCATGGCAGGGAGACTATATTAATTTTGCACAGCTCCCTAATGTCAAATTTGGTGTAAGATACTTTTCCACTGATGCACTTTCTCTAACCAATTGATTTGAAACATCTACCTGACTTTGCTTGCCCAAGTCAGTGGGTTATATGTTGAACATGAGAGCAGTCTCAAGCCCACTAATAATAAAGTCAACTATGGACAACCCAACTGAAGGGTGTCACCATGGCCTCAGCCTCACAAACATTCAGATCAGGAAAAGGGAAACAACTTGGATTGGCTCAAGACCAGAGAGAGTGGAGGTCTCTGAATCTTGCCTCCATCCTTCCCCAGCTGCAGTGCTAGGAGAATGTATTTCCCATGTCTCCCCTCTTTATATTTTAAAAAGCCGTGGAAATCATGGACTGGGTGCCCCGCCATCTTTGAATGCATTTGCCGCATTTCAAATCTTCCCTTTGAATTTAGGGTCATTTGCCCCCTTTCATGGGGACACAGACGTGTCTCACCAATGAGGAAGTTGGCATAGGAAGAGGTGGTGCCATACTGTTTCTCCAGGAACTTGTTGAGGAAGGTGGAGAGACCAGCTATGACTGAGGAGAAGCAGCACTGAGTCAGGACCAGGAGGATGAAGAGGGGGTTGAGGAGCAGCTTGAGAAAGATCCGAGGGAATTCTACAAGGAAACAAGAAGGAAGAAGTAAATTATCAAGAAAGAGGTCATGCCAACAGCTTGTCCCATGAAAAAAAAGCTTAGAACCAGCCTTTCTAAGATGATTGAATTCAGGAACCTCTGGAGCACATGTGAGTTCCGCTTTCAGAGACAGTTCCCAGGAGAACTGTCATATTGGAATAGGGAGGTAAGCAGTGCTTAATTTGTAATGAAAGAGGTCCCAGGGCTCAAGCAATTATGTGCTGGGGCTCAAGCAATTTTTTTACATTCATAACTGATGCGGTAAGCCCAGAGGTGCTGGGGCTATGAACTGCCAAGCCTAGCCCTGGCACAAATTAAGCATTGGACTTAAGGCTGCTTTGAGCCCTACCACTGATCTCTTCTTTTTGTGTCTTTGTTTTTCTGAATTCAGACACCTTGCCTTGTTCGTAATTTTGTCCAGCTGTGTCATGCTGACTTGTTAAAATGTGGATCACATCTTCAGCTGGTGTAAACCAATGAAACTCCATTGACTTTAATAGAGCAATGCTGATTTACACCAGGTGAAGATCTAGCTCTTGGACTCTGATTGCAAGGAAAATTAACTGCTTGTTCATTTGAATAAATGTCAGAAAGTAATTTATTATTCCTAAAAGCCAATCTGAGATGACCTGCATCAGACTGGCCAGCCTAGTGATATGCCACAGACAGCTGACTGACCCCAAGTCACTCATGGACAGGGGTGAAAGTGAGCTGGTATGGGCTGGTACAGCGGGGGGCAAAGGGAACAATTGCCCCAACTACAGATACTTACTGGTATGGGGCGGGCCAGAGCCGGCTCTGACCCCCCCAGCCCTGCCCCTTCTGCCTGAGGCCCCACCCCTTCTGGGGGGTCAGAGCTGACCCTGGCCCGGCCCCATACTGCTAAGTGTCTATAGTTACTTTCACCCCTGCTCATGGACCATGGTCATTCTATTGATCACCTCCTTAACTTTGACCATCTGTTTTTAGAGGCAATTTGTCCACGTGAGGAAGAGGAAACATCCTTGTTTGGAAGCTCCCAGGCAGCAAAGTGGTGGTGCAGCATGCTACCCCATGGGGAGGGTGGCACGTCCTCTTCTAACAACATGTAATTACTATGTGTCAGAGTGTGCTTGTGTCCCTAAGATCTCTTTCTTCTGGAGAGAGCTACGCTTAGATCACAGTTACAAGTCTGAAGGTAGGCCCCGTGTCTACTGTCATTCATCTGCACCTTGTATCTCCTGCAGAGTTTGGCAAGAGCAACATGCTGGGTACTATTGTCCAAAGAGGTGCTCTGTGCTCACTCAGGCCCACTTTCAAAGAGACTTGGACCTTAGGAACACAAGTCCCATTGACTTGCAGCTGGGGAGATTAAAGTCACTTCTGAATGAGACTTGGGCCCACTTTGAATGATCTGTCCCCCAGCTCTGCATTAGACTAACTGCAAGTGCTGCTAGCAAGGCCTGAGGAGTGTAGACAGCAATGTGCTAGGAAGTTATGCAGCGCCTGCCTAGCCGTGGTGAGTGTGATGGCCGCATGAGTCACTCCAGTTCCTGAGCGCACTATCAGCCACTTGAACAGTTAAAGTGAAATACTAGAACAGGAGCCCTTTACTTTTAATGAACTCCATCAGGGAGACTTCTTCAGCCTTTGCCTTCTCCATCTTCTTCAGCATGTCTGCTTCGGCACCTGCATCCTGTGGAGAGCAGAGAAAAGCACATCTTACTCCTAGAGGCACTGGCAGACAGTTAGCATTCTTCAGGTGAGTGATGGGTGCTGCTGGAAACTACCCAGAGAGGCTGCTGTCATGCAATTGTGATCATGCACAGGGACATGGGTGGCAGCAGGACAATCAAGAAAGCTTAGACGCCCTCTTCCAAAGCACTGGCTGGCCTGCTCCGACACAAGAGCCAACTCAGCCCTTATGGCGCTCAGCGCAGGGAGTGCCCCAGGAGGCATAAAGGGGAAGACAAGGAGATGTGTTTCTCTGGTGCAGCTGGACATTGCCAGCTGTGTCCTGGCATTCTGCCTGCTGGAGCCAAGCCTCTCTTTGATCTTTCGCCAAGGCTGAGGCACTTGCTCAGCCTGAGGCAGTGAAGGAGTAAATTATCTGAGTGGCTTCTTAAGTCTTCCCCCATTAGGTGCCAGAGTAGAGCTGGATGGGAAGCAGCTTTTCTGTATGAGAAATTTTGAGATTTTGAGAAAAAATCCTACTCTATATTAGGATGAAAAGTCAAAAATCTCAAAAATTGTCATGAACCAAATATCAGGGAGATTCCAGTTGGGTCAGTTGAAAGAAAATTATGAAATGTTTTGTTTCAATTTTGATTTTTTAACTATAAATTAATTTAAATTTTGAAATGAGGAGCCATTTCAAACCAAAAAAATGGAAATTTTCATGTTGAAAACATCAAAACGGGACATTCTGACAATTTCAAACCTTCTGTCCTCGCTCAAAATTGTTCTCGAAATGAGGAATTTGTCCATTTCCTGTAAATAGTTTTGATGAATCAGCATTTCTGACCCCCAAAAATGTACAGTAGACTCTTGATTATCCAGGATTGGGTTAACCAGAAAGTGGATTAACCAGGATGTCAAAAAAAATATGCATAACTCGCAGGGCCAGCTCTGACTTTGTTGCTGCCCCAAGCACAAAAAAACCAAAAACCCACCAGGGCACAGGGCAGCCAGTGAACCAACACCCCCTCCCCCCACCCCCAGCGCAGGGTGGCTGGTGAACCAATCCTCCCTCCCCATATTTCCTATGGATGGTGATTATCCAGGATTTTATTAACCAGGATTAATTTTTTCCCTATCATCCTGGATAGTCGAGAGTCTACTGTATTGTGGAAAAATTCCCAACCAGCTCTGCTACACAGCTCAGCGTGGTGCTGGTACTCCACAGCAGAGCTTCACTTTGAACAATTACAACTAGGAGCCCTCTGCTGGTGTCTTTGTTATGTTTGGGGGCATGATCTTGGAGAAGACAGGTCAAGGAAGGATGGCCACTGTAAGGGGAGGGAGAGAAGGGACAAGAAAGCACAGAATGTCAAGGTGGGCTATAGAAGGGAGATGGGAGGAAAGAGGCTAACAAGACAGGTGCAATGTGCAATGAAACCTCAAGTCCTACAGAAAGGATAGTGTATTACACAAAAATACAACTAAGCCCTGGTCTACACTACGAGGTTAGGTCGAATTTAGCCGCATTAGGTTGATTTTATATTCAGTACGTCTACACAACCAACCCCGTTCTGTCAACTTAAAGGACTCTTAAAATCAACTGCTGTATTCCTCCCCAGTAAGGGGATTAGCACTAAAATTGACTTTGCTGGGTCGAATTTGGGTAGTGTAGACGCAATCCAATGGTATTGGCCTCCGGGAGCTATCCAAGACTGTTCTAATGGGACCTCTCTGGACAGCACTTTCAACTCAGATGCATGAGCTAAGCACACAGGAAAAGCCCCGGTAACTTTTGAATTTCATTTCCCGTTTGGTCAGCGTGGCGAGCTCAGCAGCCCAGCTGACCATGCAGTCCCAGAATCGCAAATGAGCTCCAGCATGGACCGAACAGGAGACACTAGATTTGATCGCTGTATGGGGAGAAGAATCTGTGCAGGCAGAACTCAGATCAAAAAGAAGAAATGCCAATATATACATGCCAAAATCACCCAGGGCATGTTGGACAGAGGCTACACCAAGGAGACACAGCAGTGGCGCATGAAAATTAAGGAGCTCAAGCAAGCCTACCAAAAAACAAAGGAGGCAAACCATCACTCTGGGTCAGAGCCCCATACATGCTGCTACTATGATCAGCTGCATGGAATTCTAGGGAGAGACCCTACTCCCACCACTGTCCGTGGACACCTGCAAGGGGGGAGTCTCACACAACAGGGAGGAGGATTTTGTGGATGAGGAAGAGGAGGAGGAGGAGGAGAAGGAAAATGCACAGCAGGCAACCAGAGAATCTGTTCTCCCCAGCAGCCAGAAACTTTTCATCACCCTAGAGCGAATACCTCCAAAGGCAGGTTTCTGGACCCAGAAGCTACAGAAGGCACTTCTGGTGAGCGCACCTTTGTAAATATACCACAGGGTTTAAAAGCAATTGTGTTTAATGTTTGATTTGCCCTGAAGACTTGAGATGCATTTGCACCCAGTGCAGCTACTGGAAAAGTCTGTTAACATGTCTGGGGGTGGAGCAGGAATCCTCCAGGGACATCTCCATGAAGCTCTCCTGGAGATACTCTGAAAGCCTTTGCAGAAGGTTTTTGGGGAGGGCTGCCTCATTCCATCCTCCGTGATAAGACACTTTACCATGCCAAGCCAGTAGCAAGTAGTCTGGAATCACTGCAGTACAAAGTATGGCAGTGAATGGTCCTGGGTTTTGGTTGCATTCAAGCAACATTTGGTCTTTATCTCTGTGTTAGCCTCAGGAGAGTGAGATCTTTCCTGATCACCTGGTTGGAAATTTTTTTAAGGGGACAGTCAGAGGAGCCCGTTTATGCTAAGCTCTTTGCGTTTAAAAGGGATCATCCCTGATAATAGCCACACCGTTGCGGGGGAGTGATCATCCCACAGAATTACCATCCATCCACCTGAAAACCGCAGCCCATCCTTTTAAATTGCCAACCCAACAGGCACTGTTTGCTATGGGAAAGGAGGGCACTGCAGTTTGAAACCATTCCCACATGTTATGAAGATGAAAGAAGCCAACTCTGCGTATCCTTTGGCTTACCATGGCTGCCTGAAAACCGAATTCTGTTACCCAGCCACGTGTGATGTCTTACACCATACCGGCAGTCACTCAATATAACAGGCAAAATGCGAGCTTGTACCTAAAGTACATGTGCTATCTGCTGTGAATTGACTTGATTCACTGTGAAAGAGTCTCCTCCTTTTGTTCTCATAAATGCATCTTCTTAAATTCTACTCTCCCTTTTTTTCCTCCCACAGGTGCAAATGTTTCTACACTCCCCCATCATCTCTGTCCCAGAGGTTTTCGCAGATTAGAAGGCGAAAAAATGCACTTGCAATGACACGTTTTCTGAGATTATGCAGTCCTCCTGCACTCATAGGGCATAGCTGAATGCATGGAGGCTACAGTGGCAGATGCTAGAAAAGCATTAAGTGAGCACGAGGAGAAGAGACAGGATGCGATGCTGAGACTAATGGTGGAGCACACGGACATGCTCAGGCATCTGGTGGAGCTGCAGGAAAGGCAGCAAAAGCACAGACCGCTGTTGCATCCTCTGTATAACTGCCTTCCCTCCTCCCCAAGTTCCATATCCTCCTCCCTCAGACACTCAAGAACGCAGTGAGGGATGCTCTGGGCACCCAGCCACACCACTGCAGAGGATGACCCAAGCAACAGAAGGCTGGCATTCAATAAGTTTTGATCTGTAGTGTGACTACACTAAGCAATGTGGCTTTGTCCTTCCCTCCTCTCCTCCACCCTAGGCTACCATGGCAGTTATCTTCCCTTTTTTAAAAATTAATTAATAAAGAATGCATGGTTTTAAAACAATAGTAACTTTATTTCCTCTGCCATCTGTGATCGAAGGGGGATGGTGATTGGCTTGCAAGGAATTAAAATCATCAAAGGGGATGGGCTTGCATCAAGGAGAAACACACACAACTGTCACACGTAGCCCAGCCAATCCTGAAACTGGTTTTCAAGCTTCTCCGATGTGCAGTGTGCCTAGCTGTGCTCTTTTAATCACCCTGATGTCTGGCTGTACAAAATTGGCCACCAGGCGATTTGCCTCAACCTCCCACCCTGACATAAATGTCTCCGCCTTACTCTCACAGGTATTACAGAGCACACAGCAAGCAGCAATAACAATGGAAATACTGGTTTCGCTGAGGTCTAATCTAGGTCAGCAAACAGCACCAGCGAGCTTTTAACTATCCAAATGAGCATTCTATCACCGTTCTGCACTTGCTCAGCCTATAGTTGAAATGCTCCTTACTACTGTCCAGGCTGCCTGTGAACAGCTTCATGAGCCATGGGAGCAAGAGGGAGGCTGGATCTTCAAGGATAACTATTGGCATTTCAACATCCCTAACAATAATTTTCTGATCTGGGAAGTAAGTCCCTTTCTGCAGCTGTTCAAACAGTTCAGAATTCCGAAAGATAAATCATGCACTTTTCCCGGCCATCCCAAGCTGATGTCAGTGAAACATCTCTTGTAATCCACCAGTGCTTGCAGTACCATTGAGAAGTACCCCTTGTGGTTTACATACTGGTTACCAAGGTGGTCTGGTGCCAAGATAGGGATATGCGTTCCGTCTATCACCCCACCACAGTTAGGGAACCCCATTGCAGCAAAACCATCCATTATGACCTACAGATTTCCCAGAGTCACTACCCTTGATAGAAGAAGGTCAGTGATTGCATTGGCTACTTGGATCACAGCAGCCCCCACAGTAGATTTACCCACTCCAAATTGATTCCCGACTGACCAGTAGCAGTCAGGTATCGCAAGCTTCCATAGGGCTATCACCACTCGCTTCTCGGCTGTCAGGGCTGCTCACATCTTGGTATTCTTGCACTTCAGGGCAGAGGAAAGCACCTCACAAAGTTCCATGAAAGTGGCCTTACGCATGCAAAAGTTTCGCAGCCACCGGGAATCATCCCATACCTGCAACACTACGGGGTCCCACCAGTCTGAGCTTGTTTGCCAGGCCCAGAATCGGATTTCTACTGTATGAACCTGCCCCACTGCCGCCATGATGTCACAATTACCACATCATACTTTCATGGAATTCTGTGTCCATGTCCTTTTCACTGTCGTCCTCCTGACGGTGCCTCCTAGCCAGGTTCTGCACATACTGCAAGATAATGTGCAAGGTGTTTACAATGCTCACAACAGCAGTGGCAAGTTGAGCGAGCTCCATGCTTGCAGTGCTATGGCACCTGCATGGTTAATCCAGAAAAAAAGGTGCAAAATGATTGTCTGCCATTGCTTTCACGGAGGGAGGAAGAAAGAGAGGGGAAACTGACATGTACTCAAAACCACCTGTGACAATGTTTTTGCCCCATCAGGCACTGGGAGCTTAACCCAGAATTCCAATGGGCAGTGGAGACTGCGGGGACTGTGGGATAGCTACCCACAATGCATTGCTCTGTGAGTTGATGCTAGCCACAGTATTGAGGACACACTCCACTGACCTAATGCGCTTAGCAGGGACACAATCACCTGCATAAAATCGCTTCCTAAAAATCGAATTCTATAAAATTGACCTAATTCCATAGGATAGACATACCCTAAGTGAATGCAGTGGTGATAAAAAACTGACAGCCTTGGTGAATGAAATAGAAACACAGGAAATGCAAGCAGTCCATCGACTCCAGTATCTCATCCCCAGTGCTAGCCAGCACCAGCTGCTTCAGATGGAAGAACTCCTGCAGTGGGTAGTTATGGGTTAACCAGCCCCAAGGCAAAATGTTTTCCTGAAACTGAGCATTTTCAGCTTGGTTAAAGCCCTGAAGCAGGAGGGCTTATGTCCCCTCCAAAATTCTTGTTTTCTGTATATCTCCAGATATTCTCATTATCAGCATAAATGTCCAATCCTTCTCTGAATCTTGACAAGCTTTTGGCCTCAGTGATAGCTTGTAGCAATGAGTTCCACAGTGCATTGTATGAAACTCCTCCATTTATCCACAAACCTGAAACACCACAAGCCTCTCCATACTGCTCAGCCAACATGCCTCAACCTTGAACCAATGGGCGCAGATCTAGGGAGGTTTAATATCCCTGCTCAGCTAGTGGGATGACATTGGCACCCAAGTGCCAAGTGTAATGGCTGTATTTGAAGTGTGGACTGAGATTACCAACCTGTAACATAGTTTGGTAATCAGATATTCATGCATTGTAAGCTTTAGCGGTAAAACAAGAGGAAACAGTGCAGTGTAGGGTCCCTTCCATGTGGGGAAAGAAATCCAGTTATTGTTGTACATTATTTGTATTACAACACCTGGGAGCAGAGACAACCTAAGCCTGCCGACAGTGTGTCTGTGGGAGAATGGGGGGGCAGAGTGAGGGTAGCCGACTTCAACTGTGTTACTGAGCATGCTCAGTCCGTGTAAGCATGCTCAATACAAGCCAAACAGCAAATCTGGGTGAGGGATATGTGACCCCATATGCCCTTCACCACGTCGCCACTACCTGGGAGTTCCAAGCAAGGACTGGGGCTCCATTGTGCTAGGCACCATAGCGACAAGTAACAGAGAAGACAGTTCCTGCTCCAGAGAGTTCCCAGTCTAATGCGTGAATGAATTCACTAGGTGGACAGAACGTACAGACGGGATGGGGTGCAGGGAGGATGAGTTAACCAAATGGACAGAGTAGCAGATAAGAAGTCTCAGCTTGCCACCCGCCTGCCCAAGGACAGTGCGGTTTTCTCCTCTGGCCAGGTTAACTGCAAGAAAATGAAGGAGTCTGTCCCTTATAGATTCACTTGCCAAGGTTCACAAGCACAAAGCGGAACGGCCAACATGCTGCCCACCTTTCCCTTACCTCCATTCCCCATAACTGCTCTGGAAGGAGATATGTATCACCACATAAAACACCACAACTCTGCTCTGAGCAAGATGATGGTCTGCCCCTACAATGCCTGGGTCTTACCTGCCCTTTGAACATGTACCGAGGGAAGAAGAAGTAGGGAATGGAGATGAGTAGCAGGCACCCTGAAGAGATGAGCAGCCCTAGCCACCAGGCTCCAATCCAGCGTTGGTCATGTGGTGTCAAATTTATGAGATCTGAAAACACAGGGAGGAGTGAAGTTATCCAGTGTCCTAATACAACTCCCGTTAGCACAACATGGCTCTGTCCCGCTAGAGGGCTACACTATGTATAGAGATATATGAGTTTGCAAGTGCCTCTGACTCACCAGAGCTAGTTTTTTATCTCACAACCTAGGGACTCATATGTGTTAGTGTCTAGGTCTCCGGTTCGATACGTGTGCATGGTTGTCCTAACTAGTTTTTATTTTTACACATTCTTCACCCAAAATATCCACTTCAACCTATTTCTTAGGGGTTAGAGGAGCAAGAAAGTTTATGTGAAGCCCCCTGTAAAATAGACTAAGGGCCAGATCCCCAGCTGGGATAAATGGGCATAGCTCCATTGAAGTCACAGAGACATTCTTCATTGAAGTCAATGCAGCTGTATAGACATATCAGCTGAGGATCTGCCCCTAAATGTTTCCACACCATGGGGGTCCATGCTCATGGCGAGCTGCTCCTACAAGGGGGACCTTGCCCCATACACTCCCCCTTCCCTACCAGGAGCTTGTTATGAATGGCCAAGGTCCGTGCTGGAACACTTCCCTTGCAGCCACCCCACCCCTTCCCCATTACCTGAATGTAGGCAGCAGGGCCGAGGGAGTTCTTAAAGCCAACACATGAGGTGAGGCATTGGAGTCCATTAGTCACAACCAAGTAAAGACAACATGCTGATTGGCCAGGAACCCCTCCCAGAGAGTGCGATTAACAGCTCCATATAGCCTGATTAACGCAAGCACAGCCAGGCTTAGACTTCGGCTGCCTCCCTCTCACTTAGGAGTAACAGACTTGGTTGGGAGGTCCAAGCAAGGCCGTGTGTCCAGCTGGTCCATGGCACAGCAAAGCCGGCAGAGGAGTTGGACATGGACCTGAGAATTCATGGTGCTCTGCCTGGCTTGTGTCATCAGCAAAGCAGCTGCTGTCATTTCTAGCAGAAAACCACCTAACATCATGAGTAGTGTCTATTCCTGGTGACTGGTGGGGTCTCAAGGCCTGCAGTTAATCTCCAGGCCAAGCCCAGAGTCTGTGTTGGGCTTGCTATGGGCCTGGGATCTACCTGATGATCCCGTGCCACTGAAGGAAACAGGAGCTTTGTCATTATTTGTAATGGATACAGGATCAAGCACTATCAGTGCAGAATATAGGTTTGACCCTTCACTGCTACAAGAAAGAGCCCATGATCTGATGGAATTGAGCCTAATCTAGGGCTCCATGTCCAAACAGCTCTGCACTCTGGGAGTGCCTGGAAAAGTTACATCAGCCTCTAACTATGCAGGATTCAAAGTTCTTCCGAAGAAACCACTCCGTGGTGAAGGAGTTAAAGAAGTCTCTATTCCATCATCCTTTGCCTTCGGGTAGATGGCATGTTTGGAATCTAGATGGATTGTAGAGTCAAGGAGGTGACTGGAAATTTTAGTAGCCACTTTCCTGGAAAGAATCTCTATTCCATTGTTCCCAGGTTTGGCAACTTTCTGCTCACTGAGCTTAAGGGAAGAGCCCGTCACCTCAGCTAGCGAAGAGAGAGTCTTAATGAGAGTGATTTCCGAAGGTATTAGCTTCACACCCTTCTCCAGGGACCGGAGGAAAGACCAGAGGGTCATTGCACTTCCAGCACAGACATCCTTCGGCCGGGCGGCATTACTCACCCAAGGTCGAAAGAGCATTGGGGTTGGCATGGAAAGCGCATCTCACCATTGTTAGGCCTTTATGATTGGAAAGGAACAAACAGGAGGCTTAAGTGTATGCTTCTCAGCCCAGACTTCCTGCCAGCCAGGAATAAACCAGGATCCAGTGCAAGCAAAGCCCACACCCGGCCAGAACAATTGCCTGGCTGCCCTGACCAGAACCAATCCATTCTTGGGTGGGTGATGTCATCAAGGGGCGACCACAGAGAGGATGCTAAATCTGTCTGTCTCCACGGAGACCAAGCCTAGCTCTTCTGACACTTCCTGCCCTCGACTCATTTATTTTTCTTATCTGGCACCAGACAAAAATGTCACATGGCCCAGATCGTTTTAAGGAAACGCAGGAAAAATCACACTAATGATGAAGCGATGGAGAATTTGCTAACAATAGATCCCGCATATACAGTAAATAAAGGATTCCCTGCTGCTGGGAGTTAGACGAATTGGAGGGAGCTGGATTCTCGTTCTACCTTTACTTTGCTGCATGTGGCATCTCTTCTCAATAGATGTCTGCTTGGATGGCTGCAGCACCATGAAAGCATGTGATTAAACCCCAAACCAATAATATTCCAGACCACATCCCCACAACAATTATCTTTTCATTCTGGGTTTGTACAGCGCCCTGCACAATGGAGTCCTGGTCCATGATAAGGGATCCTCAGTACTACCCCAATACAAATAATTAATGATAATCATCTTTGCGTTCCAGTAGCATCTGGAGGCCCCAGTGGAGATTGGCACTACCTTGTGCTAAGCTGTGCACAAAGACAGTTCCAGCCCTGAAGAGCTTATGATCTAAATAGACAAGGTGGGAGAGGATGTGACTTGGGTAAGGCATACAGCAGATCACTGGTAGAACCAGGAGTAGAAGCCAGGTGCCCTGAGGTCCTGCACATAACACTATCACCTAACCATGCTACCTTCACAGGTATACAGCAAGTAAGTGAGACTAGCCTGGCCCATCCTATGCTGTTCTGGGGGTGGAGTGGACCTTTCAGAAGTACATTTCCCCTATCTGCTCAGCTGAGGTAGAGCACCACTCAAGCAGCACTCTTGATCCCCCTGAGCCTCTACATTGTGCTAGATTTTAGAAATCACTACAAATATTTTCCATTCAGCAAGTCAATAAACCACACAGAAAATCCACAGATGGGCTCTGGCTCAATATGCTCTTTGCCTGTGATCAAGTGTTATGCTAAGCTATTGGCTTTTTCCAGAGAGTAGATCTCGCTGGTGGCCATATGCAGGCCTTAGAATATATTCTGTGTGGCTCTTCCAGACCTGACCTTTCAACTGGAAAAGGGGTTCCTGATTCACCACAGCCAGGCACAAGGTCCAGCCAAGAGGCCTATCAAAGTGACCGTTGTCCTTCTGATGCAGAGAGGAGCCTTAGAAAGTCCTGTTCTATTTGTGGAATAATACTTACTCATGTCAGTTCTCCCAATGTCCACAAACAGCCGCAGCACCACAGACCCCAGCAAGTATCCAAAAGACGGGCCGAACACAGCAATGGAAAACAGGATTGCTGAAAGCAAGAGCGGGAGAGCACCAGAGTGAGTGGCAGATTACTGAGTGAGTAATTGCTTCATTGCTGATTTGGCATTTATTTTCCCTACTGAGGCAGGAAGGATGTCACAACACACAGGAGAGATAAATCATCTCTTATCAACTGACAGATAATTAATGTCTCCTCTATTGCTCAGCTATTATATGCACTGTTTATTCAACAGACGCATTAGAGATGATAAAGGCAGCTGCCATTCAAAAGGATCCCATCCAAACTGTCAAAATCAAGGCCCCGCAGGTGCATTTCAATGTTGCAATCAATGCTTATTGCTCTCCTTGATGCATCACCAACTACTTATCGCAGTGCTATGAAAATCTGCAGTGACGGAAGCAGTGATGAGCCATCCCTACGATTGTGCAGTGCTGAGCACCTTCCCCTCCCATTGCAGATTGTAGGAATGAAAGGCTCTCTCAGCACTTCACAGGATCAGTAAGTCAAACAACATGTCAAGGTGGGCAACTAGCCAGGTATCTGCAGGCACCAGGGCCCAGATCCTCAAAAGAATTTGGACACCTAACTCTCACTGAAACCAATGGAAGTTAGGCACTTAAATACCTCAGAGGATCTGTACCAAGGTATATTGTGGGTTCATGAGAACACCATGTGCTTTTGGCTTCCATTCAGCAAAGCACTTAGCCCCATCCCTTTTCAACAAAGCACTTAAGCACCATCTTAACTTTAAGCACATACTCAAGGCTTGAGCACATGGTTAAGTGCTTTGCTGAAGTGAGGTGTAGCTGTGAAGGTATATGACATAACCACACTGGTTCAAGTGTGTTACTCCTTTAAAGACAGTAAGAGAGTGTTTATTCCTAGAGCATAACACAGGCAGACCTTTTGAAGAGCAAGGATATTTGGAAAAAGAGTTGCTTTTATTTTATTAATCATTAGACTGTGGAACACAGAAAGTCATTGAGCCAAAGAGCATAGCACAGTTCAAAAATGGATTGGACGTTTCTGTAGATAACAAGAATACTCAGAGTTATAATGTTAATGCTAACATAAATTCTGTAAGGAATATTAAAACTGGTGCTTCAGTGCTAAAGCCAATGTCAAACTATTGGAGATCAGAATGAGACCTATAGTGGGATTGTGGGGGGCAGATTAGACCTCATCTTCTACTGTTGCATTCTTACCCCTTCCTCGGAAGCAGTTGGGGCTTGTGACTGGTACTGGATTGGATGGGTCTGATGCATTCTGGCCAGTCTATGTTCCTATAATCATGGCATACATCTAAATGGTCACTTTACATTTGTTTAAAATAAGAACAATTTTGTCTTGGACGTGAAGTACTCCAGACTGTGGGATCCAAAAAGGTACTAATGTCACTCAATCCTCAAGTGCTGGCTCCTCCTATGGAGTGAAGTGAAGACAAAGGTTGTTTTGTGCATGCAACTGTGCCCTACATCTGCAACTACTAATTAGACGCAGCCCTTCTGGCCAGCTTTTCAGCAGAGCTCAGCACATTGAGTGCATGCTGGGTGCCGAGGTCTGTGGAGAAGCTGGCCCCACTAGTGGGCACTGAGCATGTGAAAATCTGCCCCTGAGTCTGAACTCTTTTAAAAATCTGTCCCTTGTAGTTCTCAGCAGGCAGCTGCCATTGAGAGCTCTCGAGGAACCGGCTGCTGCAGCCCCTGCTCCCTACAGGAGACTTTTCTAACCTTTTTGGAGAAATGGGGATGGAGGAAATAAAATCAGAATAGTTAAAAAAACAAACCCCAAGTCCCTTCCCTTAATTTTGCCCATCCTACCTTCTTTTCTACAGAAAGTTCAGGAAGCAGGGATTGCCTACAAGAACCTACGGGCAATGTTTTCCAGAGTGCCTACATCTACGCTGCATCCTCCTCTCCCCCGGCTCCCACAGCAGCAAGTGTCAGAGTCAGCGTCAACTGATTTGGACTTGTGAGCTCCAGGGCTGCCCAGGCACCGAGAGCCCTCCCCCTCTCCGGGTTTCTGAGCCGGGCCTTCAGCTCACGCAGGAAGGTCTGCACTGCCATTCTCAGCTCCATGGTGTGTGCCCCACAAGCTGATTAGTTGACCCAGGCTCAGATAGTTGTTGCTGTGTGGGCTTTTTTTGCAGTGCGGATGAACCCTAAGTGATTTAGGAGGCTAAGCCCAATTTTTTTTCAAAAGTTACTTAGGCACTTCCAGTCTGACTTACACAGATATTTAGGTGCCTAAAGAAGCAGATAGACACTTAGTGGGATTTTCAGATGGTTAGGTGCCCAACTCCCACTGGACTCACACTCCAAATGAAATCAATAGGGTTTAGGAGCCTAACCTGCTGATGCACTTTTGCAAACCGTACTCGGTGCCTACCTGGGTCTTTAGGTGACTAAATAACTTTGTGAATCCAGCCCTTAGGAATCTAAGTGCCTATGTTACTTTTGAAAATGTGACTTAAGCTTCTAAGTCACTTTGGAAAAAGTTACCTTGAAACACAGCTGAGCTCCTGGCTATCATTTCTCAGTGCACTTGGCATGGGTGAACTTTCAAATAGCATAAATAAGGTGAGAGTTCTGAAGCCGCACCTTGTAAACCACAGCCCACAAATCCCTGGGAACAGAAGAGCATCGGAGGCTGAGAACTCTCCGTTTGCAATAGGTGGCTACCTGCTGGGTAGTAAAAGTGTCTGTTTCAAACCCAAGCCACAGACTTTCTGAGTCTGCATTCTGTAGTGTTTGGCTCCTTGAATGCGGAAGTACCTCAGCTTGCGGAATAATAAATCAATATTAAATAACAGTTGGGTAATGTAATGGCTTAGTCATTACACTAATTGAATTTATTTCCCTAAGTAAAGTTTCCTTCACACCGTCTTGTCAACTGTCTGACATAGGTCTACTTGATTATCACTACAAAGGTTTTTTTTTTCTCCTGCTGATAATAGCTCATCCATACCAAACAGTCTCTTAGAACTGGTATGGTAATTTCCAATGTATATGCTTTCTGTGTATATAAACGCATCTTACTTCTGTGTGTTCTTTTCTATGCATCCAATGAAGTGGGCTATAGCCCAAGAAAATGTATGCTGAAATAAATTGGTTAGTCTCTACGGTGCCACAAGTATTCCTCGTTTTCTTAGTCAGGAGATGGTTTTCCTACTATTTTCCCTCCTTGGATGGGCATAATGATTTCTCAGAGAGCAAACAGAGTAACAAGCTCCGACTCATGTTCTTGCACTGGATACCCATGCAGTGTGAGCCGCTGCTAGCTACTCTGATCCTTCCTTTGTCATGCCCATACGACATAGATAATCATCACAAATGTAAGGAGGGCAGCCAGCTAATAAGGGGAGAGGCAGTGTAGCATTACAAAGGAGAATTTCATTTAAGGGCCATTAGGTGCTATGCAGGGGCATGACCAATGGCAGGGCAAAGCATAAGAGGTCCGTGCCCTGCACAGCTTCAGGTGGTAATTTTGCTTCGTCTAAACACTATGGCTGATTTTCCCTTGTTCAAGTCTGCCACTTTGATTATGGGTTTGCATTATTTTGAGTCTGATTAGTTCCTTGGGGAAGGTGGTCTGAGATGTGCTTCCTTATTCTTTCCCAAGCTTGGCTTGTGGCGTCTTTATAAAGTACCATGTTTAATGGCTACTCACCCAAATCACTCAGCCACAGGGCTGGTGGAAAAGCAGAGAGCCCACAAATTTAGACAGTCACTCAATGGTTTCTCAGACTTGTGGATAAAAATATCAAGTACAGTTGACAGTTGGACAATAGATTTTTCCTTTACAGAAAATTTTGGCAAAATATTGAAAATCAAAATATTTTGATTCAAAATCATGCCATGATGCCTCATTTGAATTGTAGTTTGGGTGTGTTATGCTCCCATTTTCGTCTATGGGTGGGGCTCAATGGCCAGATTTCATTTCCTATAATACACCATTTTCTTCCCTCTTGGTGAGGGAAGGTTGTACATTATAGGAGTCCCTGGCCATGGTACAACATGGCATGTAGTTCATCCAGAGCATTCAGCCCATAGAGGAGGATGGGAACATAAAGCACCTGAGCTAAAAGTTCCAGCAGGCACAATTTTAAATCAAAATATTTTGGTTTTCAGGCGCTTAGGTTTTTGATGAAATGTGGACATTTCTACAGGAAGCAGACCAGTTTTTGAGGTATATCATTTAGTTGAAAACTCAGTTTTCTACTGAAAAGCAGTTTTGAAGGAAAATTTTCAGCCAGCCCCACTATCTGGGCCAAAGATCATCATCAGTAAGTATAAGTGCTACCTCCTGTTTCCCCATTTATCTCCCTGAGGAGCAGACCATCCTGTCTCCTGGGGGGAATGTCTCCTGGATGGCCTAGGTTCTGTTCATAGAAAGACTTCAACAAGGTGGTGAAGGCCCTACCCAACAGGGAATCCGCACTAATGCAGCGAGGAGCAGCAGCTCAGAATTCAGGCTAGCGGACTGCTACAGGAATGTATGTCGAGGTTTAGTAATATCATTTGGGGGGTTTATTTTTAGGAATTTTTTCACTCTATGTAGATGTCCAAAAATTAGGGGGCTTGGGGATTTTCTCTTTTTGTATATTGCATTGAGAAGATGTTTTGGGTACTTTCCAAAATTTGTGTCTAAATATGATCAACTTTAATTTTCATTACATATATAAAAATGGCTTACATTAATTTAAACGCTGTATCCTTGTTACTGAACCCATGGTTTAGTGTTTAGTGGGTTTCACATCTCTCTTCCTGGCACTAGACCTACATTTTTTACCACCTATATATATTTACCATAATAAGCAACTAATATTTAATTATTCAAAATATAATAAAAATACATTTACCATTATCTAAAGAGATTTGTCCTTTGCCAGCACAGCAATATCCTAATATAGTTAAAGAGGACAATATTCATAAAATCAAGAATTGAAATTTACATTCAAACAAATTGGATTTTTAAATTTTTTAATACAATATTTAAAATTGCATCCAGAGTTTGTAATGCAGTATTGGTTTAAACCCTGTGTGTGTCTACAATGCTACAGCGTGTCCAAAAGAAATATGCTGTCACTCAGTGGCTGAGGCAGGTTTAAAGTGCCCAGCATGAATTAATGTTAGATACGCATCAAGGAGCAAAGACAAATTGCACTGGGACAGGGGGAAAGTCAACATGAAGTGAATAGCCATTTCTGGTATTTTTCTGGTATGTATCATTCACTTTATTGTTTGTTTCAGATGTTTTGTGGGTGTTTCTGAGGTAAAATCCTAGCAGCAGAAGCCCTACAGACACGGGACTTACCAATGTACAGCGGAGAATTGTTTGCTTCAGCAAAGTCATCCACATAGGAGATCCCAAAGGGCTGAATGGGAACAGTTCCAATCCCAACTAACAGCTGGGCAATGACCATCAATGCCCACATGCTGGTTGCCTCTTTTTGGGGGTCCTGGCTGGTGCTAGGACACACAAACATATCCTCTTTGTGACAGAGATTGGCCTTGGTGTGATTTTTGTTACCTGGAACGAGATGGTAGGAGTGTTACAAACCTGAGCACCCCACTCATTGACCATTACAACTTGCCACTACACCCTCTCACCATCTGGCATCTCGTGTCATATTCTGCCCTCAGCACACCTCTGTCTTCTTGGGGTTGTGTAGGTGTTACTGAGGGCATAATTTAAGCTTTCTGAGAGGTGATGATGCATGAGAAGTGAAATCCCATCTTGATATTCAGGCCCAGGCTGAGTTTACAGGGCTGGTTTTTGTATTTGTAAACTGAGCAGATCACACACACACAGAGAATAAACTGTACCACACCACATGTACAGTCACCTCATGGAGCAGGACTACACTATATGGCTCGTGATAGAAGGTGCACTGCCCACTCAATGCACAGTTGAGGCTGAGCTAACTACCTAGACCTCTCCTTAAACTTCCTTACTGGTCACACATGCTTGGGAGTTGGTGTTCAGCTAGAATTGGGAACGTCCTCATTTTAATCAGCAGCTCTCATCACTTTAGCATTCCTTCAAGGCATGACATCTGGGCTACACTAGAGGGGAGGGTTGACCTAAGATACGCAACTTCAGCTATGAGAATAGCGAATAGCGTGGCTGAAGTCAGTGTGTCTTAGGGCGACTTACCTGGCCATCCACACAGCAATGAGTCGACCACTCACCTGTCAACTCCGCTTCCGCCTCTTGTGGAGGTGGAGTTCCGGAGTCAACGGGAGGTGCGCTCAGGGATCGATTTATCAGGTCTACAGTAGATGTGATAAACTGATCCCCGATAAATCCCCGCAGATTTGGCGGATAGTGAAGGCGTACCCTTACTTTTAGAGGTCAGGGTAGAAAGGAAATTGAGCAGGGGCTGTTCTGATTAGAGACGGAGGAAACAGAACTTCTCCACTAAGCCACTTTTGGTACAGGAGTAAAGACAACAGTGTTCACCCAGACGTATTGCTCTAAGAAGTTCCAGGTTAGCTTTGCAAGAGAGGATACTGAATTCCTCGCAAAGGCCATAGTAAATCTGGTTTCAATCTATTGATCAAAGTGCTTGTTGGTTCCATTTTAAAGCAGGCCAAATAATAATGGATATTTGGGGAGGGGAAAATCTGTATCCAGTGTAGAATAAAGGCATTGTAGACAAAATATAATGACTTCAAGACATTTATTCACTAGTTCTTTTCATTCTAGTTTCTTGTTCTCCTCAATTGTGTCAACATTCTCAGCAACTCCTTTTAGTTAAGAAAATGATTCTGTGGCTTTCCTGTAGTTAGAGCAAATTACAACAAAACAGAAACAAATGTTTGTCAGGTGATTATGGGTTTTCACTGGCATAATAGGACTGTGCATCCCAATAAAAGGCTACCACAAAAATCCTTACGCAAGTTCATTAAAAGCAGTTCTTGCATGTGAGTTGTTTGTCCTTTCAGCATGAAGGAGCCTCCTTAACCATTTGAGATTTTTGCTTTAAAGAAAAGCAGAAGCAATACAACCATATTAAGGATTAATCTCATGCCAAATATGGTTTTGTAAAATCAAGTTGGTTGCAACTTAATGAGCACAGAAATATATGCCAGACGCACAACATTACTATTTTTCTTCTGTTCAACATTCTGCATTCCTGTCACTTAGAGAAAGCCACCAGACAGATTTTATTTAAAGCTAACTTAAAATGTGCCCAAGAAGAAAACAACCTTGGCATGCCCAGGGGCCTCACAATTTAAGAAAAGGTAACTTGTGTAAGACACCCCTCGGATTAAATCTATTTCATCTGCTTTGGCATTGGGGCTTGAGAACAGTCATGGCATGGGTACCAGGAAGGGCAACTAAGACTCTGAGCTAAGAAGAAGAGACAGATCTGGCTGGAAAAATTAGGCCATGGCTAGCATGGCCCATGGAGGGGCTAAATCCATGGGCACTGCTTTGACAATGTCCCCTTATAGCAAGAGCCCCCAGATGAGGTGAATGAGAAGCCGCCAGGTGGAGTCTTTCCATTCACTTCAGTGCTCTCCTAGCCATTCCTCTTCCCAATCCCCACTCCCCAGGGAAAGTGTTGTAGCTGCTAAGTCTGCTTTCAAACAACCCAGTTGGGAGTGAGCTAGCAACATCTTGTGAAGACCTCTGGGTTTTGGGTTGGAGGATTTTGCCAACCCTCTATCCTGATAAAGATTCGTTCTTACATTTAAAGGGTGGAGTTTTCAAAAGGCCCAAAGGGTCAGGTTTTTAGATTCCTAAAGAGGCATATAGATGTCTAATGAGGTTTTCAAAAATGCCTATGTAACACTGACAGATGCTGGTCGTCAGCAGGCGGGATCAAACTTGGAGACTCTGAAGCTCAGGGCATGAGCCTCTATCACCTGAGCTAGAAGCCACCTGGCTCTTAGTTAAGGCTGTAGAGAAAACTCATTAATGTCCCTCTTTGAGTGGTCTCAGTGCCACTAAATGGGACAGAAACCACATGTAGGAGGTGTGTGGGTCACACCTACTCCAATGGGAGTTAGGTGCCTAGAACCTTCAAAAAGTTCACTAGGCATCTACTTGCCTTTACAAATCTGTCCCAAAGTGATTTAGGAATTTTTCGGAATGCCATCCAAAACTCTATGGGGCAGGAACTATAAATTCTTGTGTGTTTGTACAGCACCCAGCACAACAGGGGCCTGGCTCTGATTGGGGTATCTGGACCCTATACATTCTAATCATAACAGTAAAAATATCTTAACCCACAGAGACCCCGGCAGTCCTGACAAGCATTCTAACCCTTCCAACTAAGCATGTGGCAATGCAATCTGTAAATGCACATTGCCAGCTGTCAGGCAATTGCCTCTGGAAATCACACTACCATGGAGCAAGCAGGAGTCAGCACCAGTAGAAGGTTGCCTAGTGCAGCATGGCAAAATAATCTGTCTGCTCTTCTCTCTCCCTGAAAACTTATCTCAGAGCCAGTTGATTATTCAGCGCCCTCTAGTTCTGGGTAACTAAAATAACAAATAGTGGACAACTCAGCTCCCCAGAATACTTCATGGTGCTGCTATGGGAGTTTGCAGGCCTAGGTCTGTAGAGAAGGATGTAAATGTGCCACCTTTTTATATCACCACGTAACAGCACAAAGTGCATGACTGGGCTTGTGCAGCACCAGGTCTAAACACAGAATCACAAGACCTTCTCCATCACTGGGCCCACACCAGTGTGAGTACAACAGCATTCATCACATCAGTGGGGAGCACAGGAAAGGCTCATGCTATACCACAACCCCAGTGCACCAGCACAGCTTCATGGAACGCCTGGAACAACACAGACCAGGTGTATCAGACACGTTCCATGAACGCCACAGCCGGATGCCACAAGGCTATGTTTTGGTTCAAGCATTTTAACTTATGAGGCTCTAGTAAGAAAAGAATCAGAGCAGATGACACCTATTCCCTGATCCATTTCATTGGTCAATAAAGAACAATTACTGTTGTAAATACAATCAGTTCACACACTGTCTAGCTGTGGGACCAAGGCTCCTTGGTAAGATCACTGGGACACGTGGTATTTGTCTGACATCCTACTCATGGGCTAGTCTGTTAATAAGCGAACTTTTCAAACAAAAATGTTTGGGCGTGGATGGAAGAGAGGCAGCTAATGATAAGGGTAAGAACCTGGTTTTCATACCTGGCAGAGGATGAACTCTGGAAAACGTGCAGTTCAGTGGTGGAGAGCTGTTTTTTAATCATGTTTAATAGAATCTGGGCTTCACAAGAGCACTGGTCATAGCAACTTGCCCAGAGCAAGGAAGCACTAACTTGGAATAACAAAGCTAGGGGGGCTTTGTCTTTAGCTTTCCCTGTCCCCACACCCTTTCAGCAGAGTTAGAATCAGTCAGATACCCTTTATTGTTATTTATATTCCAGTAGTGTCCAAAGATCTTCACTGAGATTGAGGTCCATCACACCAGGTGCTGTACAAAGTCAGATACAGTCCCTGCCTAGGATTGCCAGTTTTGGTTGGAGGTATTCCTGGAGGTTTCATCACATAACATAATCTTAAATTAATCTTTAATTTTTGGAGACTCCAGGCTAATCCTAGATGGTTGGCAACCCTATCTTATTGCAGAAGCGACACATGCCCTCTTGGATGGAGACTTTAGCGAGTCTGAGTCTCTGTCTCCTTTTTTGCAGAGAACAACAACTAAAGTCTAAGGGCTGGGTTTTCAGAATTTCATAATTTTCTTGTGGAAATCTGGCCTCAACTGAGCATGCTCACTTAAAAGGCTGGCCCTGGAAGGAGGAAGTTACAGATTCCTGATGGGTGCCGCCTCCATCTTTAGCCAGCCTGAAATGGTACCACCACCAGCAACATCTTGTCAGGCTGCAAACTGGGGCTTTTGCCGGCACATGTAAACCTAGAATTTCAGCTGGTATGCCTGAAAATGGGAATGTGCTTGTGGAAATGAGAAGCCAAGCTGATTGCATTCAGATTAGAGTTCTGGATGCTTCCCCTAATAGCTCCAAGATAGTCACCCTAGGAGGGCTCTTAGCATAAAGCATCATCATGCTTCCAGCTCTTTCTGCTTGTCAAGAGAAGTGCTCTAGTGACAGGGCACAGGAAGACTGACACATGACAAGCAGAGAGAAATGCACATATGTCCTTTAACTTCTCTGGGCAGGCAACATATATCCACCATATAAGACTCCCCATCCCGTGGGGATACTTTGGCCCTAATCCAGGTTGGCATTCACTTAAATAATAAGGCATGATAGACAAGTTATTTCACAGAGATTGCAGCATGCTTCATGGGTGTCAGAAGATTTGAGGGCAGAGGGCCAAGTGGGGTTAAGCCCTCCAAGAAAGTGCAGCAATTGCCCTGAAATTCACTGCCTGAAATGCCTCAGTGTTACTATGCAACTGAATGAATATGTACGCGGAAGTCAAAGCTGTGCATTGGCATGGCTGTGGTGAGCTGAGATCCGCAGTCATAACACCATAATGTCATTTACAAAGGCTTCTCCTCTCTGGAAATGTCTTCACGCCCCTTGCAGGACCACTGCATTTGTCTTAGTGCAGTTATCAGCTCCTGGCGCAGGAACGTTGGCAATGCAAAGTTCCATATATATGTACAGGGGTCACCAAATGATGCTGTGTATTTATATTACGGCAGTGCCATACTGAGATCAGGGCCTCATTGTACTAGGCGCTGTACACAGACATAATCCCTGCCCCAAGCAATTTTCAACCTCAGTAGACAGGGGAAACAGAAGTGAAGCGACTTGTCCCAGGAATCAAATCCAGTTCTCCTGACTCCCACCTCTCCTGGTCCATATGGCCACTCTCTAAACAAACATCTGGCAGTAGATCATTTGTTTCCAATAGATTGATTAGTCTGTTCTACTGATTCCTGAAAGAAACAGTAACTAACAACAACAGCGCTGCTGACTCTAGCAAATGAATCAGCATCCCGTGGTTGCGGAGCCTGCAGTGGCAGCTCTTGTGACGATGCATAAAGTTCCTCTTTTCCCACCATTTTGCGGGCTGGTTTGGAAACATGGGCTGCACTCTGAGTGAGAGCTTGTGGAGCACAGAACAGGGCCCCAGCCTTGCCACATCAGGCCCTGTGGGAGTAGAATGGAGCAGAGGGTTGTGGAGTTGAGGGAAGAGCTACTGCAAGAGCTGGGGGCAGGGAGAAAAGGAAGCAGGGATGGGAGGGGAAGTCTGGGAAGCAGTTTCTGGGTCCCAGGTACAGGGGTGGTTCTGGGACAGCAGAGAAGAAGGATAAATAAAATAAAAATGACATATTTTTAGCTATTTCTGCACTTAATTATAATTGGATCCATTTTTGTAAATAAAACACTGTCATTATCACTGGAAAATTTATCTAGTTGATCACAATTATACAAAGCATGCAGAAGGATTTAAAAGAAATGTATGAAATGCACTGAATATGAGGAGTAATTCAAAGGAAATAATGTTTAAGGATTATAAATGTAGTCACTGCACTCAAAATGGGTTGTGTAGTTATGTCAAAGTGGCTCAAAACCATAAATCTCTCTGGTTTTAAATCTTATACAGTTAAGCATGAGTCTTGAAGTCAGTCCACATTGTCCTTCTGTCTTAGGGTTTGTACACCGGCCCATCATAATTGAGGTGTGAGAGACAAATACAGCTCATGTTTTCTAAAATAAGGGCACGATTCTTTGTGTCTGACTTACGAATAAATGAGTGACTGTACCAGAAAATGGGGGAGAAATCCATGGGGAAGGCTCAGGGAGAAACAGGGGAGGGGTGGAGGGGAACTAGGAGGGCAGAGCTTGAGAGAGTCATAGGAAATTAATGACATTTTGCCTGTCTTAAAGGGTCAGTGGAGTCTCTACCCAGCAGTCAGGGAGAGGAATGCATGCGTGTGTGCATTAAAGGTTGCCTTTTCAACCCAAAATGACCACACACACACACTGGCAGAGGAGCAGAGGTGAGTCAAATGACAGAGTAAAAGCCATGATTTGGTGGGTTTTTCAAATCTCAGGATTTGAGGGCTAATTTCAGGATTTCTGCTCTCTTGCAGCTAGCAATACTGCAGTCAGTTCAGTTCTTTCACACGTTCTGCACCCCCAGAGCAATCCTGGCAAGGAGAAGAAGAGGGTGAGCTTCCTGACTCATGACTCAGACTCATGCCCACAGCGGATGGGGTGGGGAGTTACACCCCCAAAGAAGAGATCAATTCACTTACCCACGTTCATTTGGGCAAACTCATACCGGTCAGAGAGGAAGTGTGGAAGGGTCACCAGGAAAGCCCCCAGGGCCAGCAGCAGGCCCCCAAAGCCGATAAACCGGGGGCGGTGAACTCGACTGCCAAAGTAGCTGACGAAGATGATGAGGGCAACATTGCCAATCTGGGAGAGAGATTGGGGAGAGCAAAGCGGAGAGAATGTCATGGAGGGCAGGAAGGAGACATATATCTGAGGGTCTATTCTCCACTGGGGCCTCTGGATGCTACACTCACCAAAATGAAAAGCACAAGAGGGCACCATGCACTGAGAGAAAGGGGTGGGGGAGGGGTCACTACAAAGGCATCATTAGCCACCTTGTGCTAAGACAGCACCTCACAGCATCCCCTCTGACAGGACAGACTTAGGGCATGTCTACACTACAAAGTTAAGTTGATTTAATTTAAGTTGACATCCACCGACCACAGTAACTAAGTCTGTAAGGCATGTCCACATCACACTCATTGTAACAGTGGAGTGTGTCCTCACTAGCAGTGCTTGCTTAGATGCAGAGAGCAGTGCACCATGGGTAGCTATCCCACAGTGCACCCAACTGCAGGTGGGGTTGGGATGGACTTGCAGTGCCTCATGGGACCAAAACATTGTTGCAGAGGGGAGTGGGAACATGGCTTTGCCCTCCCAAGATGTAGCTTCCTCCTTCCCTACCCTGATATCAATGGCAAACTCATGTTTTTTCATGCCTTTTTTTCAAAATCCAGGCTTAGCCACATGTAGCCTGAGAAGCATGGACCCCGCTCAGCAGTGCACTATTGTGAGCATTACAAACACCTCACTTTTTATCCTGCAGTATTTCCAGAGCTGAGATAGGAGCGGCCACATGGAACATTGTGATGTCTTCCAAAGCAGCCCTGCTGTAAGCCATAGAATGAAACAATTCCCAGTTGCTGCTGGCAGTCATGCAGCAGTTGAACATGGTGGAGCACCATTTCTGGTCCTGGGAAACAAGCACTGACTGGTGGAATCATATTATTATGCAGCTATGGAATGATGAACAGTGGCTGCAGAACTTTTGAATGTGGAAGGCCACTCTCCAGCAATGTTGTGCAGAGCTTTCTCCCAACCCGGAAGCACAGCATTAGTAAAATGAGACCTGCTCTAACAGTGGAGAAGCAAGTAGAGATTGCTCTGTGGAAGCTTGCAATGCCAAACTGTTACTAGTCAGTGGGGAATCAATTTAGAGTTGGTAGATCTACCATGGGAGTTATCGTGATCCATGTTTGCAAGGCCATTAATAGACTTCTGCTAAGAAAGGTAATGACTCTTGGAAACATGCAGGACATAGTGGATAGTTTTGCCATGATGGGGTTCCCTAACTGCAGTGGGGCTACACATGGAATGCACATCCCTATCTTGGCACCAGACCACCTTGCCAAAGAGTACATACATCAGAAAGGGTGTGGCAAGCGCTGGTGGATCACAGGGGGCATTTCATAGACTTCAACTGAGATGGTCAGGAAAGGTACATGACTCATGCATCTTTAGGAACACAGATCTGTTCAGAAAGATGCAAGCAGGGACTTTCTTTCCAGATCGCAGAATAACCATTGATGATGTTGAAGTGCCAACAATAATCCTGGAGATGCAGCCTATCCCTTGCTCCCATGGCTTATGAAGCTGTACACTACTTGGACAGCAGTAAGGAGCAGTTCAACAATAGGCTAAGCAATTGCAGAACAGTAGAATGTGCCTTTGGACATTTAACGGGTCACTGGTGTTATTTGCTTACTAGGTTAGACTGCACTGAAAGCAGTATCCCCATTGTTATTGCTGCCTGCTGTGTGCTTCCTAAAATCTGTGAGACAAAGGGAAAGATGTTTCTGCAGGGATGAGAAGTGGAGATAGATTGGCTGCTCAGAATTAGCTGCCAGCCTGATACAAGGTAATAAGAAGAGCCCAGTGAGGAGCTCTGTGTCTCCAGGAGGCTTTGAAAACCCATTTCAGTAAGAGCCACAGTAAAATGCACCACTTATCTGTGGTGCATTTTATAGAAGAGGACATCATCCTCCCTGATTAGAGATAACAAGCTGGTTCAGCCTGATTGGACTAACCTTGTTATCTCTAGCCTGGCCCCTGCCTCTTATTTATTCCTGCCCCTGGATACGTCCACTGCATGCATCCGATGAAGCGGGTATTAGCCCACGAAAGCTTGTGCTCTAATACTTTAGTTAGTCTTTAAAGTGTCACAGGACTCTTTGTCACTTCCACTTATCTGTGTTGTGCTTTCCCATACCATCACATCAATTTCCCTGTGCCTCCCCTACTCTCCCAAGGACCCCATTCATGGGCCAAGGAGTATTTCATTCTCCAAATGTTGACTTTTATGGCACAAACATAAAGAAACTGAAAGAACAGAAAAATAATTTAACCTTGGGCAAGCGGTGGGATAAAATTGAAAGGGAAAAAAACAAGTTAGCTTATCTATGAAAGCACAGAAGTCTTGACCTTTAAAGGTCTTTGAATGGCAACCTTTTGTTCTTAGTATCTTTCCCCGGTGTTAAATAGAAGGGATACTGCTTCTTTCCTTTCCCCGCCTCCCACCTCCTGGAACGTTTGGGAGAGGGAGATTGGGAATAGGGAAATGTTTGCAGGCTGTTCAGCAGGGACTGCAGAGGGAATCTAGCCTTGAAGCTCAAGCAGATGCCTCAGCATGTTTGACTGGACCTTCATAATCCATCCAATGCAGCATCTCATCCTGTGGGCCACTCTTATGCTCCTGGGATGTTCTCCTGACTCCAGAGAAAACATCCCAGGAGCATAAGAGAGAGAACATCAATCTCTAGAGCGGCCACAGTGGAGCATTGTGGGACACCTCCTGGAGGCCAATTCAATTGACTTACACAATGCTGCATCTACACTGCCTCTCTAGTGACCCATCAATATTGAATTAACTGTTATGCCTCTCACAGAGGAGGAGTATTTGAGTCAACATTACAGGCAAGTTAGGTAGGTGGAAGGGACTTGGTAGTGTGAACGCATACATTTTTAGATTGGCGTACAGCAACTTCCATTGACCCAAGTTTGTAGTGTATATGAGGTCTTAGTGCTTATGGCTGAAATAGAAAGCAAGACTGGAGGAGGGAAAGAGAAAATAAGAAGGGAAAGTGAATGGAGAGATGGAAACAGAGGATGGCTTCAAGAAAGAGTGAAAGTATGCCAGGAGAAAAAGAGACAATGGACCAAAAAGAAAGAGAGGAGAGACATAGGCATATGGGATTTCTGGAATCCCTGCTCCCCAAAGGAACAGCCAGAAACCCAGGAAAGCAATGCTGGCCACAAGCTGACCTTTTTTTTGCCCAGGAGAATCATAGACTCATAGGGTTAGGAGTGACCACCAAGGTCATTTAGTCTAACTCCCTGCTGAGATGCAGGATTTGTTGTATCTAAACCATCCAAGAGAGATAGCTATCCAGCCTCCTTTGGAAAACGTCCAGTAAAGGAGCTTCCACAACCTGCGTAGGCTGTGTTTGCTATTGCTCTACTGTTTTTACAGTTAAGGAGTTCATCCTGAGATTTAATCTAAAACTGCTATGTTGTAGTTTGAACCCATTGCCTCTTGTCCTGCCCTCTGTGGAAAGAGAGAACAACCTTTCTCTATCTCTTTTATGGCAGCCTTTCAAATATCAGAAGACTGCTATCATATCCCTCCTCAATCTCCTTTTTTCCAAACTAAACATACCCTGTTCCTTCAGCTTTTGTCCATATGGCTTGCATTCCATCCCTTTGATCATCTTTGTTGCTTGCCTCTGGATCCTTTCCAGTTTCTCCACATTCTTTCTATACATTGGTGACCAAAACTGGACACAGTACTCCAGCTGATGCCTAACCAGTGCCATGCAGAGCGGTACAATCATCTCCTATGACTTGCATGCTATGCCTTTGTTAATGCAACCTAAAGTTGCATTTGTTTTTTTTTCGTTTCTTGTTTTTTTTCAACAGCATCATATTGTTGACTCATGCTGAGGTTGTGATCCACCACAACTCCCAGATCCTTCTCAGCAGTGCTCAGTTCTCCCTCTTTCTTTATTTGTGTATTTGGTTTTTCTTCCCTAAGTGTAGCACTTTACATTTGTCTTTGCTGAATTTCATTTTGTTGTCCAGAGCCCAGTTCTCCCATTTATTAAGATTCCTCTGAACTTTATCTGCGTCCTCCAAATTATTGGCAACCCCTCTAGCTTTGTGTCATCTGCAAACTTGATCAGTATGCTCTGTATACTCTGTGTATCCAAGTCATTAATGAAGATGATAAACAATACCGGACCCAGACCAAATCCCTGTGGAAACCCACTTGAGACCTCCCTCCAATCTGACATCATTCTATTAATAGTTACTCTTGCTTTGTGGTTGTTGAATGTGTTTAAGTGAGGGCCCAGAGGTGGCTAGATAATGATTTAACTGGATTGAGCTTCACTCTTTTCTGGGAATCACTATGTTTTAAATATCCCCTTTGGGGTAAATTGTGCATTATTACTGGTTTTTAAAGGACAATGTTATTGCTCATGTGCAGGGCCCTACCAAATTCATAGCTGTGAAAAATGCATCACGGACCATGAAATCAGAGTTCCCCTGCAAAATCGAGCTATTATGGAGGGGTGTGGGGAATAGGGATGAGGGTGGGGTGCCTCATCTGGGCGGCTTCTACTATGCACTGGCTCCAGCTGCTAGTCCCAGCTGGGCTTGGGAGGGATGGAACTTCCTCTTCCCCTGTATGACTGTTCTTGTGGGGAGATCAGTCCCACTTCCAGGTACCTCCCCTGGGTGCAGAAAGCTTCAGCTGGCTCTGAAACCACTGCAGTCACAGAGCCTATGCAGCCAGGAGAGGTACCTGAAGGTAGGTCTGATCTCCCACCCCACATCCTCCCGGTCAAGGGCAGCCATGGAAGGGAAGAGGAAGTCCTCTTGTCCCTCCCAGCCTGGCTAGGACCAGCAGCTAGAAGTCCCCATATTAATTGACCAAAATGGAACCTATTCGTGTGCTAAAGCTCGGCAGATTTCCTTAAAACACCGAAGTGGAGCATCTGAATTCCAGACTTTGCTTTTCATTGTCTGGGTTGTCATGGATTGGGGCAGACTTTGCCAGAAGAAAGGGTTCCACTCAGCTTCCAGCTAGTTAACAGCTGTTACTGTTGGATGATTTATGCTTCTTCCTATCCTCAGCTGGCGTAAACCTTCCTCATTCTATTGACATCAGTGGGGCTATGCTCATTCACCAGGTGAAGATCTGGCCCCAGATAGCTTTCAACACACAAACAAAAAAATATGCTCCATATCAATCCCCTCAGTGTTGTGTTGCACAAGGATTTGAATATACGGCTAAAACAGTGTTTCTCAAACTATTGTACTGATGACCCCGTTCACACAGCAAGCCTCTGAGTACAATCCCCGCCCCTATAAATTAAAAAAATTTGTTTATATATTTAACACCTTTATAAATGCTGGCGGCAAAGCGGGGTTTGTGGTGGAGGCTGACAGATCACGACCCCCTATGTAATAACCGCGTGACCCCCTGAGGAGTCTCAACTCCCAGTTTGAGACCCCCTGGACTAACACAACTAAATCCCCGCATGATGCTTTGGAAATGTCTCTTTTGGGAGCTAGTATAAACTAACGACCTTCTCCCCCACCCTCTGCAATTCAGTGATAAAGTCACACTCCATCACCACCTCCTTTCTCATTTGTTCCTGGCAGAGATAGGCTCTGGCATCTGGAGATCCATAATGTGATGTGATGTTTGGATCTAGGTGTTCACTTTGAAGCCATGTCCCTAGTACTGCTGTAGAGATCTCAAAACAATTCTACAGAGCGTACAATTCATAGCCAGAATGGGTGAATTGCATAAAGTTATAATTACATGGGTTTTGTCAGTTTGGAACAAACTTAACATTATTAAATTAGTTCACTGTGTCTAAATATCCTTTTTATAGATTTGTGTGGCCTGACTCATTTGTCCCTTGTGATCCTTGGAATTTCTTTAATAATAAATGAGAAAACTTTATAATCCCAGAAAGACAAGCCGAGGAGCTCACATAATAATTTTATAAAGCACTGAAACAATGACAACTCTGTTGTTTGAAAATCGATGGTCTCTGAACAGGGTGACAGAGATTGTTATTTCAACCCTTTCACAGTTATTCTATAATAGAACATCCCACACGCTGTCTGCCTTGCTCTGAAGATTAAGTCCCTAAGCACAGGGCAATATCTTTTATGGATGAGAAGTACTGGAGACATTGGTATGCCCCAGCTGTGAGTGGTAGGACATGGTTCAAGGCTTTGCCAGAGCATTTCAGGGGGACTGATGTTATAATAATTTAAAGCTGGTTATTTGGCACATTCAAATTGGAACTTCGGTATCTGTTTCACCACGTTTTAGGTCTGAGCCAAAGCCCAAAGTCAATGAAAAGAGTCCCACTCACTTCAATGGACTTTGGATGTGTACTTTTATCTTGAATGGGTTGGAGCACAGGAAATGCACTTTCCAGGAGAATGACCACCCTGCATTGCTAGGGTGCACATTGTAAACCCATACAGATGTGGATGATGGGTATAATTTGTGACACTAAAAGCTTAGGGTGAGATTTTCAAAGATGATCAGCATTAGCCTAATTCTGCTGCCTCTGAAGTCAATCCTAAAACTCTCATTGACTTAAAGAGAGCAAAGTCAGGCCGGTGCTGAGTGCTTCTGAATATCTGTAAGGCTAGAATTTTCAAAGAGGGACTAGGAGAGTTGAGCAACAGGAGATGGACAACTAACTCTCTTAAGCCTCTTTGAAAATCCCACCCTAAATTCATACTTTATCAGTTGAGCACCCTACGTAGATACAGCAAGTACCATTCCAAGTAAGCAGAGTGCCGACATTTGTCCCAGAAAGTGCTGAGAACATGAATGTGAATAAAATATATTAGACTTTCATAGGAACCAGATAAATTGTATTTGTTTATTTCATAAAATACACCCAATTATGCATTCTGGGGTGCATGTGGATTTTACCATTGGTTACACAGCAAGATCAAAAAATAATTCCTCAAAATTGAGCAATCACTAACTTCAACTCCCCACACAAGAACCTGGGAAAAGAAATGGGCACCATGCCCTAAAAGTTGACAAACATGGGCTCACCCAGCTCAGCGCAGAAAGTACATTCCAAAGATTAAGATTTTCCAACAAGAACATTTAGTACCCAGACAATTACATCTAGGGCTGACAGCCTGTGTGCCCTAGTGACCTAAGAACCAGAGAGCTTTCTAGTGAAATGCAATAATCTAATCTAAAAGTCACAGAGGCAGAGACCACAGTGACAGTGAAAATTGGGTGACATCCAGAACTGAGAGAAAAAGATCACAAAACTCTGGCCTGGCATAAGTCAGAAAAAAGGGGTTTGAGGGCACCAGTGGCACCAGTGATTCCAGGAGAAAACAGGGATTCAAAAGTACTGATGTGAACTGCTTTGGAACAGAGAGAAGAGACCTCCCTCACTGATGCAGATGGAACCACATCTCCACCCCAATTATTACTTATCCTCAAGATCCTTCCCCAACCCATTCTGGGAAAGATTTTCAGAAGGACTCAACACACCACATGCTGAACTCTCTTGAAAAATCTGATAATATGGAACCTATGCCTGCCCAGATTAAGCCTCCAAATCTTGCCCAAAAATTGGGTTAGACTGAAAATCCATGCCACCCACAACCCATAAGAACAGGACAGAGCTGCATGACATTACAACATAGAGGTGATACTATTACCTAAGTCATTTCAGTACCTTTCTCAGGAGCTCCACAAATACATTGAACAGGAGGGTCGTAGAGGACCTCATGTAAGCTAAATACCCCATACAAGACACCTAGCAATCACACCAAACCACCCTCTAGGTGGAGAGCGGGAGACAGCTGACCAGACTGCTAGAGAAAAGGCATATTTATGTGAGCAGTGGCCTAGCCACCACATATGTGAAGGAAGCTGACAACCTCCTTCCCACAGGGAAGTGATAACAAACTTACTGGGCCAAATTAAATTTACAGAGAACAAACGAATGAACTAGAAGGTAAAAGGAAATAAAATGTTTAGGATTGTGGTAGGAAAATAGACCACTCGGTGGTTTGGAATCAGAGATTTGCCTGAGGCTCTTTATTGAAGTCAAGAATCGATGCTGGGTAGGAGTGACAGTCTAACACCTGCAAGTGCAGAGCTGATTCCCCGTCCCATACAGCATTATCCATAGATTTTTATAGGCTCTTGTTAATTATGCAAACGTTATATATCCACATGGTACTTCCCAAGTTGGAAAGTTCCAAACTTTTCTTGCTTGTGCCATATAAGGAATAAGTGCAATTAAGTACCAATAAAATCACAGTATTCTTAACATTAGTTTCGATAAAAACACGTTTACCAGTCAAAACCGGTTATTGCGTTCAGCTACCGAGCTAAAATGGCTAAATGTAGATATTCCTGCGGTCAGCAGAGGCGGGGGTTAACACATCCAGATTTTTCTGGCTTGTGCTGTATGTATAGCTGCTGATGGTCTAAACCATGATCCTTAGCTTTAATAGCAAGCCTTATGCTAACTTTACTATATCTCTAGGCCTAAAGTGAGGCTCTCCTAAATTTGCTTCCACAGGATGAAAGAAGGAAAGAGAAGTATTAATCTGTGTCTCTGACCAGTGCTATCTAGCTAGCTACTGTCTAAGGCACTTCTACACTACCTCTCACCTTACCTAGCTAACTGTTGGCCTCTATATACCACTGTGCATTCGTGGTAGATGGGCCCGGTGGCCTGTGATGAATTGTTAGATGGGGTGGGATCTGAGTTACTACAGAGAATTCTTTCCTGGGTGCCTGGCTGGTGAATCTTGCCCACATGCTCAGGGTTCAGCTGATCGCCATATTTGGGGTTGGGAAGGAATTTTCCTCCAGGGCAGATTGGCAGAGGCCCTGGAGGTTTTTCGCCTTCCTCTGCAGCGTGGGGCACAGGTCACTTGCTGGAGGATTTTCTGCATCTGGAAGTCTTCAAACCATGATTGGTGGACTTCAATAGTTCAGACATAGGTGAGAGGTTTATTGCAGGAGTGGGTGGGTGAGATTCTGTGGCCTGCATTGTGCAGGTGGTCAGACTGGATGATCATAATGGTCCCATCTGATCTTAAAGTCTATGTGCCCTGATTTCATGCCAGGACCTGCATTGCAATGTTACTTGAGTTTCTCCAATTGGAGCTTCCCATTTTAGGAGCCGTACGTATAACAGGGAACAGCCTTTATGGAATTCTTGGAGAAAACATGCTGTGCATGTACAGCAACCACCGGTTAATTAAACACCTCTGAGGTTTTACGTTTTTCCTTTCCAGACTGGACTCTGCCCCCACGCCAAAGATCAACCACTTGCCAAATTTCAGGTTTAAATCACAGCTGTTCCTGAGTCATGAGGAGCTGAGCTATAACACGAAACAGCCAAATTGAGGCCAGCTGAGTTATATAATGTTACCGCTACCTGAAACCATGCAGGAAATGCAAGTTCAAAGTCAATCCTTTGCTTCATGTCCAGCAGGAGCTGGGGGCAGTAGGGAGCGTACTCCATTCTTGGGGCTGTCGATGGCTGCGTCTCCTCTTAGCAATGGCCCGAAGGAGCTGAGAGTGTTTGATGACCAGAGGCACTGACTCACATTAACACTGCTGCAGGAGTGGAAGGGGACTGTTTACATCTTCCCTGTTCAGGGGCTACCGGGCCTAGTGCATCACTGGGGCAGAGCTGAAGACTGCCCAAGGTCCTGATTCAGCAAGGTGCTTCAGTATATGCCTAACTTTAAGTGCCTAGCTGAGTCAGGGTCCTAAATTGTGCCCCTGTTTCAAAGTCCCCTATGGAGCTTTGCAGGGGCATGGAATTGCCATGGCTCAGGTTTGCCACAGAGACGCTCCTACCTGCCCATGCTTGGAGCCCTTCTTGCTCTAACCTGTCCCACTCTGATATGGCTCAACCTTCCGCCCACCCCAGACTGCTGCATGTGTCTGCAGCTGCTGCAGAGATGGCACAGAGCAAACAGAACTGGCTCTGTGCCTGGACAGAGGGGCCAATGCATTTGTGGCATTCTCGAGGGGATTCATACCTGTCCTACAGCCTCTTTCCCCTCAATCTAGCTGGATCTATGGGCCCTCCTGGGCACCAAGTGCAGAGGAAAGAACAAAAACCTGCAATTCAGGGGCTACACCACAGCTGTAAGCCAGGTCCCAGCCTAGAGGGAATGACAACATCTGATTTAGGAATGCCTGAAAATAGGGATTTCTCATGGAAAATGCTGACAGATCCCTAATTCTGGTGGCACTACTCCAGCACTACTATAATAAAACCTAGCAGCATTTGGTAATGCTCTATTTTAGTCCCAGGTGATGCGAAGGATTCGGTAATGTTTTGACAAATGCCCATGAAACAAATTGGGGGTTGCACCTTCATGTAACAACATTGCTCCCAGCAGTACTTCTGAGGGCCTGGCATGACGTTACTTTCAGTTAAACCATGGGAGTAGCCTGCCTCCACTGTAGATAGGCACCAAGATGTATGTCAGGTTCTCTTCCCAGCAGTGATTAAATGGGGAGAACTATGTTCTAGCTTTAGTGGGTTCTCTCTCCCTCTAACATCTCTGCTAAGACTATCCCCTTAGGAGGATTAGAGTGTTCAAGGTCACAGTGCCCTCAAATGAAGAGTCCCACTAGCTGCCATCCTCTAAAGCTGTGTCAAACTGTACTTCTTTCCCTGAAATGAACCCACCTTGCTGGAGCAAATAGGGGGAGCACTCGTGTAGACAGGGCTAAGGCCACCCCTGAAATTTGACACTGTTATGCTCATCAGAGTGTGGCAAAACGGGCAAAATGTGAGCACCCAACTGAACCCACCTGAGCCCTGACTACACTGGCGTTCCCACCACTGCTGTCACAGCTGGGGGTAGCGGCCACAGGGAATTTTGGGGACACAAATGTAGTGCAGATGAGGTCCAAATGTCCTGCTGCTGGCAGTTTCCCCTGCTGGCTCCCAGCTTTCCCACTGTGACCCTGCAATCCTGCAGCACCCCTGCTGGTGGGAGGGAGTACTGTATGTGGTGTGGCAGAGACAGAGGTGGTGCACCAGGGCAGATGGCCCAGTCCCGGTAGGAAGCATCTGCCCTTTAACAGTGAGATAAGTGAAGGTAAGAGGAGAGGGAAGAAAAGGGGTCTGGGACAGTACTCTACTCCCCAGACACCAATTCTAGTCCCACAGTCCCTAAGACTCCTGCTCTTCCCAAATCTCTGTTTATCCCCGATAGTGGGAGTCTCTGGCAGGCAGACCCAGCAACCAGCTCATCTGGCACTTGTAGGCTTTGCTAAGGAAACACAGAGATAGGGCCCAGACCTCCTTCACAAAGAGCAAAGCCTCCACCCTCAGGTCTCCCACCTAAGCTCATTCGCGTACATCTCAGGCAATTACCTCATGCAGGCTGGAGATGAAGCCGGAAGAGAAACTGGAGAGCCCAAAGCGCTTCTCAATGGTGGTCAGGATGCTCTTGAAGTTAGCACTGTAAAGAAGCTGGAATAACTGGAGAAGGCCATGGCAAATCACAAACACCTGTGAGCAAAACAATATGGCATTACAGTTAGTAACTGAGTGACGCCCCTACGGAGCCAAGAGCCACACCCCATGCTGGCTTGTAACCAAGTCAACAGTCATGGACACATTCCACTTTATAACCATTGCACACAGCATGTGTAAACCTAGCAATCAGCTGGGTCCAGGAGTCACCCTCACAACCTCCTCAGTTAGAGGCCTTCATTTAGGAGTGATTTCATTATTAATTTATTTGCGCACAGGCACAATTCCCCAGCATGTTATCTGCTCTCAGGGCCCCGTCTCTGCTACAGCCGACCTGGGAGACCAGGATGAAGCTCGGCTTCTGGATCCCTTTGCCTTGCTTCTGTCTTGTTGGCACAGTGACATGAGGTCCATTTTCACCCTGGTCTGAATCCCCCAGAGACAAGCATCCCCCTCTGCAGCACTCCCAGCTCACAGACTCAGAGCTATGGGCAGAGCAGCACCAAGAACTATACAGACCTCCTGCCCTGTGCAGGCTGAATTCCTTCAATGAGGGATTGCGGGAGGACAGTAGGAGCTAGTAATGTGTCCTCTGAAACCTAGCTAAATATTCCTGGGCCACCCAACAACTCCAGGAGAGTCACTCATCAGTTCTTTGCCATCTATAGCAAGACAAAACCAAAGCTTCATGTTATCTTTGTGAGTTTTCCTAGAGCTGTGTGTTCCTTGCTCCCTGCCGGCCAGCAGAATGGACCTTAGATTCCTAGCTAAAGGGCTCTGTCATCCATCTTCCCTCACGCCGATGCATCCAGAGCCCTACTCATGTCTCACCACTGCATGTCTGACATCTTTTGCTCCCCGGTGGACCTCAGGGCTACAGAGGTGCTTCGAAGGAGTCACTGTGCTGGCTAAAACTGAGGTTTCTGGGGTGCAGCTGAGGCCCAAAGCCAGTGAGACATGGCTGAGCAGAATTGGGGACACCAGGAAGGAACTGCGGCAGGAGCAGCAGGCTTGCCACAGCCAGAGGAGAGTGGTTCAGCATTGGCCTGTTGGAAGGTGACTTGTCACTAAGCCTCGGTACTGCACTGGCACCCAGGTACCACTTACGGTCTCTGTAGCCCTATGGCTGCGTCTCTCCCACATGCTTTTGTTTTCTTTGTAGTTGATTAGCTAAGCAGCGAAATCAGTGCTGCTCAGGTAGTGGCAGTGTTGTACAATGGGTATGGCTGGCCTGGGATCCAGGAAGCCTGTCTGCTATTCCTAGCTCTGCCACTGACATACCATGTGCCCTTGGGCAAGTCTTTCCATGCGCATTTAAGCTGTAAGATCTGGGGCCAGAAACTGTGTCTTATTCTGTGGCTGTGCAGTGCTCAGCACAATGGGGCCCTGAGCTCCACTGGTGGTGCTGAAATACAAGTAATAGTGATTCTGATTTTTTTATTTAATAAAAAATAAATTCAGAATGACTCCCAGGGACCGATCCATTTTGTTTTGACCGGTTTAGGACCTAGGAATCTCTCAGCCAGCTCTTTGCCTAGTAAGTTGCACCCAAATGTACTCTTCCAAGGCAAGGCTGATGGGGGAGCCATTAGAGAAAAAGCCATAGCGGGGGCTAGATCAGGCTTGTGGTAAGCATGAGTGGCTCAGTCCCTATGTGGAGGCTGCAGGACGGGAAGGCCTGCTCCTTCATATGGTTTGTGATATGGTACAAGCTGAAATGGAATCTTCCACTTTACCTATCGTGGGTGTGAGAAATTCTGCTGTGGGCCCCCTTCCCAGGACATGTGTGTTCTACGTAACAAGCCGGACTTTTAACTCTGACTGGAACTCTGGACTTTAACATGCTCTGCAAGCAGTTGCTGGGCAGTCCTGGCCTGATAAGTGGTTTACTGCCTCGACTGCAGCTGCTTTACAGACCTCCTGTGACTTTTGCAGCTGAACCTGCTTCCTTGCTGCACCATCAGAACCCTGGAGTAGGAAAACACATGGCAGTAGATTGTGGTTATTTAACAGCAGGCTAGCTATAGATCTGGGGTCGGCAACCTTTCAGAAGTGTTGTGCCGAGTCTTCGTTTATTCACTCTAATTTAAGGTTTTGTGTGCCAATAATACATTTTAACGTTTTTAGAAGGTCTCTTTCTGTAAGTCTTTAACATATAACTAAACTGTTGTTGTATGTAAAGTCAATAAGGTTTTTTAAATGTTTAAGAAGCTTCATTTAAAATTAAATTACAATGCAGAGCCCCCCAGACCAGTGGCCAGGACCCGGGCAGTATGAGTGCCACTGAAAATCAGCTCGCATGCTGCCTTTGGCACCCGTGCCCATAGGTTGCCTACCCCTGCTATAGATGCTTACGAAGATGGAAAGGTCTCCTGAAAGGACTGCATGTATCTTAATTAATTCCTTAATGTTTGTGCAGGGCATCAAACATGTAATTATGCAACAGAAATGCTAAATATTATGACTAAGTAGTACTAAGTATGTGTTCACTTTTATGGCTGCCTGGGATTAGGGATTATGTACTGTAGAATATTTATTGTGTTTAATAACCTGAAATACATAGTTTTATTACATTTTATCAGCTGCTGCAAACAAGATATCCTTTCTTCCCTGCTGATTTAGTTTGGGAAGGAGCGTTGTCTAGTGGTTAGAAAAGGGGACAGGGAGTTGAGAATCCTGGGCTGTGTTCTTAACTCTGCACTGATTTATTATTTGTATTACACTGGTGCCCAGAGACCAGGGTCCCATTGCGCTAGGTTCTGAACAAACGTCTAACAAAGAGACAGTCCCTGCCCTGCAGAGAGAGACTTGCTGTGCTGTCCAAGCAAATAACTCAGTGCCAGATTCTCAACTCACGTTTATTGGTGTAAAATGGAGTTGAAGATCTGGCCCATTATTACCAAGATGTGCCTCCATTTCAGCCATATATAAAATGGGTGAAACAATCTTCCATCTAAGAGGCCGGGTTATTGTTTGTAAAGAGCTTTAAGAACCACAGATGAAAGGGGTTGTATCCATGCAAAGTATTATTGCTACTTAAAGATCTTTATGGAATCACAAAAGCAGCAGAGAGCTAGGATCCCTAGGGCCACACTACCTATGGGGCCTGGCGAGAGGACACCAAACGTATGAATTAACGCAACAAATAGAGAGTTGGAGAGGGAATATGTAGGCTACTTGGGGCGGGTACGAATATGATCAAAAGAGCAAGGGTAAAATACAGCAAGGAAATCATCCATTTCCGGAGATGGAATAGGACGCTCTCAAACCCCTTTGATCTATATTTAGCCAGCTAACTTTTCCTTTATTTTCTTGGGAATGTGACTTGTCCAAACTGTGCCAATACTATCTAAAAAATAATTAAAGACAGGGAAAAGTCTTTTTATGTAAATTCTCAGGAAATCAAATATTTGCTGGACTCCGGAAGAATGCCCAGCAAAGATAAAGTTGGGAAGTCTGGACCTGCACACTGGGGATCAAAGGTATCACAGTGTAACAAACTCTTCAAGTCTGTGGCTGGGCTAAGGATTATTCTCTATTGGTATGGTGGTAGCGCCTGAGAGGCCAGACACAGCTGTGAGGGCGGATGGGAAAGACCATGGAGATCTTATGCAATGTTAATGCAGCAGTGTCCTCCGGAAACGAAAATGAAGCATGTGAAAGGAAATTGATGATTTTCCCTAAGCTGAGCCCAAACCAAAACCCTACATCCAATTTTCCTGTCTCTGCCATGAGCTGCACCAACACCCCAGATCCAAACACCATGGAATCTGAAGATTTTATATCTGGATCAACATCTGAACTTTCCCAAATTTCTTGGGGTGAAATCCTGACCCTGTTGAAGTCAAAAGGAGTTTTTTCCATTGACTTCAGTGGGGCCAGGATTTTTCCCTGTGTTTTCAGACATGGTTTATTACAGAGCTAGGTTCAAGCTGTGAACTTGGATCTGAACCGGGATCCAGATCTGGCGTTTTGGTTCAGGCTCCTTCTCAAACTCCAGAGTAAGGTTGTAGGATAAGAGGAGACTCCATGGGGATATAGCTATCTGCTAGAGTGGATACAGTAGCATGATTGTAGGCAGAGAAATTGGAGCCAGAAGAAAGGGAGAAGTGAGGGAGGGGGTGGGCTCAAGACGACAAGTTGAGGTCAGAGGCCAATAATAGAAAAGAGAACTCCAAGTCAAGTCTGGGCCAAAGGTGGCTCGTCATGGGGAGGAGGAATCTCATTGAGAGATCAAGTTCAACTAGTTTTTGAAAATCTAGCTGGATCCTGTTTAAGGAAGTCTAATTAGGAAGCATTAGGGAAGCAGCGGAGGGGGGCTGGGAGCACCGAAGGTACAGAACAGCTGGCAAGAGTCTATGGTGCAAAGGGCTAGGCAAGAGAAGCAAAGCTTTACACGAAGGGGAGGGTGGAGCTGAGAGGATGAATTTACATGGAAAAACCAAGAGGATCCCAATCCCTTCTCCAAAACTGCTTAGCAGCACGGGAAAAAACAGGAAGGTCCAGAACTCTGGAGAGAGCCAAAGGTGGGCAGTGGAAGGGCAGACAGAGCTGGGAGATGAAAGCCCAGGCTCAGGGAGGAAAGGAAAGGTTGAAAGCAGAAACCTTGATGGCAGCAGAAGGCAGCAAGGGTGGGGAAGGAAATCAGGGGCTGGATGCAGCAGAGGAGTCAGAAATGGAGAGACTGGACACCACAATTGACATGATAGGGGAGAGCAGGAGAGATATACTTGTTGAAGGAGAACAAGTGGTGATGAGAGAAGAAATTCTCTGCCCTCTTGCTAATGATCCCCTTCATTAGGAGTCACTAGCTGGATGGCAGAAGGAACCCCTTGAGGGGTGTTGACTGGAAGTGAATCCATCTGACTTTCCTTGGCCAGACGCCCAACAGGCTAAGGTGGGGTGACAGTGGGGGTAGGGAGAGGTATGGCAGAGAGGCCTAAGGCAGAACGATGCAGGGAGGGACCGTGAGGAAGGAGTGTCAATGGAGTCAAACGAAGACAGATGGAGGAGTGTAACCACTGCTAAGGCAGGGGAGTGCAAGCACAGGATAACACTGGAATGGGTTACCTAGGGAGGAGGTAGAATCTCCTTCCTTAGAGGTTTTTAAGGTCAGGCTTGACAAAGCCCTGGCTGGGATGATTTAATTTGGGATTGGTCCTGCTTTGAGCAGGGGGTTGGACTAGATGACCTCCTGAAGTCCCTTCCAACCCTGATATTCTATCTTTCTATGGTTCCTCCACCCCCCACTAAGTAGCAATGCAAAGTATGGGTAAAACTGAGACACTCGTAGGATTCACAAAGATATTATAGAAAATACCCAGAGTCACGGGCTGTAGCTCAGCAAGCCCTAGTTAGAGCGGGCTGGGGGCAGCATGCTCTGGTGGCTAGGGCAGTAACTCAGCAGGTCCTGATTAGAGCAGGCTGCGGGCAGCATGCTCTGGTGGCTAGGGCAGTAACTCAGCAGGCCAAGGATCCATTTGTGACTCTGCCACTGATGCCCTTGGGCACGTCCCCCGCCCCCCCGGTTAGCCTGGAAGCTCTTTGGGGCTGGGGCTGTCTCTCACTGAGTGTCTGTGGAGCACCTAGCACATCTCAGCTGGGGCTTGCCAGTGCTACTGTAATATAAACAACTATCCATTTTACAGCTGACACCCTAAGGGCACGTCTACATGGTGAAAACCCCCTGCGGCAGCAAGTCTCAGAGCCTGGGTCAAGAGAGTCAGGTGTGGGCTGCAGGGCTAAAAATAGCAATGCAGTTCCAGCTCAGCTTGGAGCACAGGCTCTGAAACCCGGCTAGAGGGAGGGTCTCAGAGCACAGGCTCCGGCCGAGACTAAATGTCTACACTGCTAGTTTTAGCCCTGCACTGGGCACCCGCGGGAGCTGACCTGAGCTCTGAGACTGGCTAGCAAGAGGGCTGGTGGAGGGTGTTGGCTGTGTAGACTTGTCTCTATGTGGCAGCAGTCTGATCCTCTCTCTTCCCCACTATTATAACTGATATGCAGAATTCTCCTCCCCCAGCCCCCGCCAGAGCCTGGGTGACCCCACTGAAGGGGCTGATTTAATAATACTGATTTTTAATACTCTTTATTGCGGGCCTCTGTGTGCAGAGTGAACAACATGTTAACAAACACTCAGGGATGTGGAACAGAGGTGGCACAGAAACCAGGCAAATGCGAAGAGCAGTGCCTGATGTCAATGGCTGTGAGACCAGGGGATGGGAAGTGAAGGGCAGGACAGTTATTACTCTTGAAAAGCTGAACTTGGAATACCATCCACAATATTACAAAACAGCCTCTGATCTAGGTTAGTTTCAGGAGCCAGGCTGGATTGTGGAGTTTTGCAGATGTCCTTTGGTCAGTCTCAAGCTGATATAGCCAGGTACCTGATCCAAGAGTTCCCTCACATCCAGCAAAGTAGGTACCTACTGGGCTAAGAATGTCCAAATCCCACAGAGGTGTTATGCATAAGTTACAGTGAAAGGCGCGTCTTGGATGACTGGAGTATCCCTGAGCACTGGCCTGAGGAAGACTGAGGAGCTGGTCTGAAAGCAACACCCTGAGGAGAGAGGGTACCTGACCTGTGATAATGAAGGGGAAGTTGTTCAAAGGCACAAATGGGAGCTGGGCATCGAACTCCCATTGCAGCTTTGCACGTTCGTTGGCAGGTCTCTGACTTCCTCTTTTTCTTTCACCATTCCCTCTTGTCTTTCTATGTGCTGGCCTGTCTGCACGTGGCTTCAATCTCTCCCTTCTCCCTCAGACTAATTTGTCTATAATTCTCCCTCTTCTTTAAATGCTGCTGGTTTTTCCTCTTTCCTCAAGAGGCTCTCCATTTATTATTATGAGGTGGATCAATGATACCCAGCCAAGCCCAGGGATTGCTGGGTTAGGGGCCGTCCTGATACATAGTGGGTGATTGCAAGTGCCACAGAGCACGGACTATCTAAATAGCCAAGTCAGACAAAAGTGAACAGCAAACCAGAGGCAAAGTGACTAGCCCAAGGTCACACGGCAGGTCAGTGGTAGCGCTAGGCATAGAACCTAGTTGCCTGCAGCATGCACTGAGCACCTCGTTGACAGGTCACTCAGCTTTTATAAACCTTTACCAGAAAGAACAAATAAACTCACTCTGAGGGAGGGAGATGTTGACACAAAGTGGGAACAACAGCACAGGGGGGAAACCGCCCGCATGCAAAAATCTTGTGTGCCCTCTTATCCATAGTTCACTGACCCTCCTCTAGCTAGCAGAGACAGCAGGGAGCCTGTCCGTCTTCAGCAGGATTTTCAGAGCTTTGGGCGAATTCCTGATCAAGGTGCAATGGTACATGCACACCGAGTGAAGTGCAGAGAAGCTAAGGCATGCACCCACACGCACCCACAAACACGCGCACAAACACCTCCCTCAATCCCCTTTTAATCACCTTGACATTTCCCTTCAGAGTGGGTGAGTGCTCATGGCTGCAGGCTGTTTATACAAGATGCTTGACTCCCTTCCAAGCCACACTTTACATTAAAAAGGAAGCAAGCGCCTGGGGAGAGGATCCTCAAACACATACACGCAACTCCTGGAGCTTCCAGGGTAACATTTTTGCTAAGGAAAAACACCCACCTTGTTGCATGGCGCAGAAGGAATGTTTTCCCCCTATTCTTGAATCCTCGGGATTATTCCCTCTCTGGTCTCCAACCCCCGGTGTCCAATTCAAAATGGATAGCATTGGTGGGCATTAGGGAAAGGCGTCGCACCCAGCAGAAATCTACTCCTCCAGATTTACCCCTTGGGACTTACTGGCACAAAAGGGGCACTATACACAGAATCTGCATGCTGCGGATACCCCACAAGAGCCCATAACTCACCAACTCATCTGGGGAGCTGGCACTGGAACCCTGGCGTTCAGCTTCACACAGACAGGCTGGGGAACTGCAAGGATACAAATCTACATCCAGGAATTGTGGTCAGCCACGTGGTGGGACTCTCCCTCTGCAATGATGACAATGGAGCCGGCTTCCACTCTGCTGCCAGTTGGCTACTGGGCTGCCCACTACACTTTAGGTCACTAGTAAGGGGGGAGTAACACAACAAGGAGGACTGGCCCTGACTTTTAGACACGGAAGGTAATGCCTGGTGCTGGGAGAACATGCTTCAAGCAGCTCCACTTTCCTTGCCAGCAGGGTCTGTTGGCTACAAGGATATTTTATGGATGAAACTGAGGCAGCTACTGAAGTGGAGATGGGAATCTCTGAGCAGCACTATCTTTTCATTCTGCATGGCACCACTGCAGTCTCCTACGTGCCATGAAGAGAGGTACCAGAGAGGCCTAGCTCACTAGGGGTGGGGGATCTACCTAATTAGGACTTGGCCTAATTATGAAACTGGGCATTAGATTTGGTTTATCGTTATTACAGAACTGTCACAATGGCTAATCGTTAGTATGTTACTTGGCGAAGACAATTTTCGTTACATTAACAGTACATTTAGCCCATGCTATATACTGGGTCAAGTCTGCCATATTCTTATCTTGTATATCTTTCTATTACTGCTTATGTAAGATAACGCACCATCAACAATTTTGTTTACCATTAACAATCACTAACTAAAGACTTTCTGAGAATGTATTTTAAACATCCCTGTTATAAAACATGGATTATTTTGTAACAGCTGGTGGAGGGAGGGGGAACATCCATGGGATTAGCCAAAACAAATCAATAAAATGCTTTTGAAGTTGGCTCAAGGACAAAGCAAAGTTGAGACATTTGATAACCCCCCACATACATTTACTGCAGGCAGGTCAGAGTTAAGGTCATTGTGCTGTGATAAAATAAGAATTGCTTTTCATGTAGTGAGAAAAGGATGTTGGCTCCTCAGCTGGCATCAATCAACCACCAAACGGAGTAGAGCTATCATTATTTATCCCAGCTGAAAATCTGGCCCACTGTGTTTATGGTTATTGTATCAATGATGCAAGATTTATTCTGAGTTTCGTTATTCCCAACATGGAGGAAACTTGTGTTGTGCCTGCCCATGCTCACCTGCTTTGTGGAAACTGGGCTGAGTGCTGATTCTCCACCCTGCTACAACAGCCACACATTAGCCCAGTGCCATTCCAGGGAGCTACATTTGTGTAACAACATGGAGAATCAAGCCATTAGTCTCCAGGCCATTAAACTGTAGCACAAAATGGCCAAAATAGGGGCCAGAATCCCCACCATCCTCAGGTTTGTGGATAAAATTACTCATCCAATAAGCCTGGTTAAGATTTAATTTTAGAAACAAACAAGCCCCTCCTCCCCCAGCCCAGCTTCTTCACATAGAACAGGAAGCTTCTTACAATGTCCTTAACCACACCCCAGTTTCTCCCCCAGGGCAGCGGAACTGAAGACTGAAACCCTACTACACGTACAGGACCACTGTGCCTCAGGAAGACTATTATCAGTGTGAAGTGGGTGCAGCACAAGGCAACAGAGATAATTCCCAGCATGAAGTATCTAAACTAATTAATAAGAAGGAAATGGAAGCTTTCGCAGGTATGAAAGAGTGTGAAAGTAACTGTATATTTTCCTCACACTACCATGGTTATTATATTACAGTAGCACCAGCAGACAGCAACAGAGATCAGGGTCCCACCATGCTGAGAGACAATCCTTGCTCCAAGCACCTTACAGTCTAAACCAGGGGTTCTCAAATGGGGTATCAGGGCCCCTAAGGGGGTCACGAGGTTATTACATGGGGGGTCACGAGCTGTCAGCCTCTACCCCAAACCCCGCTTTGCATCCAGCATTTACAATGCTTTTAAATATATTAAAAAGTGTTTTTAATTTATAAGGGAGGGTCACACTCAGAGGCTTGCTATTTGAAAGGGGTCACCAATACAAAAGTTTGAGAACCACTGGTCTAAACAGACAAAGCGGGGAGGGGGACTGAGGCACAGAGTGGGGCTGTAACAGGGTGCTGGTGAGGAGGTCCTGAGTCAGCCCTCTGTTAGCCCAGCCCCAATTAAGAAGCATTAATTGGGGCTGGCTGAATATGCCATGCCTAATTGATAGAAGGGAAGCACCTGCAGGCCTCATTAGCCAGAGAGCTATGTAGGGCTGGCTGTGCTGGGCTAGGGTGATGTGATGGAAGGATGGACCAGACCAGAGGCTGTGTGTCCCTGCTTGCTGGAGAAGCTGGCTGTCCCACAGGGTGCAAGTGGGAGTGGTGTGTAAACAGAAGGCAGTAGGAGCTGACAGTGTAAATAAAAGGCACTGGTGATTGCACCCAGAAGAGGTCTCAGGCTGATTTGTGGTTGCAGGGGTCTCATAGTGTGAAGGCAAACAGGAAGGCCTTCATTACAGGACAGTGACTTGTGTGTGGATTCACAACAAAGCCATGAATAGAACCCAGCACTCTTGAGCCCTAGGTCTGTGCTCTAGCCAGTAGATCATGCTGCCTCCTTGCCACTAGCAACCACTTCCAAAATGAAGGGATAATCTAAAACTGTGGCCCCCCAGGCAGAACTGGGATAAATACACAGACTGAAGTACTGGAGAGAGTCATTGAAGCAATGGAAAAACATGAATTTGAAAGACAGCAAGGTGTCTTCCCAGAAGAAGGGACCAAATTTGAGGAAGTAGCAAGAGTTTTTAAATCATAGCTGGCTGAATAGCCCTTTACTGCTCCTAAAATATTTAGGACCAGCTGCTCAGCTAGTATAAATTGATGTCATTCCTTTGCCTTCACTGGACCTCCCCAATGTACACCAGCTGAGGATCTGGCCTGTTATGCTTTGCAAAATGCTTACCTGTGTCACCCCAGTACCCATCATTTCAGATATTACTTGTTGGTTTTCAGCACTCAACACCCACATAAGTGCTGAGGAGATCTGCCACGGTGATGCAGCTGCCTAATCAGATGGCAAGAGTCAGAGCCTCTTTCTGAATATGTAGAAAACAGCTGTCTTGGGAGCAGCAGAAGAAGTGAAGACACTTAATGAACTTATCTGACTTTTCTCATGTGATTGAAGACACTCTGATTTAGGACTTGGCCAAGCATAGTTGTGGTAAGGAGTCATGCTCCCAAAAATTAAATGAATCAGGGGGATTAAATATTTGGAAAGGGCTGGCCTTTTCAGGAAGTTTGTTAGCTCTTCTGCAGTAGATATGCTGCTATTATAATTGTGCAATGGGCTCTAGGGGGCTGGTTCAGAACCCGCTGACTTCAATGCAGTTATCTAATATGCTGTGCTCCTACAATTCCAGCCATGCTATTTTGTGCTTAGACGTGAAACTATTTTTCAAAACTTTAGCCACACCCAAGAAGGTACCTTTCACTTTCATCCACTAATTTTGAATATAGTTAGGGGCCTTAATTGAGCGCTTGATCTAATTCAGCCAACTCACTCCAGGGAAAGGATGAGTTAATGGGACAAAGCTGTAATTTAGTTTATGAAGATGATGGCATAGGGCACAGGCTAAGGAAGATAAAGGTCCTTCCATTGGAAGCTGCAGTGATTCGGATGGTTCCCATTTGGAGAGAAGTATCAGCTTTGCCATTCACAGGTAATTCATTGCTCACACAGCCCAGTCAGGCCAGGGAAGGGGGAAGGGTGTGCTTTTGTTGTTACTGTTTAGTATTCTGTGCTCTTTCAGTGGGGTTCCATGGGCAGTATTCATTGGTGCCTGGCTAGATTCACGTGTACTCTGTGGGTCCCATCGAAGACAAGATGAGTAGTTCTGTTGCCTGCAGTGGGCTTGGGTCAGTTTGTAGAGCAGTGTTCTCACTGCTAAAGCGATTAGCTGTCACATAAAGGCGAAACTCCAAAACAAAACAGGATTTGTCTCTTTCTCGCTTTGCTCTTTTACAATGCATAAAGTAGGCCTCAGACTGCTGCCTTTTTAAAAAAAGTAATCGGCTTGGTTTTTACATTAGAAATAACAGGTCTTGATGTCTCCATTTTTGCTGGAAGCCTAATGTGATGATGACATCCAAAGATCTGAAACTTGCATGGGGAGGGACTGTATAGAGCCAACATAGTCATAGAATAGGGAGCCCCGGTGAGCATCAGGAAACTCATGTTCTGGTCCCAGCTCTGCTACTGACCTGCCATTTTACCTTTGGCATGTCACTTCAGCTCTGTTTCCTCTCTCATCCTTTGTCTTGTCTGTTTATACTGTAAGACCTTTTGGGCGGGATCTGTCTCTCACTACCTGTCTGTAGCACAATGAGGCCATGATCTTGGCTGGGACCTCTAGACACTACCATTTACAAATAATATTTAGTCAGATGTGTAAAACACTCTTTATGGTGTGTGTATATTATATTCTTTTTAACTCAAATGCCTCACTAAATCTTGGGAGAAAACCTCTCTCTGAAAGATGCAACATTGTCTTCTCTTCAACAGAACTGAAAAATTTTCCTACTCCTCCAAAAGAATTCTCCAGTAAAAAAACAGAATATCAGAACTTGGTATTCCTAAAATTTCTAAGGTAAATAGGAACCTTTAAAACCTTTTTTAAAGGTTTTAACCTTTAAAACCTTTAAATAGGAAATAGGAACCTTTAAATACAAACTTGATAAGGCCGTCTTTTTATACCACTAATGAGCAGCAAATGGCAGAAACAAGAGTCAATTCCTTTGCAATCCATCTTTAACAGTCACTGCTTAATACACCAAGGGAACCTTTCCATGTATAATGGATTGAGTCATAAGGTGTAAAAAATGTCAAACACAGTAGAAAAGTAAACGCGCTCTTCTTTTGTAAGACGAAACTTGACAAACACACACAGCGGCGCCAATGCGTCAAGCCTTTCACAGACAAAGCCCACTGTTCTTTGTTTTTGATGTCATCTTCACTGGCTTGCCAACTTGCACTAACCAAAATCACTGTCAATGTTCGGTTATCCAAGCAAGAGTCCTAGGAAGGCTGAAGCAATGCTGCTTGGGCAGGAGTGCAGAGACCTCTCTCAGCCCTGCTACCCACAGTCATTTGCACTGGCATGCAAATTGCATTAAAAACCATCATGAGGGACAGTAGCTGGCTCCCTAGTAAACCATATAAATTGAGAAGGGAGGCAAATCACCCCTAGCACTTGTAGCTCTCACTACAGTCAATAGAAACCAAGGACAGAATTTGCTGCTTAGATTTTATTTCTAATGGAAACTAAACTAGACAAGATCCGTTTAACTCATTTTAAAGCTCATCTTGACCATCCTCTTGGCAGTATTCTTAGCATGAATAATGTTTTCCTATTGCTGAATTATCCATATTTTCCTGAAGTCACACATCAAATGCAAAGAGATTTGTCCTTTCCTCGGCTAATCAATAACTCAAGTGTACATGTGATTTTTCCAGATACATGCTGCACCCACTAGGTGAGAACTGGGGGCACTGGCAGAGCTATGGGTGGAAGCGCTACTGTGCTCACTTTTATCCTCAGAGGTGAAAGTAAGGCGGTACGGGCCGGTATGCCATACCGGTAAAAAGCCTGTCCGGCCGGTACTGCCTTATTTTAAAGCACTGCTGTGGCAGCGCTTCTAAGGACCGGGCTTAAAGCGCTGTCACAGCAGCGCTTTAGCATTGCTGCTCTTTTTGCGCCCCCCCCCCATCTGCAGCCCTGCCAGGTCCCTATTGGCAGGGCTGCCAACGGGGAGCGTAAAAGGGGCAGGGACGCTAAAGTGCTGCTCCTGCAGCGCTTTAAGCCCAGTCCTTTAAAGCGGCAAAAGGATCCTGCTTATAGCGTTGCCCCGGCAGCGCTTTAACCTCCCTGCCCCTTCTGCGCCCCCCACCCCCCCCAGCCGCCATCGTTGGCGGGGGCAAAAGGAGCAGCTACCCAGCCGTGGCGGCGGCAGGAGGGGGAGGGGGAGGTGCAGAAGGAACTGAATTTAAATGGAACTGAATTTCAGCCGTGTCCCTCAACACTTGATTTTTGTAGACTAGATGGGTCATGTCTCTTTCACAGAGGCATGAACCAGAAGGGATCAGGAATTGAGAAGTCCCTTAATGGTGATGTTATTAACATTCACTACACATTTTATGCAGAACACAGAGGTAAATAAACCCATTCTTTCATATAACATTCACACTAGTATCTAGTATGAACTATGGAGCGGCTTCTGCCATTCCTCAGTGCGATGGAACATTTCACACCTTAGCACCACAAATAGTTACCATGGTCTGTTCTACCACAACTCACTAAACTTAGATTACAAGCTCTTCAGTGCTATATGTTTGAACAATGGGGAGTGAAGCCTCTGGCTGCTACGGAAACATGAACATGTAATTATAGCAACAACATATCAAGTGCTATTGACACATTGCCTAGCCAGATGGTCTGATCCAGGTCTCATCTATCTGGATATCACCATTTGTTTGGCCAGTAGAATTTCTCCCCAATGCCTGATATTTCCACAGTTCAGGCTCTCTTGTTCTAATGGCTTCAGCTTGTCATTCTGATTTCCAGTCTTCATTACCCTGGTAAGTTTATGTTCTTGCCAAGTGGTTTGATCCTTGCACTTTCACTGTTTATGAGCTCTCTTCTCTCCACAACATGCCCAATCTGATATGAGCTTCCTCCAGAGCTTCAGATCCCCTTTGCTTTCCTTGACCCACAATCTTACACAGCCTCTTCCCCTCACACCCATATATGCCAGGTCATACCCTAGCTCTCACTATCAGCAACACTCCTCATCCATTCTGCTCATGATAATCTTGTCTACGCTGACCACTCCTTGGTTATGTTTGGGCACTGAACCACCTCACCCCTCATAAAATTACCCTGTTTCACTACTCCTAGAAACTTGATCCCACTAAACTTTTCACCTTGGCTTGCTCTCTGGATCCCTTCTTTCTTGACCCTTCTCTGACAGTTGTCTTACTTATGGTGCTGTCCAACTCTTTGCCTTTTACTAATCTGACTCTATCAAAAAAACACCTATAATACACACCAGCTCCAGATCATTACAAGCACAAGCTGAGCTTTATAAAAAAATACACACACATCCCATCACCATATCCACTAGGAAATCTGTTCAGATAGAAAGGGATGTTCTCAGCAATACAAAATCTCCCTCTCCCTCACTTGCTTTCTCTTCTTTGACATTAATCCCCTTCTCCACCCATCCAGCTCATACTTGCTTCTCAGCATCTCCTGGCTTAGTACGAGGGATTTGCTTCCTCCTTTAAAACAGTGATCCCCCTAATTTGTCATGACATCTCCTCCTGACTACCAGCCTGAAATCAAAATATCTACTGAGCAGATGCCCATGATTTTGTTAATATTCTGTTGTTCTACTGATATTTCACCAGCCAAGTAAAAGGCAATCAGAGTGCATTGCAACAACTTTTTAAACAGAGTTCCACAGCACGACAGATTCATGGCTATGAGTATAGAACACAACATTTCTTTCATCAAATCTTTGGTCCCATTGAAGCAAATGGCAAAACTCCACTTACATCAGAGGAACCAGGAACATATAGCAACTTGTATGTATATATTCACAAATTATTAAGATTCACAAAACAAGATGTTCCACCGCATGGGTTTCTTCCTCTGGGGAAAGATCAGAGCACAAACATGTGCCAGATGTTAGTCACATGGCTTAATGCATGTCTGGAAGGCACTCAGATCTACTATAGTGATGACTGCAATGTAAGAACCTATATAAAATAGACTGGAGAGTTAGGAGCTCAAATCCCACTGAATTCCAGTGAGAGCTGGGCACCTTGGTAAATCCCAGCCCAAGTTATTACAATAAAAATGGCAGCATGGATAGTCACTTTCACAGTCGCAATACCATAAAGGCAGTAAGGGTCAGACTCTGCCATCCCAACTCGTGCGAGTAACACCTTACTTCAGGAGTACTCCCACTGAACTCAGGGGCACTACTTTTGGAGAAAGGTACTGCCCAGCATTAGTAAGGATGGCAGAAATGGCACTAAATACACAAAGTATTTTTTTCTTTATTATGGATGCCGTGGGCGTGATTCTTGTTTATGCCTCTCAAACCATGTTAATTAGACTTACCCCGCTCTGGCAGTGCAAGGGGGCCTTACAGCTGCCATGCAGAATTAACACTGCCAGAGCAGTGTGAAGGAATGATTGGGAACCAGGCTCTAGGAGTCCCTCCTTCGCCTTCTCTTATGAACTCTCCATGTGTTTATGGACAAACAGCAGCCCTGCTCTTCAGGCATCTCTCCCTCTCCTTCCTGACAATGCAGTTGTCCCTCAACATTTCTAACATAAGCCAGTCCATCAAAACCCTTTCTTCCCAGACCCTTCCTTTCTCTCCTAGTTCCCTGTTGTGCTTTGCTCCCTTTTAAAAAACCCTCCCTAGATCCTGAAACACTTGACCTGACATCCTAGCTACCACCGTTCCTACCTCCGCTAATTTTCTGAGCGAGTAGCCCTCATCTCTCCAACCACCGCAGCAGCACCAGTATGCTTCTCTGCTCCAGCCCTGGCACACAAACTGATTTTCTCTGTAGGCCAAACACTTTCTCCTTTCCAAGGACAAGGGTTCATTCTTCTCCTTTGAGCCTTCAGCAATCTGAAGTCCTTCCTGGACCTTCCACAGATCCATCCAGGTATCCCTGTCTCCTACCTGTCAATGTTCCATTCGTGCCATCTTTTCTCTGGTGATGGTGATTGTTCTGTACCACAACCCTCTTTGGTAGCATCCCATGAGCCCATTTTTGATCCTGTGCTATTTCCCATCCTCCTTCTCTCTCTCATCCATATACCTTATCGAATGGCTTTAGGCACCATACATATATATTTCTACACCTTTGATGACCTGTGTCTTCATCGTAACTTCCTTAAGCAAAATGCCTGATAAACTGAAGTGTTTCTCTTAAGCAAGAGCTTAAGAGAACCCACTTCTTTTCCTCCATTCCCCTCCTGGACTTAGATATCCTGGTGTCACCAGTATCAAAAGAATCATGAAGTGAACCTTGACTCTGGCTTTGCCTTCTCCTCCCACATTTCCAGTATCTGCAGATTTGCCTATTGCCGCTATTGTTGTTTATGTACAGCACTGCCTTTACCTCAGCTCCACCTATGTTGGCATCCCTCTCCATGTCTCCATCTCACCCTGCCTGGATTAGGCCAGCTCCATTTTGTTGGCCTCTCTCGTTCTCCAAAGGGCAGCATGAACAGAGTGCCACTGACCACTTTCACAGGTGGACAGAGAAGCATGACCTTATCACAGATACGCTCAAATGACTCCACTTGCTCCTAACTCATTTCAGGATGTCCTCCTTGGTTTTTAGGCTCTCTGTGGATTTGCTTCTACCTACATCATTATGTCTCCTCCTACCATCTCGCTCAGGCCTTCTCTCTTTTTCATTATGCAGTCTCAATGGTTTGAGAATATAATGGTCTTTTCGCAGCCTTGATCAATGGGCACTGCCTTCCTGCAACTCCAGCTAGTTTTAAAGCCCATCTGAAAACACGTCTCCTTTCCCTTTGCCCATGTCTCTGAATTTCTAGCTCTCTGGTTTTTTACTTTCACTTTGGAGCTCTGTTATTTAACTCGATAAAACATTTAAAACACTCGACACAATAAAGAAAAACACTCAGTTGCAGTACTCACTGAATGCAGACCTGTCCATCTAAGTTAATAACCGTTTTGTGTACACAGTGTCCTGGCCCATCATAGTTCTTGAGGCAAGGCACAGGCAATGCTAATTAAACCACCATAAACTAAACAAGATAAAGTAAATAAACTACAATACAAAGGTGCCAAACTGTTTGCCATGGAGGGTGGGGGCACTTTGACTAGAAAATGACTCTGCCAAAGTAGTTTTCAATTGCTGTTTAAAAGGATGGAATGAACACCAGTAGGGCAATGAGAGGCAGCATGGTCTAGTAGTTAAGGCACTAGACTGGGACTCAGAAGACTGAGACTCTGTTCCTTGCTGTGCCAGTGACTTGCTGTGTGACCTCAGGCAAGTCACTTCATCTCCCTGTACCTCAGTTTCTCCTCCCTCTCTTTGTGTCTGTTATCTACCCAGACTGTAAACTCTTCAGAGCAGAGACTGTCTCGTTAGGCTGCTCTTAGTTGGGGACTCTCGGTGCTACTATAAGTTAAATATAGTAAATAATAAAGGAGAGTAACTGCTACACCCTAAAGGACCAACACCACTTACAATAAGGTGCAAAGGGGGACCCCCTCAAAGGCTGGGGGGCCAGAGCACAGTTATATGCCAGGGCAGTTATTAATGCCGCAGCAATCACAAACCATGGACATGTCATCCACAAGATCTTTCAAAATCTCTGCTCTCATCCTATTGCCCCTGCTTCCTCAATGATGCTTTCTAATCCGTCCATAACAGGAGAAGCTCCCTGTCCTACCCTGATCTGCAAGGACCTTGCAGGACATTAGAAGCAGCCTGAGGCAGAAAGCTATTGTATTCAAATCTTTATTTTCATTCTATCAGCAACAGCTGGTTCCATTTGACACCCAGAGCTTCGCCTTATTTCCTCTTATCCACAATTCTCCAGGCCAAGACAACAAAGCAGCAGGTGAGATCACTCAGGGCTTTGGCTAATACTGTACAATCCTATTTCCAAACACAGAGATTAAGAAGTGCTAGCCCCCTCTAACTGCAACAGCACAGAGTAGCTGCACAGCCTGTCCCACCTCAGAATGACTGGGCGATATGGGGGGCTCCCTCAACAGTAGATTAAGGGAGGGCGAGTGCTGGAGGAACAGGATGCTCTGTTTTAAAAAGCAGTGTTCGTTATTTTGGGAATCAGTCTCGAGCAAGGCACTTTGGAAATGCTGGCCTGTGAATACTGCCACCTCTAATAAATATGGGCTTCATTATCAGTACCTGGAGTGGATGGTTAGAACAGCCACACTGGGTCAGACTCACCACGGCCTGAGCCATGTAGACAATGGGCAGCCGCATTCTGTACAAGCTGAACCCTGTGTATCATCTTCACGTTCAGATACGAGTTACACTGATCCAGCCTGGTGGTGATCAATACATGGATCACTGTGCTCAGGCCCTCAACCAGGAGGAAGGAACAGAGCTTCCTAGCAAGCTGGAGGTGAAAGGCGGCATGCTACCTGGTTTTCCAGGCTTAGCAAAGGGTCAAACAGGAGCCTGAAGCTTTGCTAGCATCAGCTGAATAAAGCTCCACTGACAGAAGGTCTCTGGGTCCATCAGACCCAAGCCAGCGTGAATGGAAAGGTATGGTGCAGAATTTACTGTTTGAAACACAGGGACAACCTGCTGTTCGCAGTGTTGTTGTAGCTGAGATAGTCCCAGGATATCAGAGAGACAAGGTGGGTGAGGTAATATCTTTTACTGGAAGAACTTGTGCTGGCGGAAGAGAGAAGTTTCGAGTTACCCAGACCCAAAGAATTGCTCTGTGGCACTCGAAAGCTTGTCCCTTCCACCAACAGAAGTTTGTCCAATACAAGATAATCCCTCACCCGCCTTGTCTCTCACACAAAGATGTCGGATTTGGGTGGACGCTAGTTAGAAGGGCATTAATGTTTAGGGGAGAATCCTGTAAAATAACTGTTTTCACTCTACCAAGTATTTCAATCTTAAAACAGCCTTGAGACCAGTGATTTATTTAACGTCTCAGGATATTTTTCCCACCTCCCTCTGGGCATCCAACAGCCTTTCGTGCCAATAGGAGTAATACATACTGCACTGTGGGACAGATTCTGCTGTGAGTGATAACTGCAGAAATCTGCAGTAAAGCCTAGACCCAAACCTGGGCGGCTGCTGAGGAGCACACACTGCAGCTCAGGAGAGAACAGTTCAAGTGGTTTTAAGATGGATTTTCAGACTTCAAGTCCTGGGCTGGCTGTACTCAGTCTGTTTCTTAGAATAAACTGGAGTAACCTGAAGGCTGCTCTAAATTAGACCAGCTGCCAACAGCCCAAGGTGCATTTCATAGAGTTTAAGGCCAGAAGGGACCATCTGATCATCTAGTCTGACTGCCTGCATACCACATTTCAACCATTTCAGCCAGAGATCAGCAGGGCATAGAAAAGCAATTGAGATGCCCCTTTCCCTGTCTCATAGCCTTTTGGCAGCAACTGGGAGACACAATGACATAGCCAGCTCTGCACCACTGGAGAATCCCCCACAATCCATTCAGTGGGGTTAGGGCCCCTCTGTGCTAGCAAGGCAGGCCAAAGCTGCCGATGCAGCTGACAGTCAGGGTTATGACTTCAGGGGAGTTATTGTGGATTTACACTGGTGTAAACAAGAATGAAGGAGTGGTACAAATTAACTGATGTTATTTAGTCAGTGTTGCTGCAGGGCTGCCCAAGGAGCATCAGACCCTCAGAAGGGGAGTGAGGGGGAAAAGGAAACAAATGATTAAAAAGACAATTGGGTTAAAAAAAGGTGTGCTTGGAAGCTCAGTACCTGGCTTAGCCTGGGGCATTTGAGACTTGCTGCGGTAAAAGGTTCGGTTCCTAATGGAAGTGCTGACAAACACTTCCTTACAGTGCTACTATCAGATGGTAAGCAAACAACTATTATCTGATGCCAGTGGGAAGTCCCTGGGGCAGAGTGCACCAGCACTGAGAATTGCTGCCAGCCTGGAGATTGATGGCAGGTCTGCTGCTTCACTTCGCAATGGGTCACTTACACTGGCGGGGAGTCGGATCTTACAGGTAGCAATGCCACTGCCGTGCCACTCCCAACCCCTGCAGCCAGCCAGCCGCATACTACCCACCCCATCTGTCCTGTCATCCCTCACACACAGCCGGCTCATGCCCTCACACACACTGGGTAATTTCCCTGTTGACACAGTGCATGTTACTCCCTCCCATTCGTGCTACCCACACCAGTAGAAGAATATAGGCATGTGTCTGTGAAATAGAGAAAGCTTCACAGGGCTTGTTTAGGAATCGGATCTCCCAGCAGTTCTCTAGGAGCTGTAGGCAGGTTTTTAGACTTGGGCTTGGGGGGAGGAGAGGAAAGAGTTAAAATGGCCTCAGTAGGAGTTCTAACCAGAAAAACAGACAGGGCCAAATCCTCAGCTGATGCAAGTCAGCACAGCTCCATTAACACCTGTCACACTATTTACACTAGCTAGCGTCCGGCCCAAAGAGTGCACTAAAGTACATGGGGAGAAAAAGGTGCATTTCAAAATGTGGTCGCCAACATATTTTAAAATGCTAGCGCAGACAGGACAAGTTGTAATTTTAACACCTCTAGACCCTGTCTATAGCAGGGTTTTAGCTGTGGCATTTTAAAAAATAACATTCCTCTCTCCCAGTGTGAACATACCCCGTAAATAAAGGGTGCAGGTGAATAAATCCACCTCTTTGTTGACTACAGAAAGGAGAACTTGTAGTCCAGCCTTCTGTAGTCCAGAACTGTAAACCAGCTGAGAAATCTCTCACACTTTTAACCGTATTAACAACTGAATTGTCCTTGCAGAGATTTTCCAAGCCAATGAAAATGATTTTAAGGCAGTGTTTTCTTTTCACACTGTGATCCTCATCATTCCCTAACAAAAGACATGCTGTGGGTTAAACAGTAGGGGGCCAGCTCCATAGGTGGTGTAAATCAGCATAGCTCTTCCACCTGTTAATCTGGTCCTGTGTGTCTGTGCCTCTCTTATTGTGAACAAGTATCTCAACAAGAAACTTGCACTGCACTATACTCTGAGTATTCACCGTGCCAAGTACTACTGTACCCCCAAATCTACATTTATTGCCCTGCCACATGCTTGCCAGCTTCTCTTAGTACTTAGTGTTGCAGGAGAATGAGGGAGTTTGTAATGCTGCATTTTAACAAATGCACTGAGCTAAAAAAGGTGCAAATCAGGACCAGTGCTGCTGGTAAAAGACATGTTTGCTTTTTAAATTTTCATGTCTTCATTCTCCCAATCAGCTAAGGAAGAAAAATAATACAAAATTAAGCTCCTTACCTTGATATTGCAAAAGATGTTCCGGTAACAGGTGCGACAGTTTTTGGGGCTACTGCTGACTCCTGGAGCTTTGCTGTTTTCAGGCTGAACTCCCATTGTTCGGTTAGAATTGCTGTTGGAGGCCAATGCACACAGTTAGTTTCCTCTGCTTTTCCCTAACTTGCCAGTAAATCAGAAATGTACCAAAATGCGAAAGTGCTCCGCTGTCTGTTGATATAAACCTCGCTCCTTCCCTTCCTCCAGCCTGGATTCTGATAAGTCACCACTGAAAGCTGTCCAAGCATGTGAGACTTAGTGAGTGTGAGCATGAAGTTTTTATAAGACTGTTCTCTGGAATAGTGATGATGAAACTTTATTTCTCCTCCCTCTTTTCTTGTGTGTTTAAAGAGAACTTTAAAGGCACAGGGAAGCTGATCTAGGCTCATACACCACCCCTCCCGGGCAGGTATTGATGACAATCTGTCACACACATGACATTCCAGTGACAGGTTGGAACTCTCTCTCCTCCCCTCCTCCCACGCCATGTGGATCATAAAAGACACCAATTCAGAGCTGGATCCCATAGGCAGGTCTGAAAAACATTTGATACAGCTTTCCCACCATAAAGATATTCATAGTCTCAATCACCCTCTCCTCCCCCTCGCCCATCCCCTTTCCCTGCAGAATTTATATAAACTAATGAAATCCAGAGGCTCCAGGAAGAGGGGCTTTGCTATTGCCAATCTTATTAACACGAAAAATGCCAAAATATCACGGTGATGGGCAGGAGCTGATCCATCTTTTAACTCAGGTGTCCCAAAGGGAAAGGGAGAAAGGATGCTTGTCGTGAGGACTATGTTTGTGCTAATCTGCCTTTCATGTCTCTAGCAGGTGAGACTGGCAAAGGGGAACTTTTAGAAGCAGAGAGAGAGAGAGAGAGAAAGGAAGAAATCTTTCTTTCAAGCAGGTGGGAGGTTTGCAGCACACACAACCTAGCGTGTTCTGTTCTCTGCTTGTTTTCACTTGCAGAAAAACTGCGTTTGTAAATTTCCAGAGAACTGTTCTTTCAGAGACCGTGCTGGGGTTATGTTTGCACAAAGAATTGATTTATTTAAACTGCTTTACGCGGGAGGGTGGAGGAGAATGAGTGGAGGGCAGGTTTTCATTTGCTCTGAAGAAGAAGCTGGGTTTCAATTTGAATATTTTCTCAGAAATGCCAGACTGAATGAATGATGCCTGAGGCTTTCCAATGTGTACAATCACACAGGAGAGAAAATCTGGCAAAGGGATCCCCTAGGAAATAGCAGCACAATAGCAGTCTAATTTATGTTAGTGTTCTTCAAGTGCCTTCGCACCAAACACACCAAATAGCCTAGTTGTAAATTGCTTCTTCCTAAGGGTTGTGCTAATAGAGAGGTGATCTTGGGGATGATAAGACAACCTATAAATAAAGCTGCACATACTCCTGCACACTGCTTCATGTGGCCAGATCCCTGGGCTCACACAGGAGCCCTTTGACTTCAGTGGGGCTCTGAGTGGATACTGGAGTCTCTCTGCACAAAACAGTTTGTTGCAGGATTGGGGACACAGCTGGTGCTAAACACAGAGCTGAGTGAATAATTTTTTTGAAGCAATTTATGCAGTTCATTTAGCCTCTTTTCCCACACAATTAGCCCATGGAACTCATTGAGACAATATATTATAGAGAATACCAATTTAGCAGCATTTATAGAGATATTAGACATTTAGATAACAAGAATATCCAAAGTTATAATAGTAAATACAAAAAAACCCAAACAAACAAGGATTTTTGAAGGGCTTCTGCACTTCAGTGAAGCTCTGGGTTAGGAAAAGCTTTTCCTGGGGGAAGATTATATACAGAGTTTCTTACTCCTTCTTTTGAAGCACTTAGCCATTGTTACGGACAGGATATTGGATGGTCCAATCTACTCTGGCTATTCCCATATTCTTCTTTTCTCCTTGCAAAGTATCCATGAGTGGATTGTGATATCTTTATACTCATTTATTATGAACACTCAACAAATATCTTCTTTAAAAAAATGTAGACAGCTCACAAATGTAAACTTGACCAGAACTGATTACCTGTGATTGGTCAGGTAAGTCACCTGGTATTGTTTCTACATCCTGATTGCACAAGCCTGCAAACACTTCCACCCTGACTACTAGAATTTACATTCCAAGAACATTTGGGCCAGTAACCTTTGATTACAGTTATCAGCAGAGAGCAAAGACAGTAAGGGAGAAGCAGAGGAAAGGTGATAATTTAAAATAATCAAATGAATGTTTAGGGACTCTCTTTTGCAGTACTTGGCCTACTTTAGTAAGTAAATTTCTGGGTGAGCTGGTGGGAGTGCTCTGGGTTTTAAACTGGGAGTCATTTACCATCAGTTATCGTGGCTCAGCCAGTGAGAAACTCTCCTTTAGGTAACAGAATTGCTGCCTGAACAATACAGGGGCAGGTTTGAATTTGAGACCAAGGTGAGTCGGAGCTGGATTGGGACCCACAACCCTGCACTCAGGGATCCCCAGTGATTCCAGGGGCCTAAGAAAATTCTCAGATTTCCTTAAACCTCTCCCCCTGATCCCCACCGCACTGTGCAATGACATCCTTGAAAACGTAGATCACCAGAGCTGAGAGCCAGCCACTGATTTCCCCTAAGGCTCCTCCGCCTTGGGCTGAAGAGACCCTGGCCCTAGCTCCCTCGATGTTTAGGAGAACTCCAGATGGGTTCATGACTATATGGAGGGCAAGGCCAGACAGGCTGCTGAATTGAGCGCTAGGCTGAGCAAAAGTTCCCATCCACTCCAAGGCAGTTCCTCGGAGAAACACCTAGTTCAGTAACCTCTGGCCACAAGAGGGGGTATTTCAATAGCAGGAAGCAGCGTGGACAGAGCATGGGGCTGAGAATAAGGGATTCCACCTGCTGCTCTAAGATTGCCCTTGCCATTTGGTCATATGTGGGAGGTGGTGATAAGCAGCAGCAGAGGACTATAAAATAGTTAGGTAGTATTCCCAGAGGGTAGAAAGCAGGAACCTGGTAGCATATTTCAGAAATGCATGGCCAGAATACTAGAGGTACTGGCCTCAATTCTCAGGTCTGGGAGAACTCAGTCTATATCACCTTAGCTATTCCTCAGTTCTAATGGCTCAGGTCTTCTGTAAATTAATCCCAGCTCCCCACTGCCACAAATGGCCATTCAGGAACCCTGGAATACTTCATCTATGCCCCCTTTTCCAAGCTATGCTGGGGGCTTCAGGCATCCAGGGATTCCCCTATGCAGAATTTATCCACAGCTGGTGAAATCTACCAGCTTTGCAGTCCCTTTGTGCTGTAAGACTGTCTCAAAGAGGCCACCAAAGAGCCTAACATCAGGCCCATTTCCTCCCATTTACACCATCAGACTATTTGCCCCACCTCACTCTCCTCCAAAGCAGGAATCAGAGAGAAGTATATCAGGCCTGATCCACCTCTCCGTTATTCCAGTTTCTGGCTGGCATCACTCCACTAATGGCAATGAAACAACACTGTAGAAGTGGAGGGACACTGTGGAGAATCAGACCCTTTTAAACCAGTAGAAACAAATACGGTTAAGTGGAGCCTGCATCAATCAAAAACATGAGGACTCCGCCCAGCCGGCAGCTTGCTACATTCCCTCTAATGAGATGTCTGCACAGCAGTGGGGAGGTGTGATCACAGCATGCATAGACAGACCTCAGCTAGCTTGTATCTAATTAGATCGAGTAGCAATAGCAGTGAAGCTGCAGCAGCATGGGCTGTGGCCACTTGAGTATGTACCTAGGGTCTGGGGTGGGCGGGGCTTCACTGCTATTGTTGCTGGTGATAGCGTCGATCAATAAGTGGTGTAATGGCGTCTCCCCATTGCAGTGTAGACATACTCTGTAGCAGCTTGTGCTACACAACGCTGGTAAAGAGTCTTGATGAAATCTGCCTGTCTCCCCAACAGACAGCTTTAATAATAACCAGAACTCTGCTCATTTCCTTCATTTTTGTGCCAAAAAAGTTGGGGGTGCCTCTAAGGGGTGAGGCCCAGACTGGCTGCTCTCCTCCATCTGGTTTTAATTTGACACTGGCCAATAACTAGATTCCAGGTCTCAATTCGACATCATCCTCTCTACCCAACCCATTCCTCTCAGTGATTTTTGATCTGCAAGTTCTCAATGGCAGCACCACATACACAGGTACAAGGAGTTAGCAGCAAAAATAACACTGCTTGATCCTGAGGCAAGACGAGATACTGCTGTTTGTTCTCTGGGAGGGACCTCTGTCCACAACAGCAGCAAGTGGTATAATTTCACAGTGCTCTGTACACGGGAGAGGCGCGGGGCACCAGCTTCACTGGAGTCAGGCTCAGCAAAATGTTTGATTTTAAAAAAATAATAATAATTAAACAAAGTCATTTCTTTCACTGCAGCCTTCCAGATTAGCGTTTAGAGCAGGGGTCAGCAACCTTTCAGAAGCAGCGTGCTGAGTCTTCATTTATTCACTCGAATTTAAGGTTTGGTGTGCCAGTAATACATTTCAACATTTTTAGGTCTCTTTCTATAAGTCCATAATATATAACTTAACTATTGTATTTAAAATAAATAAAATGTTTAATAAGCTTCATTTAAAATTAAAACCCTATTTTAATTCATTTAAAATTAAAACCCTAAAATACAGAGCCCCCCAGACCGGTGGCCAAGACCCAGGCAGTGTGAGCGTCACTGAAAATCAGCTCACATGCTGCCTTTGGCATGTGTGCCATAGCTTGCCTACCCCTTTCTTACACTATCCTCTTCCTCCCCGCCAGTCTAACGAGACCAAGCCAGAACTCTACCATGGTTGCTTATCCATTTTTAGTCCTACCTCTCCCTCCTGCCCCCATTAAATCCTAGCAACTCCCTCCTCCTCACAGAGATCAGCTGCAACGGAGCAGCAACAGCCACCATAACCTCAAAGAGTCAGATTGTCTGCTCAAGAGTGGAACCATCCCCGTCCGGCCTGGCTTTGCTGCATGAGTATCCAACGCCAAGCTAAGAGCAGTTCCCGAATCACAGCTCCTCACGCAGCAAGTGCACCCTCTCCAGAGCCAGACATCCCCGTCCCCCTGTGGTGTGAGGGGTGGGGCACTAGTGGCTTTTTTTTTGGCCATCACCCCCTTTGGCCCCATAAATTCCCTGGCGTGGCACCTAAATTTCTCCCCCGACTGTTGCAGGCTGAGCTTTCTGCTCTCTCCAGGCAGCCTGCACCGCCTTTCAGTAGCTTCCCAGATGCCTTCTGGCCTTTCCACGCCATATGCATCTCCTCTTTCCAACATGAGCCACCCGCGCCCTCCGCTACTCACTCCCGAGTACCAGCCCTACTATGGGCAGGCTCAGTGTAAGCCTCGACTGGGGCAATTGCACAGCCGGAGGGGCGGGGAGGGAAGCCATTCTCAGCCAGTCACTCCCGCAGTTCCAAGTACAGCTAGTGGATCCCCCGGTTTCACCCTAGTGCTGCCTACAGGTGTCACGCAGCCCGGAGCACCTCTTGTACACATCCCCCTCCCCTTTCAGGAACTCTCCTCTTCACGCAATGGGTACCACTGGACTCCTGCCTCCCAGGAAAACTGCTCTCGCCAACTTGCCGCCACGCTCCTCCCCCTCGGGGTGCCTGGCCAAGCCCCTGCCACGCCGACACCCCTCTTGACCCCCGCAGCCTCCTGTTCCTGGAGAGTCCCTCGCATGTGCCGCCCTGCTCCATCCTGTGTAGTTCAAGTGCTCTTGCCAGACGGAGTCTCAGCCGCCTTGGGGAAAGCAGGGGGGTTCCCTGAGGCGGGCTTTAGCATGCTGGGAAGTCTCCCTCACTGGGTTGGTACCAATCTACCCGCTCCCCAGACCAGAGCATAAGCGCACAGGCCGCAGCAGGACAAACCATTCCCGAGATAACTCCTGGGACCCGCCCTGGCCGTGCTGCATATGATTTGACCAGCGCTGCAACCAATCGTGGGCCACGCGGCGCATTCGAACAGGACGCTGGAGGGCGGCGGCCACTGGTGCGCTTGCCTGGAGGTAAGTGAGTCTGTTATGCGGAGCCCGAGGGCAGGCTAGTCCCCCAGCCCGCCACCGTGTGCCATAACAAATCAGCTCACATGCCACCTTTGGCATGCATGCCTTAGGCTGCCGACCTGTTTTAGACAATGCTGGCCTGGTAGTGCACTCACAAGACATGCTCTTTATATAGCCACTTTCAATACAGAGACAAAGCCAGTTGGCACCACCTGTCCAGCAGAATGAAAGTATAGTTACTCCTGTGGGGGAAAGCAAGGGTATGGTTACACTTACAAGATTATAGCGCTATAGGTTATAGCGGTCCCCTTATACAGTAATATGTATAGCGCTATTGTATGTCCACACTCAGATGCTCCTGCGCTATAGCATGGCCACATTTGGGGCACTTAATGCGGCATTAAGAGCAGCGCATTAGGGCAGGTATCCCAGCATTCAGCTGGGTGCAACGTGCTTTTTAAACGAGGGGGGTGAGGGGGAACGCGTTGTGTGTATGCGGAGGGAGAGAGACAGTGGTTTTTCCATTTTTCTGAAAGCCTGTCAGTGAGCCTCCGTTCACAGAAGGCTTTGTTTTCACACAGGCTCCCTCCTTAAACATTTGCATTGCTTATCTGCCGAGTTAAGAAAGAAACTCTAAAGAGGTACTTCCGCATTCCTCCAGCCGAGTTCAAAACAAAGGGAAGAGACGTCAATTGCCTTAAATGGCTCTAGGCATCTCCAGAGATTACTTGTAGCGCAGTGGGTGTCCACATTCTTGCTGTAGCGCTACAGCAGCTGCGCTACAGCCCTTATTCCCCATGCGGAGGTGGATTAATAATAGCGCTATAACTCAGCAGTTATAGCGCTATTAGTGCCTTGCCAGTGTGGACGGGGAGTAGGTTATAGCGCTCGTGGGGGCTTTATAGCGCTATAAAGTGCCAGTGTAACCATGGCCCAAGCACTTCAGTCACTGTTGTTTTCCCCACAGCCAGCTGGAAGAGGGGCAGTCTGCAGCTGTATATAACACTTTATGGAATATTTCATGGAATAACTTAAGATAGTGAAGATACAACCAGAAATCTTTGGACTTCTGCTCTGAAAGGCACGATACATGGAGTTGTACATTCTTCAGAACAGTGAAAATTTTGGTCTTACTGATCTCTTATGCCGAGAAGATTCACTGGTACAGGAATGCTTGGTATTATTATTACTGTTTATATTACATTACAGGAACCTGAGAAACCGAGGCCCATCATGCTTGGTGCTGTACAAATACAGAGTAAAAGACAGTTCCTGCCCCAAAGAACTTATTGTCTAAATAGACAAAGGAAAGATTTCCCCCATTTTACAGCTGGGGAGCTAAGGCAGATGAAGCAACTTGCCCAGCATTGCCTATGGCAGGGCTGGGAGCTAAAGCCCACATCTCCACATGGTGACTTAACCATGATGTTCTGATAGTGAGACACTTAGACCAAAAGCTGAATGTTTCTTATTATTGTCTATGGAGCATTATTAATATGATCCACAATGTACAACGCAGACACACAATCAATGCTAGTCAGACAAGACAGGTCAAACACAGAGAGCCTGATTTTCAAGAGATTCAGCATGGGGCAAGCACATTGACTGCTGAAGTTTCTTGAAAATCTGGCCCCTTTGGTGCCAAAATGGAAGCTGAGTACTCTGTAAATCGAGTGCGTGTGCTAAGCCCTTGGAAATCTGACCAAGAGATCTTTTGAAAACCTGGTCCACAATGCACCAGCTGACAAGGTGAAAGATAAATCTCAAAACAGTGGACACGTCTGTCATTTCATATGAAATTATCTAGCCCGATGGACAACTGGTGCTAGGCTTTGTGGAGGACGCGAGCTTAGAAGGAGGGGGCTAAGTAATGAGGGGTTAATCATTCAGCACAGGGCCAGGCTCTAAACACGGTGTGAGGTGCGGAGAAGACTACTGAAGTACACCTGGGTGGGAAATGGTTTCCAGATCCCATTAAACTTTTTCAAAAACATTCCTGTTCTGTTTCAGAACATAGCTGAGACCTTTGGACATTTTTCATATGAAAATAGAGAGAGAGAGATGCAGGGGAACCAGGTTCAAGTCCTTTCTTTGAATCAGGCAGATTAGGGACTTGAAGCTGGGTCTCCCACATCCCAGCTAACTGCCTGGATCACAGGCCTGCAGAGTCAGTCTCTCTCTAGCACACTGAGCATTTAATTATTTATATAAAGCAGAACAGCTCCAGTAGGAGAATGGAGATCATCCTGTGATACAAAGAGTATGGCAAAGAGTCCTCCCATCTTTGCAAACAACTTTAGTCTCAGACCTACAAACTCACTATATCAAATACGTTGCTTACAGTGTAATTGTCCAAAAAAGGTAACATATAAGGTCTCTACTGAAAGCATAATCCTGGCATATAATCCTGGTGTATGGGTGATATTGATATTTAAGGAATAACATAACTATAGTGATGTTTATGCCCTGATAGTCGTAACGTTAAAAGGTGTCACCAAGCAGTAATATTATTCAGTGATGGCCTAGTCGTGCAGATGGAGGGCCACCCCTCCCTGGTCAGCAAGCGATGTAATGCCAGGCTCACTTGTCCACCATTGCTCCATCCCAGAACAGTCAAAGGAAAACCATCAAAGACAACTGCAAACAATCGAAACCCCTTGTAGGTCAAGGAGGAACATTGCAACAGACAGGGATTGGCCCTGTCTATGGATAAAGACAGACTGTTTCAGTATAACGCAGAGTGGTGAGAGGCCCTCTGGATCCATTCATTGAGGACCCATCTTGTTGAGTGGGAGTGTTTTTCATGTAAGTTTGGATCCTAGTTCCTGGGAGCGAGCCAGCTCTGCAACAGACCGAACTTTTGGGGAACAATCAACTCTATTAGATAGGCAAGAGAACTATTGATAAGTGTAGTCCATAGTTCACATTTTATTATCTTGTTTTGTATTGTAACCATTTGTTTCCATCACACCCTTTTGTTTCTCTCCCTATTCATTCTTAAATAAATCTTTTGTTTCGTTACAAGTGTCGTATGTTACACAGGAGCAGTAGTTTAAGGTAAAACTGGGATAACACAGCTCTTTTGGGGCAGAGGATCTGGGATGTCTGTGAGTAGCCAGTGTAAGAGGCTGCGTACTATAGGGGGATGCTTCAAGGGGACTGAGATGCACTTTGTGTTAATCTGAAGGCAAAGTCAGGGCTGTCATAGACTGAAGGAAAGTGCTTGAGTCGCTGAAAGGCTGGTGGTGTCAGAGAGCTGACACCCCTTTAAGTACCAGCATGACTCCCTCAGCTGGAGGCTGGGGGCAGTAAGGCGATTCACAGTCCTGGAAACATCAAGGACTGTCACTCCAGCACAGGCAGGTGGTTTGTGTAATCCATAGGGATTTAGAAGACCCAGGTTCAAGTGCTTGCTCTGATTTTGACCTGAAAAACTTTTCCTAGTGAAAATTTTGTTGGAACAGATACGTTCCCATTAAAAGTTTTGGGTGTGATGAAATGGCATTTTCCAACAAAAACCTGTTAAGTCAAAAAATTGCCCACCAGCTCTGTTCCAAAGGGGTGTGAAGCCAGATGGCTTGATAGAAGGGTAGACAGCAAGGGTACATCTATACTAAATGCCGGATTGGTAGGTAGTGTTCAATGTATTGGGGATCAACTTATCGCGTCTCAACTAGATGCAATAAATCGATCCCCAAACGCACTCCCCATCAACTCCGGAACTCCAGCTCCGCAAGAGGAATAAGCAGTGTTGATGGGGGAGACGTCACAGTTGACTCGCTGCCATGAGGACGGTCAGGTAAATTGAACTAAGATACTTCGACTTCAGCTACGTAAATAGTGTAGCTGAAGTTGCAATCTTAGTTCTAATCCCTCCTCACCCCGCAAGTGTAGCTCAGAGTGGGTGGTGTAGCAAGTGTAACTCTAAAGAAGGTGGAGGATATTGAATGATGTTAGAGAAGTAAACAAAGAAAGCCCACTGTGGAATTGTTTGGGGTTTGCTGGTCTCTCAATTCATGGCCTGGCCCGTTCCAAACAGCACTGAGGCAGGTACGACATTATCCCATTAGCTTTTAAAAATGAATTTGCTGCAGCTACATTTGTGCCCTTTCTGTAAGTGTTGCCCAGGAACTTCTGAGTATAACTGTTCACTGAGATTTAACTGTGAACCCTGCAGGCTTGACTTCTCATGGGTAGACACTTTTAAACTTGCAAGTGTAAGTAGTTTCCACTGAAAATATAGTATGGGTCATTAAACGACACAGCAGGGGGTCAAAACTCCATCTCAGAGCTCTGGCACAGAGGCAAGTAAGGGAGCCAGACAAGGATCTACCCGCTCCCTTTACAACCAGGGCTGAGTGCGTACACACAATTACCTTGTGTCAGTGACTGTGACGATGACAGCAGCTTACAAACTGTGACAGCCAGACTAGTTTCACTCTGTCAATAATCATCTTTGATCAAGATCAGAACTGCTGGTAAGAGGAAGCAACTTCTGTTGCTTGAAAGACAGACTGAGCTGACTCACAAGCTAACTCCTTCCTTCAGAAACAGCAAACATTTGCAAGAGGGCTTATCAGCATCCCAAAAGGACTTCTTCCAAACAGCAGACAATCAGTTCCTCCCAGGATGGAGGACCGCAAATGTTGGCTCTACCTTCCAAGGAACATTTGAAAAAACAAAGGTTGAACACCAAAATAGGAAGTGACAGTGGTTAACCCCAGAGGTGAATACAATCCTGAATGGAAGGGAAACACCCTTGGGGTGTGTCTATATTAGGAAAAGAGGTCAAGGTCAGGTTGGGGTCAGTTAACATAGCCCAGACTATTTCCCTAGCACAGATTCTAGGCTACCCATTAGAGTTGATCTTGACCAGATAATTCAAGGCAACCTATTTCTATATTAGGAAAAAGGCTGGGGTTAGCTAATGTGTTAACTCACCCTGCTTTAAATTCAACATCCTATTCTAGACAACCCCTGTGAGGGATAGTGGTGCAGGCAAGCCTTTGTAGATAGTAAATCGGGAACATCCAACATAGCTGGGATGATTTAGTTGGGGTTAGTCCCGCTTTAAGCAGGGGGTTGGACTAGATGACCTCCTGAGGTCCCTTCGAACCCTGATATTCTATGAACATCAAATAAACTTGAAAGGTACAACTAGGTTGTGAGGATGATTTGGGAGACTGGATACCAGAGGGATGCGACTTTAGTAGGCTGAGATTCTGAAGGGCCAGGGAGGGAGAAAAAGAATCCTTATGTTTCTAGAGACTAGTGTAATTGAACCCCAGGGGAGCCTATCTGGATGAGCTGTGCAGTAGTTCAGACTGGATCTCTTAAGCAGACTTTCTTTTTTGTCTGATCACTGTATTCTGACTGTCTTGCTTATAAACAGGCTACTTGAGTTTCAGGGTCAAATTCCTCCCTGCTGGTAACTCCTCTGAATTCAGTGGAGTCACACAAGAGTGAAGCTTGGCCTTTGGGGGTGAGGTGGGGGAGGCATGGATACTCGTTATTTTTAATGGAACCTGGACATATAAATCCTCAGACAGATTTAAAACTCTCAGCCTTTGAGCATATCACACTGAACAGCCCAGATAGGAAAACAACCTTCAGAAAGAGGATGTGAGAAACAGATGATTGGAGCATACCACACTTGGGATTCTCAGTAAAAGGGGCAGGGATTAAGAAATCCTTTCCCATCATTTGTATTATTTGCAAGGCTGTGGCTGGATGGCTGCCTGGTAAATGTCTGCTGATCATGAATGAGAACCTAGCATAAGGGAGACAGGATACAGACCAGTAAATACGGTCCAGACCAGTACACTCCTAGTAATACTATAATTAAATAATTGTTTGTTTTGCTGTAGCACCTCAGAGTCCTGCTCACAGAGCAGGAGCTCATTGACCTAAGAGCTGTATAAACAGACAGTTCAGACCTCAAAAATCTTACAAGCTAGCTCATCAGTATCCTGGCTGTATTAGAGACAGTTACATGAATCAGACAAGAATCTAACTACCCCATTCAAAGCAGGATTGCATTTTTGGGCAATTGCTTTGTGTGAATGTGATGAGAAAGAATTTAATATAATTCTGTTCCTTGACAATACATTTTATAGTCATCTCATTATGGCAGGAATGATGCCCTAAGCAAGGCTTGTGTGGTCTAGAAAGAGAAAGATTTAACATTTTGCTAAAACTCCCTATTCCTGTTAGTCTGCTACCTTGCTCTACTTGTACTTCTGCAGGAGAGAGTCAAACCCTTTCAGGCTCTGCCGATTATAAGAGTTACTCTCCCACAGTCAAGGAACAGAAACAATAACGTGGTTTATGTGCCTCATCACAACTAAAATTTCAAATATCAGGGAACAATACCGGCAGGTAAGTGTTTGTGACCCTGTCGCGGAGGAAAACAAATGGGTTGAAAAAAGTAAGTACATTTGATTAACAAAGAACACATTTGAAGAACAAAGAACACTAGAAAACTGCATTCTACTCACTGCAAGTGGAGAATGAGGCTGAATTAATCAATCACTTTAAATTATTCACTCAGTCCTAGTCAAAGCAGTTGATCTTATTTCCACACTGGGAAGGCAATGGAGTCCCAGCGGCTGCCGGTTTGCAAGAAAATGGATGAGAAAGCTCTGGCTTATTTGTTAACCGTATACCTGCTTTTCCAGCAGGCATCAGAAGCCAAATTCTGGGTTCCCACCACTGGCCCAGTTTTGTTTCTGCAGCTGTGGTGGCCTGTAAATTGCAAGGCAACACCTGGCTCAGAAATGCGCATGAGGCGGGAAGGGACAGATGGGAGTGAGGGTTGACTTCCTTGGAAGGCTATTGAAATGCAGCATGTCATTTTTGTAATGTCTTAGGGCTGATGTTTTACAATCTGCCCTGAATAAGGGGTGGCACGTGGCTGTGTAGCGCCAGGCGCCCCGAGGGATCAAACTGCTACACTGCACCCATCACTGTGGTGTTTGAGTGCCAGCCCATAGCCTGACACCGGACATGCCCAGTCAGGCGCCCCTTGTTCCCCAGGGCCGTAGCCTGTGCTGATCCCTCTCCCCTACATAGCTCACTCTCCACAGCAGCCCCTTGCCCTATAGCAGTTTCTCTCCCACTCCCTCACCCTGCCGCCATCATAAACCAGCAGCCAGGCACAATGGGCACCACCTGCTGCCCAGCTGAGCCACAGGGGCAAGCTCATGACACAGCCCCTGAGCAGCTCCTTGCCCAGGTACTTGTGGGGCTGGTGGGGTGCAAAGAGGACCCCTTCTTGGGCTGCTTGTGAGGCAACAGGGTAGGTCCTCAGCACACCAGGTACTGGGCCCTCCTGGCCCTACCTCTGCACAGGTTCCATTAGCTCTGACCCCGAGGCCGGCCAGCTCAGCCATCAGCCTGGTCCTCCAGCCCCAGAGCCACTGCACCCAGCAGGTCCCTGCCGCTGGCTGTTGCTTTTTCTGATGGGAGGGGGAGGGGGAGGGGCAGGATGGGCTGCTCCACTTTCCACAGGGGGAGAGCTGAGGGCATGGAAGAAGCTCCCAGGAGTTCAGGGCATGCTCTCCCTCCCTTGCTGTGAAAAGTGAGCTGGCCTAACTGTACCCCTTCCCTCCTCCCCCGTGTATAAATAACTGCCACCGGCTGCAGGCATTCCCTCTGGAGTGGTCTGGGTGTGGGCGTTCCCCGCCTCCCACCCTCCCCCAGATGGCTGCTGTTCCCTACACGGCAGGACCCTCCCATTGTTGCAGAGCTAGATTGATGCAATCCAGGTCCCCAGGCAACTCGGCCATGGGACACCCTCTAGACATCTGCCCAGAGATAAGGCTGGCAGCACAGGGACCCCAGTACTTACCCCAGCTGGCAGGAAGTATCTGCCTGGGAGGACAGGCTAGGCCTGCTGTACTCTTCCCCTTCTGCCCCCACACAAAAGACCCCTTGATGGGCTCTCTAAGGGCTTGTCTTCACTACAGCGGGGAGGGATTGATCTTAGGTGATCGATTTATCACGTCTCATCAAGACGCGAGAAATCAATCTCCAGCGCTGCCCCCGTCGACTCCGTAACTCCAGCTTGACCGGAGGCGTAAGCTGGAGTCGACGGGGGAGCGTGCCGCCAACTGCCGCCGCCGTGAAAATGGCAGGTAAATCAGCTGCACATACGCAGACTTCAGCTATGTGATTCACGTAGCTGAAGTTGCATATCTGCAGTTGATCCTTCCCCCAGTGAAGACCAGGCCTAAGAGCAGTGAGTCTTGGCATTAACACTCCATGGAGATGCATGGGGCAAATCCTCCCTCTTAGAGCTATTGTGTCAGGCTCTCTGAAAATTCAGGCAGGCATCGCTCCATCAGTTCCCCTTCTCAAAGCTATTGTGTCAGGTTCTCTGCAGACTCAGGGTATGGTTACACTTACAAAATTATAGCGCTATTGGTTATAGCAGTCCCCTTATACAGTAATATGTATAGCGCTATTGTATGTCCACACTCAGACGTGCCAGCGGTATAGCATGGCCACATTTGGGGCACTTAATGCGGCATTAAGAGCAGCGCATTAGGGCAGGTATCCCAGCATTCAGCTGTGTGAAACGTGCTTTTTAAACGAGGGGGGTGAGGGGGGACGCGTTGTGTGTATGTGGAGGGAGAGAGACAGTGGTTTTTCCGTTCTTCTGAAAGCCTGTCAGCGAGCCTCCATTCACAAAAGGCTTTGTTTTCACACAGGTTCCCTCCTTAAACATTTACATTGCTTATCTGCCGAGTTAAGAGAGAAAGTCTAAAGAGGTACTTCCGCATTCCTCCAGCCGAGTTCAAAAGAAAGAGAAGAGACGTCAATTGCCTTAAATGGCTCTAGGCATCTCAAGAGATCACTTGTAGCGCAGTGGGTGTCCACATTCTTGCTGTAGCGCTACAGCAGCTGCGCTACAGCCCTTATTCCCCATGCGGAGGTGGATTATGAGGAGCGCTATAACTCCGCGGTTATAGCGCTCTACGTGCCTTGCCAGTGTTGACAGGGAGGAGGTTATAGCGCTCATGGGGGCTTTATAGCACTATAAAGTGCCAGTGTAACCAAGCCCTCAGTGCTTGCCTGCATGGGGAAATTTACTGTCCTAACTATACAGGAATAATTATACCAGTATAACTGCATATGTGGACACTCTTATACTGGAATAAGTGCTTCTTTATGGTTTAGCGCTTAAACTACTTCCAATGCGACATAAGCTAAAGCAAAAATAGGCCCTCTTATTGCAAAATGAGTGTCAACACAGGGAGTAATAGTGGTAAAACTACAGTGGGGTAATTATTCCAGTATCGATATGCCAGTAAACGTCTGCATGTAAACAAGCCCTGAATCTACAGAGAACCTAACACAATAGCTAAATTATACTGCTAAACTTCCCTGTGTAGACAAGCCCTCAGGCAAATGCAACTGCATTAGTTATACTTGAGTCATTATTTAATCTTTTCTTTGCAATTAAGAGGGCTAGAACCCTTCTATCCCCCCACCCCCTTTTTAAATGACAATACCTGAGATTTTTTTCCTTTTTTGTTTTTCCTCGCTGTTCAGTGGATGCTCCCCCATTCATTTATTTGGATCTTTCCCTTGCACCTGGCTATTTTATGCTCCCCTCCTTCTTTGTTCCTGGTGGCTCAGCTTTTGTTAATGCTCCAGTTATGGGCTAGCAGCAGGAAAGTGAAACTAACAAGTAGAGCTGGTTGGGAAATTTTTTTCTTCCCCCTCTTGTAAAAAACAACAAAAAAGAACATTTTTTTCATTTTCATCAACATTTTTCTTTGAAAAATTTCAGGTTTTGGTAAAAGAAACCTTCCAAAACTATAACCCTCCAAAATTTAAGGATTTTGGTTTCTAAAAACAGAAAGACCAAAAAAACCCCAGTTTTTGATTTTTCAGTGACAAATGTGGACATTTGAATTCAGAGGAAAAAGCCATTTTCCACTGAAAAAAAATGTCATGGAAAAGTTTAGACCTGCCATAGTGACAAGTTTTCCATTCTTTAATGCACTTCAGACAGATGAAATGTTCTCTGCAACAACTCACATCCACAAAGGATTAGAACCCAAAGCTGAGATTTTATAAAGCTGTCTAGGAGGTTTGGATACCCAATTTCCATTAATCTTAATGCTGCCAAATCCTATAGATTGCTTTGAAAATCTCAGTCTAACAATGATTTTATTTCTAATCTGCTTGCTCCCCACTTCTACCGTTTGCCAAATAACAAGGAGTGATGTACAAGCCACAAAAGATAGTCACAATGATAAATGAAATAAATACAAAACACTAATAAAACACCACCTGGTGGAGGCAGAAGCCAATCCAAAGCCAGGCAGTTCCAAGAGAAAGACTGCTCATGTTTGTTGTCTTAGCGCTATTTTATAAGGGCGGGTAAGCCACAATGCTGGGTTGTTTATCAGGGTGTCTTGGAAATTTTTTGGAAAAGGTCTGTTTCACTAGGGTGAGAATTAAAGAAAGATCCAGCACACTCCTTTTCTAATATCTGGCTTTCACAGCAGGTTCATGGTGAGTGCACTGAAGGTCTTTAAATTCTAAGTACTATTCAGTATGTAACAGCAGGTCCCTTTGAATGAGCACTACATAATGTAAACAGTAGATGAGAGAATTCATTCTTGTAGCAAAATAAATATTTTTGTAGTATTAACTCATTTTATTAGAGTAGTGGTGACCATTACAGTTCAAATTGCACAAGCATTTACGTCCAACCCTTTGTTTTCAGTACCTTATAACGTTCCAAACGCTTCCCATTTGGGCTAAAATCTTCCAGGTTTGATATCTGTCAGAAAGTGACATTTTCTGAGCAAAATTAGTTCAGCTACTATCGAGTAAGAGGAGAGCAAAAGAAATACACTTTCTGTTATTAAAGACCCCCAAAACATTCCTCCCACCTTTGTTTGAACAGCAGTCTCAGTGAAACAGTTGGGGGTGGAAAGTTGAAATTTGGCAGGGAAATAGCCATCACTGATGAGAAGCACGTCAGGGAATTCTAATGCAAATTGGTTTTGAGTGGACCACATTATGAGCCTTTGAAAATCATACTTAATGAAGGCACCATACAACAGGCTTGGTTTCCTTTCAGCAGTGTTTGAAGCACGCATGAAAGGCGAATTTCATAGGACTGTGACAAACTTAATAAACCAGTGTAGTGAGTCCTCTGAGTCTCTACCCACACCTGCTATTGAAAGCTCTTCTTCCTCCAGTTCTCTTTCATCTCTCTCAGCATGGCAGCAGCAGACTTTTGTACATCTTACAGTGACCCTTTCTTAGAAGAACGTTATCTCCTCTGTCTCTGACTCTGCTTTGCTCTACCAGCTCTGAAGATCCCCTTTTCACACATTGATGGCATGCAGCCTGGCACAGTCTCCAGGGACCCCTGGGGAGTCCCGCCACATCCTCTCCACCTCATTTTCCATTCTTTGTTTCCTGCTCCCTAAGGGTTCTCCTGCAATCACTCAGCTTTTCTACTTTCCATTCCTGTTTGCTGACCTTCACTGCACTGAAATCTTCATCTTCACCTTTCCTTTGGCATTCCAACAGGAGCTGCACACTTTTCCCAGGGAAATATAACATCAGCCAGCTTCTTCACTTGTTTCTCTGCAGCCTTTTGGTCTGGAGTTAGGCCTGATGTCATCAGTGTGAGGTCTGCACTAGTTCCCATAGTGAAGATGAGGGGATGTACTTGGTACATGTTAACTTGTTGGAAAATAGAAATCTATTCCTGTGAATAACTTCACCTTAAAAAAAAAATTCTGAATCACCATGAAAAGTCAAAAATGTGAAAATTTTCACATGAAAGGATTTCCAGAAAAATGTCATTTTAGGAGACACTAAATGGATTTTTTTGGATTGCCAGTGGCCTTCCTGTTGATGAATCAGCTGGTCCCAACCTGTGAACAGTTTTGTGTTTCTGCAGAACTTCTTGCAATGACAGACCTACCCTGGCCCTGCTCATTCCTCAGCACTGTTGTTAAAGCTTTCAGAGAGGGTCTGTTTCCCTGGAAAAGCAACTCCTGAGCCTCCACAAACTCTTATTTTCAGTTATTTGATTTGCTGCTTCTGCACCTTTTAGATAGTTTCATCTTTTTCCTCCCTCTGCTCCTGGGGAGATGACCCCTCCCCTTTTTCCCCATTGAGATCTGGGCCTCTTTGCTGCAGTTGCTCTTCTTTTGTCCTACAACTCCGTCTTCCTGCAGACATTCCTCTCTGGGGTGGGGCTTTTCCTCGTCCTCACTTTCCTTTCCAAAGCCTTAATAGCTGGCTCCTGTTTCCTGTCAGCCGTGGAACTCAGCCTTATCTGAAGGCTGCTTCAGTGCTTGGGGTTGTTTCATGTAGATCTGGTCTACACTGCACGGTTAGGCCAATGTAAGCTGCCTCACATCACCCTGGCTATGGAAGTGTCATCACTTAAATTTGCCTCCCCCCGACTCAGAGCCTCTCTATGCATATTTAGTAACACCACCTCCTTGAGCAGTGTAGAGTCATGGTTGATGTAATTATGTTAATACAGTGTCAATGTAGACACTTCATTGCTTACGTTGACTATTACTGGCTTCCAGAAGCCATTCCACAATGCCCCACATTGACTATACAATTGGTACAAGTGCTGCTGATGAGGACACGCAGCACTGACACAAGGAGCCAAGTGTGCGCATGTAACCCACATACCTTCTGGGTGTGGTGTACTGTCCCATCTAGTGGTACTGAGACCACTTAAAGAGAGAGATAAAATGAGTCTGTTCTAAAGCCTTAGCTAATAGGCAGTTGGCTTTTAGCTCATGTGCTACGCTCCAGAAGTCTTCGGCTCGATCCCACACGCTGACAACCGGGGTGTGTTAGCATTACAAGTGAGCTTCCTGGACGAGCCCCCACTTGTAACACGAACAAAGCCCAGTCATTGGTGGGCAGGACGGGACTTCTGGAGCTTAGTACATGAGCCTCTACCGCATGAGCTAAAAGCCAACTGTCTGTTAGCGAAGGATGTCGAACAGACTCATTTAACTCTCTCTAAGTGGTCTTGATGCCACTAGATGGGACAGAACACCATACCCAGGAGGGTATTTGACATTGTGAAACAGAATAATTTAATTTAATTTTGCAATGAAATATTTTCTTTGGTTTTTCTTTACAAAAAACTGAAGCATTTAGACAAGACTGACATTTTTCTGCAGAAAATTTTGGTTTAGATGAAAACATATTCTCCAAGGGGCAAATTTTCTGGGACTAGTACTTAGGTGTCCTGAATTGCAAGCCACTCTCCTATCCACTGGATCATCCTGCCTCTGCTCTGTGGGGGCTTCTGGGGCAGTTGTCATAGAAGGCGTCATGCATGGAAGCACCAGAACCCACAAAAGCTGCATCTAGAGATGGAAGGAGCTGTTGCACCTGGCCAGCAAGGCAGAGGTAAGATGCTGCCAGGGGTTGAGGGAATAAACCAAGGAACAATCAGATTTAGAATAAACTCAAGTGTCCTCTTTCCCCTGTGGCAGAGAATAAGGGTCAAAATTGGTTTCATGTTAGTGCATGGCCTCAATACTTTTTCATGAGGAAATGACAGTAGGGTTGCCAACCCTCCAGGATTGTCCTGGAGTCTCTAGGAATTAAAGATTAATCTTTAATTAAAGATGTCATGCGATTAAACCTCCAGAAACACGTCCAACCCGATATGACCGGGAGAAGTAAAAAATACTTCTACTTCGGGAGAAGTAAAAATAACCATTCAGAAATGCTGACCCAGCTTTGCAGGGTTCATAGTGACGGGAAGGATGTGGCAGCAGTGAGTTAACTTCTCATCTCACACACACTTGAGACGTTCCATCCATCTGGCATGACACGTAGCTCTGGACAGAATCAGGGCTGATGTTTCTGAGGGACACTCCAGCCAACGCCAGCCTCTACTACAATTATATGTAGAGTCAGCCCACCGGCTAGCCGGATCCCTTCCTTCGGCAGCAGGAGTACCCCTAAATCCCAACTTCTAGCATCTTTGGACCCTTCACATTGTAAAGCCATCCCCAGCCACAGCCAGGAAAATCATTAGACAGTACAGTTGTATCCAGTAACTGTACCATACACAAATGTAGCAATGAAGACTCATTATCATCTGTACTAGCACAGAGAGGCCTGAATCAGATTGGGGCACCATAGTGGGGCACTATAAACAAACAACAAACAGTTCATTTGGTCCTGACTCGCACACCCTGAGAAAAGAGAAACAAATAAATATTCCCTCATATTTCTCTATCCTCTTCCTTCCCATTCCTATAGCAGTGGGGGCAGGCTGGAGAAACCCCACGGAAGCCCGCATTTCAGGGGAGGCAGGTATGCACACAGGCCTGTTGGTTAGAGGTTCCAATACAGCCTAGATTCTACACCAGGCTCGGTCCTCATGAAATACCAGCTCTGTGGTTCCTAAGACACTTGCAAGCAACTAGAGACTTAAAAGATGATGGGGGAGGAGAGGTAGAGGGGCAGAAATTTTCCCAGCACTGAAATGTTTGGTATCCGCATGCTGACTACGAGAGTTCCCTGAAAGCCTGTCCTTGCTCTTAAATCTATTCAAATTTGTGAACGCCTCACAACATGCTGCCTATCCCAGAAGTGCCTTGATGGTCACGTACTTCTCCCTCTGCATTCAGTCTGATGAACTGCTTCACTCCATGACGTCTGAGGACCACTGCCTCTGCTGCAGGGAAGTCGAGGGAAGGAATGAATCATAGACCACTTCCAGCAAGCACAGTTCCGCACTCCCAGGGTATTAGCAAGGTCAAACGAGCTTGGGCTTTGTGTGAAGAAATCAGGTTGACTTATTTACAGCTGCTGTGATGAGTGTGACAATCACTGACCTGAAAGCACAAATAAGAAAACTCAGTGCCAAGAAATACAGATCACCTTGTGAAGCATCAGCATTGTTATCTACACTGAAGCTCCCAGCATGTGCTCGGAGTTCACGTTAATATTTGTTTTAATGCAGTTGCACGTAAAGATGAATTAGCTCCTCCTCCTGATCTGTCTTTCCATTATATGAAGGGTCCAATAAGAGCTAATAGTAGGAAGCTGAAGCTAGACAAATTCAGACTAGAAATAACGTTCATATATTTTACAGGCAGGGTAATTAACCATTGGAACAAATCACTAAGGGACTTGATGGATTCTCCCTCATGTGAAATCTTTAAATTGAGATCCGATGTCCTGCCAGAAAGTAGACTCTAGCTCATCCAGATGGGATGAGGTAGGCATGGGAATGATTTGGTGACTTTGCTGGCCTGTGTCATCTAGGAGGTGAGACTTGATGATCAGAAAGGTCCATTAGAATCTGTGACTCTCCATCTGGCGGGAGAATGCTGTGTTCCTAATCGATGGCTGGCAACTGTGGTTGGAGTCTAGCTCCTGGACCCAATCAAAGACTTCATTTAAACCCAAAATAAGAGCACTTGCAATCAGCCCTCAGATGGAGTCAGGAGCAATGGTGAGAGGCTCCAAAGAAACCCATTTCCAGCACTCCTTGGCATCACAACCCAGAGACCAAAACTGGAGGAGTTAAAGATGGAGGAGTCATGAGAGCTCAGGTTATACCCAGAAAGAAGACAGCATGGTTCTTGGGCTCTGGATGGCCTGCAGGGCACCATCAAATAGCAGCTATTGCTGTAGCCAACTGATGGCTCAGCAAGCTCACACAGCATGCAGGCTGGGCCTGGGGAATTATCCCTTTAAATCAGCACAGCCAATTGTTTGCACCCATCCTGTGGATCTGGGAAGCTCCAGGAGGCATTGTCTGTGTGCGGAGAAGAAACCCTTCCTGAATCCCCTGTGGGGTGGGGTGGCTCTGTTCTCTGCCCCAGCGTATAGGCTGGATCTTAAAGGCACAGTTGACACCTCTAGAATCCAAGGAAGGTTTAATGTTGTATGGTCCTTTGTGGGAGGCAGAGGGATTCATTCTGTGTGCATTGACCAATTTCTTTCCTTCGCCTCCCCTTGGAGAACCTGCCTGAAGGAACTGGAGTTAGGCAGGACTGTTTATATTTGGCAGAGCTGGCATCAGCCAGCATCACTGAAGCTTGGTAAGGACAATGGAGGAGGAGATTTCCACAGACACAAAAGCATCCAGGAGCCCAATGCTCCAGAGGGATATGGGCACCAACCTGCCCTTTGTCATTATGGAAATTTCCCCCAACAAGCCTAGGAACAAAATTACCGGGGGACTCGGACCTGGTGTTCACAGTCTGACCATATGCATTGCCTTTGTTCTGAGGAAATCTCAAACTCTTCCCCTGGTTGGGGTAGACTAGGCCCCAAATGGCGTCAAAAAGACGACACCCCTTCCCCTTCCCCCCCCGACACTTGTGCTTCAGTCATCACTGTGAAGGAAAAACCCATGACTCAAGCTCAACGGCATGTTATTCTATCCACTTAATTAAAGCTAGGTATCATTTCCTCAATATCTGTTCCTGTTGTTTGACCCCAAACCCCCCTTTTCTTTCCTTTCCAAGGATGGCTCTCAGTTTGGGTCGCAGCATAGAGAAACACCAAGGCCCTTCTGGGAATAGCATCTTGAAAGGTGTCTGTCCGTCTGTTTTATCTTTCCGATAACATTGTTTTGAAAGAGTCTCTTGACTGGAAACACTAAGTGGTGTCTCCACAGCCAAATGGGAACGGACACAACTCATTTTATTCCTCCCTCGCCTCTCCTCTCTGTTCCTTCAGCAAACCGTTACTAAGGGAAATAAATACACACCTCTCCGCCAGCCCATGAAGGCTGGGGTGGGGTTCTTCTGTCCAGCATCTGAGTCAGGATAGTGCCCGTGGCCCATTCCTCCAACTCGCAGAGGCTTTGACATGAACTTCCGCAACTGGCTGTTAGGAATGCTTATAAATAACTTGATACATACACAATGAAGCTGTCAAGCAAACAATGGCCATTAAATTTAGATAGAATAGACTCAAAGGCACCACTGACATTCCTCTGTCTGGAGGCAGGTCTCCAGAGCCATCAGGGAAAACACAGGATAGCCATAGGTTATATTTGCCATGAAGCTAGGCAGGGATAGATGTTATGCTGTCTCTAAGGGGCTTCCTGAAAGATGACTGCCTCAAAACTACGGATGCAGGCAATATCTCTATGCGTATACTACCTGGCCTCTGCTAGACAGGATAGGTCAAGAGGCACTGCTAATTTGCTCATAGGATGTGACTGGAGTAGAGCGAGCCCTGCTGTAGTTTTGTGCTCAGAGATCCTTTCCAGCAGGACCGAGAATGATAATACGCAATGGCTCCTCTTCCACAAAGACCCTCACTCATGCAGTTTCCCAGGGATCCATTTTCTCCCCCCTTCTTTTCAACCCATCTGCTCTCAGCAACATGATGATGGTATGCAGTTGTATATCATTTCACAGATGCAACCAATGCTGTTACTACGATGTCCTCACAAATGTATTAAAGGTTAGCTCTCGGCAGGCAGTAGTCAGCTCAAACTCAGCTCAGGCAAGATCCAAGTGATGCTGAGCAGGAGTGGGGGAAACGCTCTGAAGAACGAGCCAGGAGACTGTCCCTATCCCCTTCATTGAAAGCATCAGTTGTCCTTTCATTTGTCAAAATACAGTGAAGACTTAGAAGTCCTGACTTGTCTCCTTACTGAGCCTAGATGATTAGGTAGCAACAGTGAAAAATGCACTTTCTGCCACTTCCAGCTCAGCAGGAAACTCTCCCCCTTCCTCCTGGGCAAGGACCTAGACATGGTGGCTCGTGAATTTGTTCATTTTAGGCTAAATTACTGTAACTCACTGCACCTGATGCTGAATGTGAAGACAAAGCACGGGCTCCAGCTGGTGCAGAACATGGCTGCCCACCCCCTTTGCAACTGAGGCTGCCATAGGCACATCAAGACCATGCTCAAGACCCTCTATTGGCTCCCAGTCAGCTTCCAATGCCAGATTAAGATCTTCTCACAAATTTTCAGAGCCATGACTGGATCAGGTCCTATCTCCTCAAGACAGCTGCATTCCTTGGAAAGAATGCGGATCACAGAGGCCAGGAAGCAGCACAGCGGGGTTGTAGAAGAGGCATTCTTGATGAACAGCATCCAGCTATGGGGCAACCTTCCAGAAGAAATGTGACTAATCCAGTCTGAGACCCTTCTAGATATCACTGTACGACCTTCATTGGTCAAGCTTTAAAAGCATAAACAGGATGACGCAGTGCATTTAGAGCAACAACTGCCCCTCCAGGGAAGGGAAAAGAACCAGACTCCATCAAGTTCACTAAGGCCCTTATTAGGCCTTTCCATTAACTAGGGAGCTGAGCTAACGTAATGGGTGCAGTCCAGAACCCTAAAATGGAGAGAGATCAACAGGAAGGGACTTCATAATTTCCCTTTATATTACATTTGGAACTAGAAGAGGAAATGATGTAGTCTTGCCACAGACAAACAACACTTGGAACAAGTGACTTAGGGCAATCTTAGCTCAAAATGGAAAGGGGGTGCAGGTACAATACATAAAAGTGGGCACTGCTCAAATACAATAAAATAAGCTGTAATGATAAGTTAGGGAAAGTCAGGGAATGAGGAGATTATGTGCCCCAGAAGGAGGACCATTGGCTGCCACTTCCTGGAAACTCAATATAAATTGTTACAGAGACTTATTAACAACCACAGTAAGGCTGTGGTCTGTGAAATTACTGCCTCACAAACAGCGCCATGGGAAAGGAAACTCCTGGTGTGGGCCCCAGAAATACAGATTCTTGGGCAGCTGGTTACGTGACCAACACTGGCACTGGAATGTGAAACATGGAGTTGTCCCCACAAGAGGTCGTTCTTAAGAACAGACAATATGGAAATGGCAAACACAAGAACATATAACGCTGGGGGCTCTTGCAGGGAAACATATTCTGGGAAGAGCTTGGAAATCTGAGTGCACCCTCCACTGGCTATGGACACCCCCTGCCACTGAAGCTGCACATAGGAGTTGTACAGGGGTTGCCTGGCAGGTCAGGGGCTCACACTCATTGTGTGAGCTGAGCTCAGGCGGAATCTCCAGGTGCTGCTGCCATACAGATAGTTCTCAATCACCACAACGAGCTTGCGTTTCTGTAGCAGGTAAATTTTTACGGGATGGGGTTGCTAGCCCCACGCCCAACCCTCCTCCTTTTTCATCCGGGCTTGGGACTGGAAGATGGCTCGATAGAATGGCCCAGGACAGAATTCTCTGGCAATCTATTGTTTGTGGCCCATACACTGAGAGGGGTGGAGGGCATAATGATGATGATGATGACAACGAGCTGCAGGCCAGGTGTGTGCCTGGGGCCTGCACAGGGCTGTGTGAACGGCCACAATGGGAGTGCAGGGGAGGCAAAGGGGTTGGAGATCTGCATGGGGACCAGGCCTCAAAACTATCTTACAGAGGAAACATGAGGCAATTTCTTCCACTTAGCTGATTTCCAGACATTTCCAGAGAGGTTGATGTTGCATCAAACCCTGCTGTATGTTACTTACCTTCGCCTCCTTCCTTTCCCTCACCCCACGGAGAGATTGGAGGAGGTGGTTTGTAAGTCCCACCTGGAAGCCCTCCTCTTCTCCCATCAGGTGTGGGTACTGCTCCCCCAGATCCTTAGCTGGAACTCGTTCGTGGCTGCACTCCACCAATTCCTCAGCAGTGGCACCTGCTGCTCCCATTTCAGCTTGTGAGTGCTCCCCCCGACACTGGAGAGAAGGGCAAACTCTCTGCACTCTCAGCCAAAGAGCACAAGTTGCGCTCCCCCGCATGCTAATCCATGCTGCCTGCTATCTCTCTGTCCACTCCCCCAGAATACACACTCCCATGTGCTTTCCCTCTGCGCCAAATGATAAGGAACCACCTAATGCATGAGTCACATCAACCCTCACCCGTCTTTGGAAATGTTTCCTGCTGGCTGAAGCCGACCTCTCTGCTATTGGCCTTGGCAGCCCCGAATTCTGCAGGGGAACTTGGTGTTTGCAGTCCCTGCACAATCGTGGCAGCACACAAAGCAATGGAGCTAGTCACGAAATAAAACCACAAAAGCGCTCCAGAAAATTGCTTCTCAGGCTAACATTCCTCCAAGTGGGAAATATCCCCTCCTCCAGATTGGGCAGGATTTACTGCGCTGCAGGCCTCAGCCAGGAAGCAGAAGACACAGGTCTTGTGAGGCCTGGCCAGGAGGATACATGGAGTACCAGACCAAAGAACAATGTTGTTTCCAGCTGGGGACACAGTCCTTCCACCACGTGTGCAGGCTTCTCTCCCTGGGGCCGTGTCCCAGGGAAACCGGCATCACCTACTAATAGGAGCAGGTAGTGATTTGGCTGGTCGGGTGCTCAACAGGAATTGAGCCCCTGGGGTTTAGCTCCAAAGCACAGGCCCATGCCACTTGACCTGCCAGATCAAACCCACTGGCAGGGAGCAGCCGCTGGCATCTATCCCTTGGGGATCAGCCACAGACACCTACATGCCATTCTGATTGGTACACTTTCAATTCACTGAGCCAATAAGATGGCCAGTTAAGACCCAGAAGAAAAGCAGCCAGCCTTGAATGGCTTTGTTTGAACAAACAAAGGGTAAGAAAGTGAAAACAGAACTGGAAGCAACTTTGCTGCAAATGGACTAAAAACTAAGGCATCCCTGCCTGAACCCCACTGGATAGCCCCTCCTTAAGCAGAAGCTGACTTCCACCTCTTTGGGAGGAGCACACTGTTCTGTGGCTATGGTCTGCTTTCCAGGGCACAGTGCGCAGGGTAGAACCTTGCACTGCCCGCAATGGCAAGAACTGCAAAAGCAGCGTAATCATCTTCTCCCCGACCACTCTTCCTGCCCCCGGCGCAGGAAGAGAGCAGCTGAGAATCAGGCCCCTGGTTTGGGATTTTAACACCTTCCCTTCTGCCTGCAGGAAAGCAGGAGTCCCACCCTGCTGAGTCTGTGGGTGCCTCCAGATGGTGTGACTCCAAGCCCAGGTTTGGTTTGATTTGATTTATTCAATTAATATTTATACAGGATAAGGTCCACTGAGATGCAACATCTCATTCACAGGGACATCCTGTTATCAAAAAGGCAGGGTTAAGTCAACACTGCAGAGTCTAGGACAATACCCAGGCAAACACAACACACAGCCCTGCCAGCATCGAACTCACCAGGGAACACAACCAAACACCGAGCACCCACGAGGGGTTTAGCAACTGGATTATTTCAGGCTCTTATGACAGCAGCACTGAGCAAAAAACACACACCATTTCCAGCATTATCTGCTCTCTCTGTCATTCACAAGAGCAGTGTTTTGTAATGGCCTCAGGCCGTTAGAACTAGACCCAGAAATAAGCCTTGGAAAACAGACTGCAGCGAATAGCCCTGCGTTGACAGGGACATAAAGTCTGAGGCCTTCCAATCCTTTTCCCCACCTTTAGAATCAATGATCCTGATTATCTCAGCAATTTCTTCATGCCGTCCTCTGTTACCCTTTTTAAATTTCTCAGTCTCCTTCCAGGGTTGACCAAGGTCCAGAGGGCTGTGCCGTGTGTTTTTCTGTCCTCCGTAGCAAAGGAATTCACTGTCCTAGAGCAGGCAGCTCTGGAACTCTGGCTGGGTTACGACAAAGTGCATGGACTGCAATCAGGTGCTACCATGAACCAGGCAAAGGGGACTAACCTGGGGTTTGCAGTCTTTTTTGGTGGTCTGAGAGGTTGCAAGAAAGAGAGAGAGAGAGGTTAAGAATTTTTCTGCTTGTTTTTTTGCATTAGAAAGGTGGGTCTTGACAGCCCATCACACAGCTGGGGTACTGGCAGGAGTATGATCCTACAAGGACCAAGAAAGTGAAACCTGGTGTAGAGTCTCTTCTAGCTTCCATCACAAGACTCCTCTCTCTTTGAACCTGGCTCGAATGGAGGAGGGATATTTTCTGGGGATGAGCCTGTCTGGCATTTCTTAAACACAGACTTAAAATGAACACTTGGGAAAAAAGCACTCTTTGGTAAGGCTTCAGCGCTGCTGCCTTACTCTGAAATCAACTGCAGGAACAGGAAAGAAGTGACTGAAAACAAATAATATGCCTGGCTACAAGCCAGGATGGAGGCTCTGGGGCTGCTCAAGTGATATGCAGCACATTAAATTTACCTCCAGCAGCATGCGCTAGAACTGAATGGAAAAGTACTGAAAATGAAAAATGGAGGCAGAGTGGAAGGCAAGTAACCTGAATCTTAGAGCAATCGGGAGAGCAGGAAATACAAGGTTACCGAGCCATGAATGGTACAAACTTGGAAAGTGAATGTGCAAGCACAGCTGTGTTCTGGAGAAGACTGTTCTTATGGTGAGCTTGGGAAGGTGTACGTGGCAGAGTAGGCATTCTTTTCTAAATGGTCAGCAGTGGTGACAGCAGCCAGCAACCTCTGCAAAGTGCCCACGCCTTGGAAATTATCCAACCTAGATCCAGAGACTTGGAAACCAGCTAGGACTGCTAAGCCACTCCCACACTGTTAGAGATCAAAGTGAGACTTCTGTGGTGGGACAGATAGTCCCCCATCTGCTACTGCAGGGGTCTTACACCTTCTTCTGAAAGACCTGATGCTGGCCCCTATTGGAGATGGGATATTTGTGTAAGCAGTGTCAGGAATTAGATATATTCTGATATCTGGTGGCGAACTATGGGAATTGCAGTGAGTCTTGGAAAATAATTCTGGGGCTGATCAATTTGCATAGACACACCCACTGCACCTAGCCTGAGCCCACAGCAGCCCACATGGCCACTTCGGCTGATGAGGGAGCCCCAGTTTCTATGTTATTGGGGCAGGAATGATAAAGTGATGTTACTGTGATTATGTGAATGAAGGACTATGGACATGTACTTGGCCCTTGTTATGATGGAGGGACTCGCCATCATCTAGGTAGCACTCACTGGGCAAGGGCCATGCGTTTCAGAACACTGTGAGATTGAGAGAGGTGGTGGGCAAGCACCTATACCTTTTGGTGAGGGCTCTGTCTGAGGGCTTCTTCGGCCTATTGTACCCTGCCTCTCTCCAGTGTAGAATGTCAGAATTGAAATTTGCTTCCATTAGAAGGCTGGTGAGCTGAAAATGGCTTTGGGCTCACTGGTGCACCTGCACTAAGGCTCCCCTACTGTATGCTGAAATCACCTAAGAGCTAAAGAAATCGCTGAGCACTGTGTTAAGTAGGGGGGCCTGAAAAAAAGTGCAGAGTGGCTGGTGCAGCAGAGCAGTCTGTGTGTCGGCTAGCAGGCTGGCTAGCGGAGTTGTTGGTGCTGTGGAGTGGCTGGTGCGGCAGAGCTGTCTGTATGAGCCGTTGGTGCTACGGGCAGAGTGACCGGTGCAGCAGAGCTGTCTGTCGACTAGCGGAGGCGTTGGTGCTGCGGGCAGAGTGACCGGCACAGCACAGTTGTCTGTGTGTCAACTAGCGGAGGCGTTGGTGCTGCTGGCAGAGTGACCGGTGCGGCACAGCTGTCTGTGTGTCAACTGCCAGAGGCGTTGGTGCTGCGGGCAGAGTGACCGGCACGGCACGGCTGTCTGTGTGTTGGCTAGCAGAGCAGCTAGCGGATCAACGGGCAGAGCGGTTCGTGGGGCAGCCAGTGGAGTGGAGCAGAGCCGATTGCAGGGAGAGCTGCAGCGGAACCTCACGGAGAGGCGGTGCAGTCGGCCTCGGACCACGTAAGGTGCCCCGTGCCCTACCCTCCATTTCCACCCAGGCTGGGAGGTAAGACTCTGCCAATTGACTTTCGAGCTCTGCACTGACCCAGAACAGAGACTCTTGGGCTGCTGGACTTTGGGACTATTGAGTGACTTTTTGGGGTTGCGGAACTCAAGAGCCAAAGGGAAGGCCACGGCCTATTTGCTGGGAGGGGGGCTTCTGGTTCATGGTTTGGTTTATTAACCTTTTTTTGTGGTGTTTCCCCAATATAATGCCACATTGTTTCTCCCTGTTATTAAAAGGCTTTGGTACACTCAGACTCAGTGCTTGCGAGAGGGGAAGTATTGTCTCTTACAGACGCCCAGAGGAGTGGTATATGGTTGTCCCAGGTCACTGGGTGGGGGCTCGAGCCAGTTTTTGTATTGTGCTATTGGAATGGAACCCCTGGATACTGAACCCGGCCCTTGTTGCTGCCAACTCTGATGGGCAGAAGGGTTACATTTGGCTAGATGGGCCTTGGGGCTGATCCAGGCTGGCCAGTCCCATATTCCATTCTGACCATCTAGTCCAACCCTCCGGATCACACAGGCCAGAGGGCTTCACCCAGCAAGATAGATTCAAAGACAGTTGAACTAAAACATGTTTTCAGAAAGCAGTCCAAATCCGAAGGGAACGACGCCATCCCCTGTAAACTGCTCAATTACACCCCCCCCGCCAAAAACTGGCATTTCATTTCCAGGTTGAACTTTGCTGATTTCAACTGCCAGCCAATGGCTCTTGGAACTGTTCTGCCTGCTAGAGTAAAGAGCCTTCAAGCATCAGAGCTTTCCTCCCTGTGTTGGTACCTATAGACCACTCTCAAGTTGCCCCTTAACTATTAGCTAAATAGATGGAACCCTCTAAACTCCATAGCAACAACATGTTAGGGTTAATCTATCAGAGACTGGGACATGGGTAACTGTGCCTAGTGCTGAAAGCGTGAACCAGGCCTGGTGGTTAGAGCAGGAGTCAGTAGCCAGAAACAGGCACCCAAGGTCATAGCTGGAGTCAAAGACCAGATGCCAGCACCAAAGTCAGAAATCGGAGCCAAGGGTCAGACCCACCTTACCTGGTGAGAGGCAAGGCTGGGTCTGAGGCAGGCACAGAGCTGGGAACAAGCAGGCACAGGAGCTATCGCAGCTGTGGTGAAATGCTTTGAGCCAGTCTGCCGACTCTTCCCATGGATCAGGCAGTGGAGCCGATCAGGCAGCCAACTATAGGCTGCTTTGCTTGTTAGCTAGCCCAGAGACTGGCTCTGCTGCAGGCCCTGATTCCTGGCATTCATTCATGCAATAACTAAATCGACCCTCCAGTTCCCTGACCAGTATACAACTCCCTGCCTTGCTTCTTTCTTTGTTCCAAAACCCCTGAGTTATGACTTGCGGCTTGTGCTATTCTAGAGGCATGGCAGAGGCAGCACTCTGGCGCTGCAAAGTGCAAATATGGACCAATCCCAGCGTTTCTCGATTCTGCTATTTTGAAATAACTTGCTTCACCCAGCCCTGCCAAGGTTAAAAAGTCATTGCGTCCCCTGGGCAGCCCAGAGGTTTTCTATACGGTGTGGAAAGAGCATGGTGTGACGGGGGCATTTTTCCTGTTTTGTTTTCAAACAATTTCAGCTCCACAGAGCAATGCACAATGCTTTCCAGGCCTCACCGTGAAGAATGTTATCAAAGTGAGTAAACTTTGGAGGGTGGAGGAACAAACGTGCCTTTTCCAAGGGCGATTTAATTTTTTATTTTACACCAGTGCCTCTAGAGGTTCTCACCAAGATCCGGCTCCGCTATGCAAAGAGCTCTAGAGCCGCAGAGCAAGGGATGGTCTCTGTCCTAGCCAGCTTACAATCTAAAGAGCTCGGGTGGGAAGGGACCCAGCAGCTCAGTGAGGGGAAGCAATTCACCCAAAGTCCCACAGCAGATGAGTGACAACACTGGGGAATGAACCCAGCTCTTCTGACTCCCAGGCCACAGTTGGATATGTGGGACCATCCTCCCCAGAGCGCAGGGCTGTTCATTAAGCATTCTTTTCCCTGTCTGAGGTAAACCCCACTAATGACTGGTTCCTGTATTCTGGGAGGCACTGTCCATGTGGATAACACCACCTGCTTGTCTGCTCTCCAGGAGCTGCTGTGTAATTTCTCCCTCACCTCCCATTACACGGGGCAAAAACTCCCCTTCAGAAGCCAGACAGCCACCATTCCTTCTCCTCCCCGCAAATCACTACCCCTCCCAACTCCATGATTCCTATAGAAAACTACCAGGGTACTACAGTGAGTCTGGGGCTGCTATTGGCTGGCTGGGAAGTGCACACATGGCCAGCCTGTGCTAAAACATCAAATTAATTTTATTACCCACTCCCATCCACATGCCACCCACTTGTTTGTTTCTTTTGCCTGTTCTGACCTAGCTTTTTGGGAACAGGGACGGTCATTTATGGGGGCTGGTGTTAGAGCTGGTGAGGAAATTACTGCTTTTGCTGCCAAACATTTCAACTAAGACAATTTATTTTAGACTTTTTGTCAAAACAACCCCAATTTTTTTCAATAGACCAAAAGTTTTTGGAGTTCCAATTCCTCTATAAAAACAGTTTCCCCAAGAGCTGAATATTTTTGGCCCCCCCCCATGTCTGTTTAATCAAAAAAAACATTTTTCACGAGAAAACTCAACAACATTGTGATGGAAAATTTTCGTCCAACTTTAGTGGCTCTTAACAACTCAGATGATCTCACTTTCCAGGAAAAACGACTGCCTGAGCAACTTCAGAGCCTTTCAGTGGAATTTATGCAGAAGGGGGGACCCCTAGTGTTCTGCCAGCAGTGTCATGGGGATATCTGAGCACTGAAACCTTGGAGAAAGGTTTCAGAGTGGTAGCCGTGTTAGTCTGTGCAGCAAAAACAACAAGGAGTCCTTGTGGCACCTCAGAGACTAAGCCATTTATTTGGGCATAAGCTTTTTGTGGGCTAAAACCCACTTCATCAGATGCATGGAGTGAAAAATACAGTAAGAAGTATATATATGAAAAAATGGGAGTTGCCTTACCAAGTGGGGGGGGGGTCAGTGCTAATGAGGCCAATTCAATTAAGGCGGAAGTGGCATTGCTGGCCCCTCTGCCATGTATATTGGCCAAACCGGACAGTCTCTATGCAAAAGAATAAATGGACACAAATCAGACATTAAGAATTGTAACAGTCAAAAACCAGTAGGAGAACACTTCAATCTCCCTAGATACTCTGTAACAGCCTTAAAAGTGGCAATTCTTTAACAAAAAACTTCAAAAACAAACTTCAAGGAGAAACTGCAGCACTGGAATTAATTTGCAAACTAGACACCATCAAATTAGGCCTGAATAAAGACTGGGAGTGGATGGGTCGCTACAAAAAGTAATTTTCCCTCTGCTGATACTCACACCTTCTTGTCAACTGTTCGAAAGGGGTGATGTCCACTTTGATTGCATTGGCCTGGTTAGCACTACAAAAATAATCAACTGTTGAGAATAGGCTATTTCCACCTTCATTGAACAGGCCTCATTAGTACTGACCCTCCCCCAACCCCCGACTTGGTAAGGCAACTCTCATCTTTTCATGTATATACTGCTTACTGTAGTTTTTACTCCATGCATCTGATGAAGTGGGTTTTAGCCCACAAAAGCTTATGCTCAAATACATTTGTTAGTCTCTAAGGTGGCACAAGGACTCCTTGCTGTTCTTGGAGAAAGGCTCACTTAGAATGATCTTTACCTCCAGTTTCCTGGTGTGCTAGAGAAGATGAAGACAGATGGAGGAGCTGGCCTGCAGTGATGTTTGTAGAACCGATTGTTATTAGCCTCAGCTCCTTCACGTATTGATGGGTGAACAGAAGCATGTTTGTTCAATCCAGATGTGTAGCTCAGGTAGATATGAAGGAAACAACACATTCCAGCTGTCCACAAACAATGTCGGTGACCAACCTGGTTAATGAGTCCCTCTGATGTATTTAAAAGTAGGAGTAGCGTGAATGAAAACTGATGACGACAGCTCCTTTTCCCTCTGAGACCTTGACTTCAGAGAAGCATTAGACACTGATGCACTGGTCTGCATCTATTCTTGCATCATGCACAGCCAGGATCTGCTTCTACTTATCACACCAGTCCTCCTTATCTCAAATGGCCACTCTGCTGAAGGCTTAAATGGGACTTCAGTGATGACTGGCAGGCACTCCACATGGGCTAATTTCACCAGAGCACTCAAACCATGCATGGGCGGGACAGTCACTGATTGTATCCCTACTGCGTATTGGGGAAAAGGGTGAGGAAGACATTCAGAACAATCTGGGGCATATGTATGATATATATTAAGGACGAACATATAACCCAGGGGTAGGCAACCTCTGGCACAGGTACCAAAGGCGGCACACAAGCTGATTTTCAGTGGCACTCACACTTCCCGAGTCCTGGCCACCGGTCCAGGAGGCTCTGCATTTTAATTGAATTTTAAATGAAGTTTCTTAAACATTTTAAAAGTCTAATTTACTTTACATACAACAATAGTTTAGTTATATATTATATACTTATAGAAAGAGACCTTCTAAAAATGTTAAAATGTATTACTGGCATGTGAAACCTTAAATTAGAGTGAATAAATGAAGACTTGGCACACTACTTCTGAAAGGTTGCCGACCCCTGATATAACCCCTCCCTCCCAGTTTGCAGTTGCCAGTACTCTTACGACAGCGAAGGCTCTATATAAGACCTAGGTCTAGGAAGACAAAACATCTCTCATAAATCAGGTGTTTTTGGTACAAGTGTATTTTATAACAGGAATCCCTGTTCCTAGAAACCGGAGGACCAAGGACTCTATAGTTGAAATCCTGCTTCCACTGAAGTCAATGGGTGTTTTGCTATTGACTTCTTTGAGGTCAGGATTTCACCTTATGAGTTATGGTGTGACCAGAGCGAAGTGCCAAGTTATATAAACTCTCGTGACTCCCCAGGTCTGAAGAAACCTTCATGTTTGACTTCTCATGAGATTTATCAAGCCAGGGTGCTGCTTTGGCCCAGGCACTACAACGTGTCTCTTGAATGATTGCTCAGACAAAGGAAAAGTGACTAGCACTTCACCATTAATACACAGAAGTGTTTTTGTTGTACCATACACCCTGCATCGTCAATTCCTGTTCTATGTCAAACAGGATTCTTCTTTCACCATGCGCTTTTTTGTGTGCAAACAGTTTAGTTTTTTACGTTATAGATATAAAATACTCACAATACATGTTCTTCTCATCACCTGGATTAAGACTTAATCCAGGATAAATCTTATTGGAAAAAAATGTTCTCTTGAGTTTTTTATATCAGGATTTTTGCAGTAAATCTTTCCAGTTCAATTGATGCAATGACTGGCTTTTATATGTGCTCTAAAGACACATGAGAAGTAGTTTTGGCTCACAATTTAAAGTTTGCTGTGTTTAAATTTAAAAAGCTGCTCACTATGAATAGAAGACTTGGGATTTCAAAAGCAAACCAACTTAAACAGGTTTTGGAGGTCTGAACAATGCTCCCAACGAGGGCTGTCGATTAATCGCAGTTAACTCTTGAGATTAACTAAAAAAAATTAATTATGATTTAAAAAATTAATCGCAATAAATCACAGTTGTGTTGTCTAACAGTTTTAATCGCACTGTTAGACAACACAATACCAATTGTTTTTCTACATTTTCAAATATATTGATTTTCATTACAACACAGAATACAAAGTGTACAGTGCTCACTTTATATTATTTTAATTACAAATATTTGCATTGCAAAAGTATAAAAATTAATATATTTTTAAATTTACCTATAGTGGGGAGAACACCCTTCTCTGTAGAGAAAGGGTTAAAACCAGCTCTGGGATAGGGCTGCTCCAAGGGGCCAACCAGGAGAAGGCAGGTAGCAGCCAATCCAGGCCCAGTAAGGCTGCTATAAAGAGGACTGTGAACTAGGAGGCAGGTAGTCTCACTCCAGCCTTGGGGTGGGAAGGACCAGGCTGTGTGGGAGGGATCACAGGGTACTTTCAACATAGCGGTGCTGGGGAAGGGGCAGGCTGAGCTGGGGAGCTCAGGCCTGGCAACCTCCCAGGCTGAGGCCTGACAGGAAGGCCTAAGGAGGTACTGAGGCTGCAGGGAAAGGCAAGCAAGTCCAACCCCATAGCTAATGATGAGTGGCCATTGCAGACGGCAATTTACCTCTAAGTAAAGGGGCTAGATAAGAACTGGCAGTGGGTCACTGAGGTAGAGACGGGCTCAGAGAAGTGGGGTTCCCTGGGTGAGGGGCAGCACCCCAAGGTAAGGGGCACTGTAGTCTGGGAGGGACATGGGGCATATACATGGTGGAGATAAAGGGACTGCAGAGGCGTAGGTAACAGAGGACAAGACACTGGCCCATAGAGGGCGCTCCAGGGCTGACAGCTAATTCCCAGATGACCAGCAGGAGGCACCAAGCCAGTGAGTTAGTGCTCTACTACAAGCTGGTACAAGTACTGTAATGCAATCTCTTTATCTTGAAAGTGCAATTTACAAAGGTAGAGTTTTGTTGTTATGTAACTGCACTCAAACAATAAAATGTAAAACTTTAGAAGCTACAAGTCCACTCAGTCCTACTTCTTTGTCTTAGCAACTGGCTGAACAATAAGTTTGTTTACCTTTACAGGAGATAATGCTGCCAGCTTCTTATTTACAATGTCACCTGAAAATGAGAACAGGCATTTGCATGGCACTTTTGTAGCTGGCATTGCAAGGCATTGTAGCTAGTATTGCAAGCACTGGGTTGTCCATTTTACCCAGCAGGATCCCAGACAGACACAACAGAGCCTCAGCATGAGAAAAAAAGTAGAATAAAGTAGAAGTAGACTCACTGCCTCAGGTCTCTTTTCTTGTAGTGTTGTGGATTCTCTTTCATGGCTGCAGTGTTAGACCACTGGTCCACTTCCATTAGCTTCACTCTGGATGGGGTGACTTCTGCTGCTTGGCCAATTCGAATCGCCTTGTCAAGGGTTAATTCTGGGTCTTTCAGTAGTTAGCGTCTCACTGAGATTTCTGCTCCAGATTCCAGTTTTGGTCTGGTCTCCTGTTAGGGACACCATGAGGTTCCCATGATTGAAAAATTGGCTCTTCAGCCTCAGATTAGAAGAATTTGTGGCCATAGTTTCACCTTCCTTTTGTACCTTGCGATTATAAACATATCTTTCATCAAGCTCATTTTTTCATGGAGGACAGCACCCCACATGTTTGTCCTACGGTTTCATAGCTAGCCTCCTCTGCCTGTGTTCACGGCACAAACTGTTAAAACATCATGTGTTTCAGACCCAGCCATTGTCAGCAGTAAGGCTGTCTTCTGAATGCTGCTTTTTCCTGGCACCCATTTCTTGCAGATTCAGAGTGAAGCATGCTTTGAACATCCTCCAGTTGTCTTCCCCAGCTCCGGTGGGGCTTCCAGGTGCTCAGGGTATTTTGTTAATTTCTTTTTACCCCCAGTACCATGTGATGTTCAGTGATCACTCAGGGCTTAAGGTGCGTGCAAGAGATCTCTCTGCTTTAGTCTGTGGCTGATTCCAACTGACCATTCACGCCCACCCAGACTCTGTGTCTGGGAAGTTCAGATGCTAATACTCCAGTGAGAACCATTGGCTGGAAGTTAAAGCCAGACCCATTCAAATTAGAAATTAGGCTTCCATTTTTAACAGTGAGGGTGATTAACCAAGGGAAATAGTGGATTCTCCATCTCTTACTGTCTTCAAATCAAGACCAGAGGCCTGTTTGGGTGATGTGCACCCCATTATCCCTGTGCTCAGTCCAGGGGTAATGGAGTGAATTTCTATGGCCTGGGTATACAGGAGGTTGGATGAGATGATCTAATGGTGCCTTCAGATCCATGGCACTACAAGAGAGATTCACCCACGGCTGTGTTCAAAGCCAATTTGGGAAGAAAGGCCAAGAAGACACAAACCCGTGCCCCCTTTCAGTGTGAATGGAAGTAGGTGGCTAAGGAAAGCACCCAGGAGTTAAGTTTGTCGGGCAAGCAGGCACTAGACTTTTGTGACCTGCACAAGCACACAGCTTAATCTGAGACTATTCCAGCTTTGAAAGCATTTTGTTCACACTGGGCACGCTCAGAGACTTGCCAAGTGTTAGCAGCATCATTCCCGTACTAGTAAATGGATCCTCTTTGCTGACTCTGTGGGCAGGAAAGGAGAGACAAGCTGATGCAGGCTTGTCAATCCCAAGCATTTTAAGAGCATGAGTCAGACACCCAAAATCACAAGACTGGCTTCAAAATCATGAGATTTAAAATAAGAGAGTAAATGTTGGATTTTTTTTTTCCCCAGTGTGTGTCCCTCCAAGTCACATTCTCAAGTTTTTCTCCTCAGTTTACACTTTACAAAATATGAGCTGAGATTCTCCCCCATGTGACTCCAAAACACCCCCCAATCTCACACAACTCCTGATAAAATCATGACTGGCAATGCTGCGCCATCAGAGCTGCGTGAATTGTTCACCAGAAATAATTATTCAGTGGGAGGTCAGGGAGTGTGCATGAACAGATGGCAGTGTCTTCAGCTTGATTAATTATTCTAATATATTCAAAAAAACTCTGGTTGAATTTTTGACTCTCTGGACTGATCACAGATAATTGGGCAACACAGCTTGGATTTCAGTTATGCCTGGTCAGGCAAGCCACGTAGTATTGGATGCGCTCGTCAGTGATGGACATAGACTGGCCATCCAGCCAGGCTGTTTTAAGGACCTAGCTAGACAGCAATCAGGCTGACACTTGATCTACAAGGAGGATATGCCCTTTGGGAATTTGCCTTGAGGAGGAATTTACATAGCAGTTTTTCTGTTCCTCAAGTAGGAGCATGCAAGCTCTTCCTATACTAGTACATAGATGTGCAAATTGAAGATTTGGTGTCTGCACAGGTGGCTTTCAAATGTGTTTTCTGTGACCATCATTTTTATTTGGTAGCGGTCAGAGTCAGGGAATCAGGCACAAGCCTGCACTGCAACTTATACACACACACACACCCCCTCCCCAAAAAGTTTGTGTCAGCAAATCTGTCACTTGTTTGTTCGTGGAAAGTAAGCACAGAAGGGGTGTAAACCCAGCTTGGGCAAATTTATTTAAAAATTCAGACAAATATTTGCAGGAAATGTTTTTGTGTGATTGCCCCAGGATGAAATTCACCCCAGGCAGAGAACCAGAAAGGGGACTGTGATCCACTTACTACCTGCTTGTAACAGGGCCTTCCTGCTGCCCCATTTCCTGGGGCCTCCCTGCTCCCAATAAAGCTCCAAGAGGCTTTAAATGTACAGCACCCATGTCCTTATTTACAGCATTGTCCCACCACCAGCATTCAGCCATTTACAAGGCTTACCAGCTGAGTTGGCTCCTTCTAGCCACAGAGTCAGGCCCTCAGTCAGCAAACAAACCTTCCCTAACCATTTCTCCCTGTCTTCTGGCCTCCTCCCGGCCTTTATAGTCCTCAGGCCAGCAGGTGCAGACAATCCTTAGGCCAGGCATCAGGCCTTCCTCAGCCCCAATCCATTTCCCCTGATTGGGGAAATATGAGCAGGGGCTAATTAGGTGCCTTCTGCACCAGCACCCTGCTACACTGCTTCAGCCTCTAGGGGCCTGAGGCCTTGTGCTACACTCACTCAGAGTGCCCACTCTTCTGGTCTCATTGTGAGTCTTCCGAGATTTGAGGGTTTTTTTCCTTAAAGCCCCTGTTCAGGAGTCAAGTGATTGTGAGAATCTCAGCTTATTTTGAAAAACATAAGTTTCTAGACTTCATGGTTCCAGAGAAAAGCTTGAAATGTGACCTAAAGGTTCAGAGACCAGAAGGCAAAGAGAAAGGCCCTCCTGCCATTATTTTTTAAATGTCATGATTTTGACGGCCTGAATCATGATTTTGGAATGCCCAGAGTTGACAGTAATGCCCTCTGCCTTGGGGTGAAATTCCTCCCCATCGGTGACATTCAGAAACCAATCTACTCATTTCCAATCGTTTTGAAACTCACATACTTAACTGCTAATCTTGACCTCGGTATCCTGTCCAGATGTCAGTGTCCAAGACCTGTAAAAATAGTCAGGAGCATAAACATATGGCGGACAACCTAAATAGCAAAACGAAGACATAATTAGCTCCAATTGCTGATTTAATTGCCCATAGCAACACCAGTTAGTTCAATTTTTATTATAATTATTATTTTACTGCCTTGCAGAAAGAAGGGGAAATTGCTTGCCTTGTACATATGTTTCTTTGAAGTTATCACGCAATGTAGCTACTCCTGGGTCTTGTGCTTCCAGCTCCAGTCACGTGGGAAACTCTCATTAGTTGGCTTAAGGGATTTGCTGACATTCACAACATCGCAACATTCGTCACAAGAACATTTCAAACTTCCTTTCTCTACTATACGGCTCAAGATAGTTGAGACCAAAGCAGACAGTGAAGAACTTCAAAAAGATCTCACAAAACTAAGTGCTTGGGCAACAAAATGGCAAATGAAATTTAATGTAGATAAATGTAAGTAATGCAGTTTGGAAAAAAATAACCCCAACTACACATATAATATTATATGGGCTAACTTAGCTACAGCTAATCAGGAAAAAAAATCTTGGAGTCATCGTGGATAGCTGTCTAAAGACATCCATGCAGTGCGCAACAGCAGTCAAAAAAGCAAACAGGGTGTTATGATAATTAAAAAAGGGATAGAGAATAAGATGGAGAATATCTTATTGTCCTTATATAAATCCATGGTGCGCCCATATCTTGAATACTGCACACGGATGTGGTCTCCTCATCTCAAAAAAGATATATTGGCATTAGGAAAGGTTCAGAGAAGGGCAACTAAAATGATTAGGGGTTTGGAAGGGATTCTATATGAGGAGAGATTAAAGAGGCTAGGACTTTTCAGCTTGGAAAAGAGGAGACTAAGTGGGGATATGATAGAAGTATATAAAATTATGAGTAGTGTGGAGAAAACGAATACGGAAGAGTGATTTACTTGTTCCCATAATATAAGAACTAGGGGCCACCAAATGAAATTAATGGGCAGCAGGTTTAAAACAAAAGTAAGTTCTTTTTCACACAGCGTACAGTCAACCTGTGGAACTCCTTGCCTGAGGAGGTTGTGAAGGCTAGGACTATAACAGTGTTTAAAAGAGAACTGGATAAATTCATGGAGGTTAAGTCCATTTGTGGCTATTAGCCAGGCTGGGTAAGGAATGGTGTCCCTAGCCTCTGTCTGTCAGAGGGGGGTGATGGATGGCAGGAGTGAGACCACTTGATCATTACCTGTTAGGTTCACTTACTCCGGGGCACCTGGCATTGGCTACTATCAGCAGACAGGATACTGGGCTGGATGGACCTTTGGTCTGACCCAGTACGGCCTTTCTTATGTTCTCACTTCTGTCATTACGTTTTGAAATGACGGGGTTGGGGGCTAAGAATTTGTTGTGACTGTGTCTTCAAAGAAGCAGAATTACAAGTTTAGTCATTACCCCTTCTTGAAAGACACAGGTTGGGATGAGTGGCAGGTATCATAGACTGGGGGAGGCTGAGCCTCCCCAAACAGCCTGGCTTGGCTCCACCCACACTCTTCCCCCAGGAGTGTCTGTGAGTTCCCACTCTTTCATGGCCCAGGCTGGGGCTGGGCTGGGGCTGGACGGCCTGCTGCCGGGAGTGGGGCAGGTAGGGCTGGTGCCTGCCCACTGCTCCGGGGCTGGGGTCAGGGGCGCTGGGGCTGCGCCACCCTCTCCACACTCTGGGGCTGAGGTTGGTGGGGGCAGGGGTGCTGGCCTGGGGCAGGGGGGCCAGTGACTGTGGTGGGGCTCTGCTGCTCTGGGCTCTGAGGGGGCAAGGGAGGGATGAAGGGGCAGAACGGGAGGGGAATGGGTGGAAAGGGCTAGCCTCCCCCAACTGCCGGTTCACCAGCTGACCATGCTAGTTGGGATTTTCAAAAGAGCCTGAATCACTTAGGAGCACAAGTGAATGGGACACACGGGATTCTCATGCAAGGAGAATAAGTACTTTGAGAGATGTGTCACTAGGGTAAGAAGAACTTCAGACACCTACACTAATCAAAGCCATCTGGGCTATGGAAGGGTGACCACTTCTAGAGTCTGAAAAGGGACCTTTTCTCAGAGCTGGAAGCAAACAAACTACAATGCCCTGGAACGCTAAACAGAACTGCAGCCGGCAACCAAAGCCGATCTGCCTTGATCGGTACAATAAGCATGAAATTGTCCCTGTTACTGTGTGTGTCCTGATAGCTGGGTGAGTGAGACAAGCAAACAGGAATGAAAATCACAGTCTTTTGACAACAGCAGAAGAAACAAAGCAGCTGTGTAGACTTTGGACAATCCTGACCAAAGCAATCTGAACCCTGCTTCCACGTAAGGCCATGGAACAGTGTTTCACACAGGATAGCTATCCTGGAGAGGGACATCGTGGACAGGGGTTGTGGTCCCTGTAAAGTTGTATGCCAGATGAAGGGATTCAAGGTACAAAGAATGCTTTCTTTGTCTTGGGCCAGGTGGTCTGCCTTGTCCCAGACAGTGCAAGGGCTTTGGAGACTCATGGATGGAGATGCAGCCACCCACGTAGGGCCCTGCTTGTTACTGGCTTTGAAGATCAAACCCAAGGATTCAGCGGGAAGTAGAAGCCATCTTGGAGTCAGTAGAGCAGGGGTGGAGTGCTGGTGTCAGCCTCACATGCAGGTTCCTCTGAGGTTCAGCCCAGGAGGCAGTGAATTGCGTCTGGAGTGCTGAATACATGGATATCTGGAACCAAGTCTGTCCCAGCAAGGTGAAGATGGGAGCAGGTGCTTTCTCATCAGTGACATCACCTGACAGCTAGCCCAGCAATGAATCAAGCAGGACTCGGGGGTCTGCCCCCCATTGAAGAAGGGGCAGCTGGCTCTGCTCTCAGATAGCAGCTCTCTCTTTCTCAAAACATTGTGCTCCGGGGGTTTTGAAGTGCGTTTTTGTTCTGTTTTGTTTTTCTGCTAGCTCTACAAGTAGGCTTGTGTGGAGACTTGCCCACTCGTCCCTGGAAAGCACCCTGAGCCATGGGGTTGACGTCAGAAGGTAACCAGCTGTCAGACACTGAAGATTAAAGCTTGGCAGGCCCTGCCGAGGGAGCGTTCACACCTGGTTGGGAAGGTGAATAACATTCTCCCACTGAACAGGAACAGAAACATTGCCTCAACGGGCTGTGCCACTCAGGGACGCTTCGCCAGGGCAGATCCGTCCATGCAGTGCTGGCTATAAGGTCCTGCAGATACCCCTGCAGGACCTTATAAGGCCTACCCATGCCAGAGGGCTATGCTGGGAGGAGAGCAGCCCCTGTTTGGACTCTATGTCTCTTCCTGTTGTGCATGGGGGTCAGAAGGCATGAGGCCTATGTGGACCCTTGGCACTGCCCCCCCCCCCCACATTGTTCCAGCTCACATAAGCTGTGCCGGGATCCCCAGGGCACCTACCGCACCAAGAACTGTCCCAGGTCACAATATTTACTCTCTCTGCCTCACCAGAGCATGGTGAAAACCAAGAGGCAGCGTGTGACCAGCAGAGGTGTCATCTGGTTCCTGGTCTGCTGCTGGGTGGTGCAACAACACGCTGCTTCTTGTGCAGACTTGTTGCAAAGATACAATTGAGCCCAAAGTCACTTGTGACTGGCCAGGTCCCAAAAGGTCCATCCCAGACAGTATGAGAGAGGCCCATGGGGTTAGCTTGGCCCAGGGCAGCTCCTTCTGCACACAGCCCTCCCCTCTCCCTTGCTCCTGACTAGACATGCATGCTCTGCCTTCCTGGGGCCTGGGGACGGTGGGCTAGGAAAGGCAGCTGTGAACAGAAGGCTCTTTGTGCGTCTTTCCTGCCTTCCAGCTTATGAGGTAGAACAACAACAAGGGTGGAAACGCAAACAAACACCATGCAGGGGTGTTTTCTTGCATTTCCCCTTCTGAGACTGTCACCATTCTATCCCTGGCGAGCCGGGTGAGATCTGAGATCTTTTCGATTCGAGGATTTCAGCTGATGAGGATTTGCACAACCAGTTTCTCAGTTTAGTCTACACTGCTTTGCATTATGGGTAGGACTAAACACTCCCGCTCAACATGCTGCCAGGATGGTGCCCAGGCCAATGAAACTTGGCAAAGGGCTGAGCTTCACATTTCCAGGTGGTTAGGGCTCCATTACAAATATTTCCCACTGTAATTGATATACAAGTAAACAATCCAGTCAGGAGCACCTGAGACGAGAAGGGGGGTTTCCAAGCTCAGAACAAAGATGAAATCTATATGTATTTGACTGAGCAAGCTGCAGCTGCAAATCTTGGTGCCTTTGCCTCTTAGGGATGTGGAGATATTTCTAGGCTTAATATCTCAGTTGCAAGGAAGGCACGTCCATATTTCTGTGTCACTGGAAGGTCCTGCTTCTGAGTTCCACTGGGATCTGTAGTTGAGGAGGTCACCAAACAAGGAGAAGGGGCAAACAAATGCCCTGTTTCTCCAGCTGCTGTAAACACAGAATATTGATTTACACCAGCTACGATGTGACCCTGTTGGCTTCACTGGTGCTGCACCTATTTACATCAGCTAGGGTCTGCCCCAGAGCTCAGCTCTTGCCCTCTGCCTGATTCTGATTCGATCCTGCTCAGTGCCTCTGAGGTATCCCTCTCGGCGTGGTCACAGTCGACACTGGGCTGCCTCTCCACTCCTACCTGTTGCCAGTGCATTGGATAAATTGGCTAGTGCTGTCCAGTCGCCAGGTTCTCCACAGAGCTCAGCTCCCAGTGTGCTGAGCGCCTGGGCAGAATTTGGCCCTCTGGGTTTCTGGATGTCCAGATGTGGCAGGTCTAAGTATGGAATAGTTTTAATAATGTAGGCTACAGCCCCGATCACCCCTCCGCTGGTCAAACCTGCTACGGGAGTGGGGGTGGGGATTCATGGTGGGGTCGGGGGACAGCACCTCCACCAGGGATTTATACCCTGGGTCATTCCACTGAGGGCAAGGTTTGCTGCCTCTTCCCCCATAGACCAGGCCACAGGGGCTTTGTGTGCAAACCACAGCTACCAGGGTGTGAGGAGAAAGCCAAGGCGAGCTGCATGCTCCCACTCCAGGCTCCGCTAGCCAATGGCTGCCCTAGGGGAAACTTCCTTCAAGGGAGGGTCCCCCCCATGGAGTGGGTACAGAAACACAATCCAGCCTCGCTTGGCTAGGGTGCATGTGTGGGTGAAGGGGGATGAGTGCCCCCCACCCAGCCCTGCCCCTCCACTGCCCATCCTGCACCTGCCGAGATCCAGCATGTCCCTGCTGCGCTCTGGCAGGAGGTAGTGACTGCCATGGTGATAATGCCAGACAGGAGGGATGGCTGAGGAGAACATGGCTGAGCCCCACGAAGGGAGCACAGCAGGGACCCAGCAGAACCCCAATGGTGGCACATGCAGCATGTCTGAGACTCTGGGATGCCAAACAGGGACAGTCAGCAGCAGGGCTGGCTCTCCGTGTTCTAATGTTTTGGTGCACCCCTGAGCAGGGCCATGCTGGTCACTGGCCCTTAAGGCCAACCATGAGCAATAGCCAAGAGTGCAGAGGGGAAGCGTTGGAGGGCCTGAGTCTGACCTCCCGCAGGCCAGGCAAGCTGGGAGCAGCCGCCCTATGTGAGGGAGACCATAGAGGGGACGTGGAACAAGGAGAAGGAGCAGACGAGCTGGGGGAAAGTGGGGGGAATTTCTCTCTCCTGGCCCTTAGTAACATGACTCTCTAATGGGAGAGGGGAGGGGACGTTACAATGTTCAGCCCCTTTAGGCCTCCAGCAAAACCAGCTAGGAGTCACAGCCAGCTTCTTCTGCAGCAGCCCCCCGCATCATGTGCGCTCCCCCATGCTGCCTCTTCGGCTTCCACAGCTGAGAGGCCTGACGGTAACACAAGCCAAACTCTGCGCATGCAACCTCACCCGATTTCTCAGAGCCCAAGGTGGGAACAACTTGCTGAATCCACAATTCATGGCTCGCTGGGTGACACCACGGAGTGGGCGCAGCGCGGCCGCCGGGGAGGGGGCTGTCTGGGTCAGCCAGCCCAAGAAGCCTGTGCATATGTGAACCTGGTGTGGGAGGCTATTAACAGGTGCTAGCTGGTGTGTGGGGAGCTGGCCCCATCCCAGAGACCCTCCCCAGGGAGACAAACCAGCTGCCACAGGAATCACATTAACATCGCTTGGCTCTTATCTTGCTCTTTCCATCCAGCCATCTCAAAGCGCTGCACACAGGAGGGCAGGACCATTAGCCCCATTTTACAGATGGTGAAAGGGAGGCACAAAGCTGGGATGGGACTTGCTCAGCTTCCCTAAGATTCAACATCAACCTAGACTAAAATCAATCAGCTACATCCCAGTCCAGTGCTTTGTCCACTGGGCCATGTTGCCTCCACATGGAAGCGTGGAACTGCACAGCTCTGTGGCTGACGCCCTGTATTTCAGCCACCAGGAGGGTGTTGCACACAGGCTGTGCCAGACACACCCAAGAGCCGCCTTCTTACAGCGCAAGTGGGTCGGGTAAGGGAAGTGAGGTGGACATCATTCATTTGGATCCCAGCAGGACCTCTGACAGCACTGCATGGAGCCCCCTGCAGCGCACAGTCAGGCCAGTTGAAAACAAAGATGGTCTGACAGAGCGGAAGCAACCAGTCATTTTCTACAGTTACATCAGAGCACAGATGGGGGGTTCTCAGGATCGATGCTGGGAACAAGAGCAGTCAACTGGTCCCTCTCCAGCAAAGCTCTCACATTCCATTAAGAATGGAAGTATTCCCTTTGGCTTCAATGGTTCTAACTGGCCTAGAGGAGAGTAGAAATTAACTGCGATCAAAGCGTGGCTTGTGCCAAGCTAAGAGAGCAAGATGGCAAATAAACAGGAGGATGGAGCAAAACCACCAATGGATTGGGCCAATCTGGGCCCTCTGGCAGTGAACATGGCAAGTGTATGATATTAACAACCTCCCCGCCATCCCCTGGATTTCCTTCAACAGCAGCATGGTTACTCACAGCGAAGAAGCTCAGTCAGTTGAGGCTCCACATGGACTAGCTCCATGCAGGGCACAACTCATTGCAGAAGGCATTCTACAGGCCGCAGGACCTTAGGAGCAAACAGGCTAGATTACAGGAAGCTGGCACATCATGCCCCAGGACCCCAGAACCTCCACCACACCTGTCTGGACTGGCTGGGCGAGGGTTAACTCTATGGTATCTGGACTAAAATGCAGGAATCTGATCCAGCTGTGCATGGCACCTGACTCTATTCTGAGCCTAGACAGCTACACGGGCTGAGATTTCAGAGGAGCACACATTTATGGGAACAAGCATCGGTGCTGAACCAGGGGTGCTGGGGGAGCTGCCGCACCCCCAGACTGCCTGTCACTCAGGTCTGTGACCTGGGTACCATATTTGACTCAATCTCTTTTAGGTCCTCACATCCAGGCCATGACTAAGAGTTGCTGATTCTCTCTGTATAACAACTCATCATCTCACCTCTCTGGTACTGCAACCACCTTTGCTCTGGCCATGACAAAGGTTCAGAAATCTTGTCCCACCCATACCCATTCCAAATGCTGCTGCAAAGACCATTCTCCTAAACCGTTGCTTTGACCACATCACCCCTTTTTGCATCCCTCCACTGGCTCCCCATTCTCTGTCACCTCAAACATATGCTGCTTGTCCTCACTGTCCGGGTCAATCCCACCCTGCCTCTTCACCTCCTGTCAGCCCATGATGCTGGCTTCTACTGCCCATGTGCTTGGGACAAGCTCCCTATAAACTTCTGCAAAGCAACCTCATTATCCACCATCAAATCCTTCCTGAAAACTCTCTATTGCCATGAAGCCTTCGAAACACTTGATAACGTTCAAGCTACTGGTATGCTGAGACCACTGCCTATCCTGCTGCCCAGTACTGTCCTGTTGTTTCCTCATACTCCCCCGTCTGTCCGTCTCAACTCTTGTCTTATACTTAGGTTGCAAGCTCCTGGGAACAAGAAGTGGATGATCAGTGGCTTTAGCACAATGGATCCTGCTCCATCACTAGGGCTTCTAAGTATGACAGTATATAAGTACATATAATTGAGAACAATAAGAAAGCCACAGATCCACACCTTCCATGTGGACTCAAAAAATGCAGACAGCACCCTCCCATCTTAGGCTGCACCTGGGCTTGTTTAGCTAGACTGTGTAAATAAGCTGTGTTTGAAAAACCTGTCACCAAACATGTCACTGCCAGGGGTTTATCCAGGACTTTGCTCCTAGTGTAGTTTACAAATGTGTAATGGCTGCGGCTAACCTGCCGTGCTGACGGCTCTTGGAACTCCAGCCCTTGCTATGGGTGCTGAGCACTTGCGAGCCTGGCCCAATGTAGCTGAGAGGGGAACAGCTTTTGGGCCTTGCACAGTAATTTCATGTAAATTCTCCCCTTCTGGCAGAGCCCATCTGACACACATCGGTGATGTGGACCAAGTTGATAGGAGGAGCCAGGCTTTGTTACTTGGCACATAGGGATTACCAAATGATCTGAAGTGAATGATTATTAGAGAAAAGGCTAGATCACTAAGGCCTGGTCTACACCTAGAACTTAGGTTGACCAGACTACATGGCTCAGGGGTGTGAGAATTCATCTCTTCTCTGTGAAAGATGTAGATAAGCCCCCGTGTAGACATTGCTAGGCCAACGGAAGAATTCTTCTGTTGACCTAGCTCCCACCTCTAGAGGGATTGGCTTAGCTACAGTGATGGAGAAACCCATTTTGTGGCTGTAGCATTGCTGCAGCACCAGAGATGTGCCACTGCCGTGCCGACAAACCCTAGGCTAGAGGTCGGTATTAGAGGGCTTTCCCTTCACCCTCTGCACTGGTTCTTGTCACATGAACAGAAAGCAGAAGACCAGGAGTCCAAAGTGTAGACAATGCAATGTTTGCTTGGAAGTAATCCCAATAAACATGTCCATAGCTCTACATGCCACCAGCAGAGTCTGATTCCCAGGGTTCCGCTCCCAGCTCTGACACCGCAGAGCATTTACCCCATGTCCTCCTTCCCAGCTCTGACACCGCAGAGCATTTACCCCATGTCCTCCTTCCCAGCTCTGATGCCGCAGAGCCTTGCCTGTCTCCCTGTTCCCCATTCTCATTTCCCCAGTCTCATTCCTTATTCCCCATTCCCTCCTGCTCTTTCTTTGCAGGCCCAAATATACCTGCCATGTACGTCCACAGTCCCACTCCTCACAACTTAGGATCCTGTTCCATTTTATGTCTGGGGTCTTCATCCCACCCCTTTTGTTCCCCATGGGAGAGATAAGGAGTGACCTTGTGCTCCAGTCAGGGATGGGCATCTCTTTGGTCTTTTCATGTTTTATACCCTCCACACCACCCCCCAACCCCCACTCCTGCCCACCAAACCACTTTGCCCTGCCCAACTGGTTGCTTGACTTTACATTGAGATAGGGGTTGAGTTATCCTTAAAGTGTGCTCTCCAGAAACACTTTAACTGCTTTTATCTGTTCCCATTGTACTAACAAATCCAGCTGACTAGGCAGAAGCAACATCACAGTGTCTTTGTCCCTTGTTTACACATTTTAGTATAAGAGTATCAAAAAGTCAAACTCAAAAATTCTATCCCAGGCTAACAAACAGACCTGTATACTAGCAGTAGGTAGCACTTTGTAGTGCCATGTTTGATTCAGAGCCTTTTGGGAGGAATCCCTGGGCTGACCTGCAGTAGCCATGCTAGGGAGCCAACATGCTCTGCCAGGAGGGAGAAGAACGTCAAGTCTGATGTCCAGTGAGCCCACTCTAAGGCTAATGTGACATTAACAAGCTCTGAAACACATCTCCTTCTGGACAGGCTGTTGCTCACCTCAAAATGCTCACTAATGACGAGTAAGGCTCCAAAAATCATCACATTTTTAAAAAATGATTGTTTTAAAAAACACACACATCTGGGGACCTTTTGATTTGCTTTTAGAGCCCTTAGGAGTCAGGCTCTCAAGCTTTTATTCAGTCCTGTGATGGTTAGAAGCTTAATTCTCTTGAAACAATGCAAGTCAAGTAATCATTTGATTCCAGGAGGTGGGGTTTGAGGGTTATGAGCATATATCCCAAAGCCATGATAAAATGTCAAGAGTTAACAGCACTGGTTTATGTCCACCTGGGTTGTGCTGCTGCTGTGGCATTTAGGGAGGATGCTTGGCCAGTCCAACATCTGCAGCCCTCCCTGCCATCGTGGTGAGAGTACCCCCTGCTTGCTGATACCGAGCTGGCCGATTGCACACGAGATAGTGAGTGTGGAAAGCACTAAACTAAAGGGGAAGAAGCGCGGGGAAGCAAATCCCATCATTACTCTTACCAATGTTCCCTGGACTGTCTCTGAGGTATCCACCCAGCTCTAGCCTGGCCCAGTATTCAGGCTGAGGCTCAAAGAATGACAGGCTCATCCTTGGGGGTCATGGGTTGGAGCTGGGTCATTGGGAACTCTGTCCTAAGGGAAATGCTGCCTGGCAGGCTAGAAAGCAGGCAGGCTGCTGAAGGAAGATGGGTGACCTTAGCTTTCCTAGTGCTTTCTGCATGCACTGAGACTCCTGGGCCCTAGCACTTTGCTCATCCTGGATTCTCCATGTTGGCCATTGGCCTCCTGGGAGAGGATGGGGTGGATGGAGATAGGGAGGGCCGGTCGCTTCAGCTCCAGGTCTCACCAGCACCTTCTCTATGCACAAGCAGCACCGAGGAATGAGGGATTCTCAACCACCAGCCTCTGATAGAGCTTCATGTGGGAATAGCTGTGCTGATGGGTGAGTTCGCTGGCTGATGGAGACCAGCTCAGACACAAGCCACAAAGACAGGCAGCACCATGAGGCACTGGGGCTCCCCACACCCCAGCCCACCACCCGGCAGGGGCTCTCTCTTGTGTGGAGAGCAGGAGGAGAAGCTGCCACCAAAATTCTAAGGCTGAGTTTTCAAAGGACCGTGAAGGGCTTTAGGTGCCCAATTCCCAGAGAAATACAATAATCCCCTTTGAGCGTCCAGCCCATCACACAGCCTAGGAGCACAGACCCTGGCTGAGACTGGAGCACAGCTGATGCCGGTAGGGAATGAGATGGGCACCTGTCATTTCCCAGCTCAGCACTGGCACTGTTACCCAAAACTGGGCCAGCTAGTAAGGTTAGGGAGGATTAATGACCCACCAGAGTCTGGCAGAAAGCAGCACGTTTATTATACTGTTAGCTAAGCTCAAAAGAAGGGGGAGTTCACACTCACACTCTCATACTCACGCTCCCAGGACAGGCACAGCGTGGAGATGTCAGGATTCTTCCAGGTAAGTGCTCCACAGCGCAGTGATGGATGGTGTGATGAAGGTAAGTCTTCCCAGGCACCACGGAATGCAACACAACGAACCATTGGCCAGGCGGTCGGGGCGAAGGGCCTTCACGGGAGGTACAAGCTTGTGAGTGTCTGAGCACATGGCCCCTTCCCCTTTTAAGGACCTGCTCCTTGTGGCCTGCGACTAGAGATGACTTGGCCACATCTGATTGGTCGCACTCCACCTTGGGCAGTGTCCATGCAGTGTTCGTGCATTGGGTGTGTGATCGCTGCCTAATTAGAGTACCAGATGCCTTGTCTACCTTGGAGCTCTTCTGATTTTCCAGCTGTTTAAGCAGCCCATTCATCCCACTAGCATTCCAGGAGGTGGGGGTGGGGGAAAGCCACTTCACCGGTATTCAAAGTGGGAGAGGAGACAGAATAGGAGGGGGAGTGTAACAGACCTTTTTGAGTAACGAGTTATACATAGCATACAGATCACTGCTGCTCCTACATCACTGAGTGCATCTGCACCACTGTGTGTGGCACCCAGCATGTTCGCCGCAAAGGCTCACGGCTCCGGAGTGGCTCCGCCATCTTGTTTCCCTTGCTTCCGCTCCCACTGCCCGGCGAGCCCTTTTGCATTCTGTGAGGGCCAGCGACTGCATGGGGCTGATTCTAGGTGGCAGTTCTATACCCCAGCCTCAGTCTCCCACCCAGGGCTCATCCTCTTTCAGTGCCGTCCTTCTGGCTACAGTAGCCAGGACAGCAGGGAGAGAGCGAAATGGTGTAAGCTGGCTCCACATTGCCTGGTATTGTTTCAGGCAAGATGTCTTCCAGTCCATTCATGAGTGTGGGTGCCTGGAAGCCCATGCAACAGCTATTGTTCCCCATACCGAGACCCTCCCCTAACTCTGTTTCCCGCCTTGTCTGAATGGTTCTTTTCTGCTCTCTGCAGTTTTATCTTTTGTGCTCAGCTGGGAGCATTTCCTTTGGCGTTGATAGGATCTATCAACTCAACCCCCTCTTAAATCTTTTTTCTGAGTGTGTCAGCGTAAGTCCATTCAATAGACGTAAATTGCAGGGAAATTAGGGAAGGAACCTGTCTTGCAATGGGCATGACCTCACCTCACTGTTCAATAAACAAAAGACTCACTCAGCCCAAGGCAACTCTGCAGCAGGTGTGTAAATATCCTGCCAACATTTACTGAAGCAAGCACAATATATTGCTTCAGCCTCGTCTGCCCTACAGCTGCTACAGTGGCACAGCTGCAGTGCTGCATCTCTGCTGCTGTAGTGCCATAGCGTATATGGTGTCTTCAAAGATGGAAGGGGTTTGTCCATTGATGTAGGTAATTTACCTCTCCAAAACGTGGCAGCTAGGTCAATGGAAGAATTCCCCCAACACTAGCTGAACCTACACCAGGGGTTAGTTTGATCTGTCTACAGTGGTCGGGGTGCAAAATTTTACACAGCATAGGTTGATCTAATTGTTACATATAGACTAGTCCTTAGAGGAAGCATAACGCATGGGATCAGTGTGCTTCATGTCTCCCTCTACTGGCTGGCACACATAAGGAGTTAAGAGCGTATAACTTCTCCCAGGTAATAGAGTAACTCTTTTTGCTGAAGTTTCAGAGGCCTGGTCTTTGGAGCTGGGCTCCCAGGTTCAGTCAGTAGCGGTGGTTCAGTAACAAGCAACATATGATGCTCAGGGGATTGGGAGTCACGACCCACGGATTCTAGTCTCAGTCGCTACTGATGTGATGTGTGCCCATAAGCAAATGACTTGCCAAGGTCACAAAGACAGCTGAGTAGCAGAGCTCACAACAGAATGTAGCTCTCCTGGGTTTATGCTGCCTGTAGCTCGGTGATGCTATGACAAGCATTTCAGAGTAACAAAACAGCTGCACTGGACGGGGCAATGCAGCGGGGTGTAACAAGGTTGATGGCTGGGGGCTGTTATCAAAGAGGCTGCTGTTCTGTAACAGTGAGATCCTTATGATTTCCGGGTTAGCCCACAGAGACAGAAGGCAGCAGTGGGACCCAAAAATGGATTCCAGTTTTGTGTAGCAATATACAGTGAGTTTCATTAGTTATAATGAACCTCAGCTTGCTCACATCGGCCCCACAAACTCTCCTGCTTTGAATCTGAGGCTCTTCTTCATACCAGTCCACCTAGTCTGGTGTCACTGTGTCCCCTGCTTCTCCGTGACTGATTCATTGCCTTTGAAAATCAATCCATGTAAGACACACACAAGGTGGAAAACTGCTATTAGTCTTCATGCTTTAGGCTGGGTGTTCTGAAAGATCTGGGCAAACCTCAGCCTTCATGAATGGATATCGCCATCCTGGAGGAATCAGAGTAACCCTTGTCAACCCCCAACTATGCCACAGGTTATGGTTCAGAAGAGGAAAAGATTAGCTGTACATTCTGTGTAAGCATCGGCCAAGGCCAAAAACTAGTGTTTTCACTTCCTGTTTCCACTATCTCAGATAAGAGCAAAATATCTTATCAGAAAAAATGAGCTTCTTTTCCTTTCACTCGGGCCTGCATGTCTGGCCAATGTATCTTGCATGTTCATAATGAAAACATCCAGCAATGCCTTTTCCAATGAGAAAAGTCACTACAGGCGTTATCTTGATGGGCAAACAAATAAATATTTAAACAAACAATAAAATTGCCAGGTATTTACTGCGGTTCAGACTTGTCCTTGCTGGACACACAATAGTGAAACTACCCTCTTGACGTCTGTGATTTATAATCTCCAGCAAGAACAGAATTTACGTAGGGAAACCAAAAATGACTAAACAGGCCCTTGCTCATAGACACTCGCTGTCTCGTCTAATGTGTCCAAGCCACATGGGTGGTGCTGGTCTGACGTGCCTTTCCCAGCCGGGAGGAGGAGTTTGCATGCATGTGAAAGTGAAACTTGGGCAGCACCTGCTATTGCCAACCCTGAACTGGCTGCAAAAAATAGTTACTCACCACTCATAACCACTGTTTTTCAAGATGTGTTGCTCATGTCCATTCCAATTAGGTGTGCACACATCTGGTGGCATCTGGGCAGATGGACCACACGTGAGTGCGGAAGGACCTGCTGAGGCAAGCCACCAGCGTGTTCCAAACTCCTGGTAGAGAGGATGCTTCCAGGTGAATGGAGTGGGCTGTGCAGAACTCCCACAGACAAAAGGCCTCCTGGCAGGTGGGGAGAGAACCGGGCTTCCCCTTGCTTGTTGATGTAAATCGTGGTGGTGTTGTTGTCCATTAGAACTGCTATGCACTGGCCTTGCAGTTGAGCCTGAAAGGCCTGGCAAGCAAGGCACGCTGCCCTCAGCTCCTTGACACTGATATGTAGGGAGAGCTCATCCTGTGACCACAGGCCCTGTGTCTGGAGATCCCCCAGATGCGCACCTCCACCCTAGAGCTGACACATTCGTGACCAGGGACAAGGAAGGTTGAGGGTTGTGGAAGGGCACCTTGACCACTGAATTCAAGCTGTTGCTCACCGGGCAGTAAGCCAAAGTGAGCCAGGCCTGCAACAGTCTGAGCCGCAGCCTGGCTTGCTGGGTCACATAAGTGCAAGCAGACATGTGGCCAAGGAGACTCGGGGACCCCCTTGCTGTTATGGCTGGGAATTGCTGGAGGCTTTGAATTATGTACATGACAGCTCAGAATCGGGACTCTGGTAGAAGGGCCTGTGCCTGATCCGAGTCTAACACTGCCCCAACGAATTCTGTTCTCTGGGTCAGTTCCAGGGTTGACTTCCCCAGGCTGAGGAGGAGAACCAGTCACTTGAGTGTGCACCTGACCAAATGGATTTGGAACTGCACCTGTCCCCTGGCGTGGCCCCTGAGCAGCCAGTCATCGAGGCAGGGGTATACCTGCACCTGCTGGTGACAGAGGAAAACAGCCACAAAACAGGAGAGAGTGAGTATCCCACTTCCACCATGTGGAGGACCCAATGGTCTGAAGTTATACACTTGGTGAACACTCGGGGGCTGTTGAGAGGCCGAATGGTAGGACAGTGACTTGGTAATGCTTGTGGTTGACAAAGCACAGGAAGCACCTGTGTGTTGGACGGATTGGTATGTGGAAGTACGCATCCTTCATGTCGAGGGCAGCAGACCAGTCTCCCGGATCCAGGAAGGGGACAATAGTGCCCAGGGAGACAATGTGGAACTTCAACTTTACCATGAATTTGTTGAGTCTGTGCGGATCTAGAATGGGTTCAAGACCCCCTGGGCCTTGGGATTAGGAAGTATCGGGAATAGAATCCCTTGCCCCTTAGCTCCTGAGGAACCTCCTCCCACGCTCCCATGGCAAGGAGCGCCTGCACCTCCTGGATAAGGAGTTACTTATGAGAAGAGTCCCTGAAATGGGATGGGGAAGGGGGGTGAGAGGGAGGGTAGGAGCAAAACTGGAGAGAGTATCCCACTTCCACCATGAGGAGGACCCAGCGGTCTGAAGTTATTTGGGACCAAGCTTGGTAGCAGTGGGACAGACAATTCAAAAAGGACAGGGAAGGATCCGGGATCGAGGCTAGTGCACCGTCCTCGGGCGCCCCTTTAAAAGGCCTGCTTGGAACCCGACAATGGTTTGGCCCTGGCCCTGGCCCTGTCCCTGTCCGGAAGGGGGGTTGGAAGGTTTTCTTCTGCCATTCTTGCCCTTTCTCCTATAAAAATCCTGCCTCGGACAAGAAGAGTAGGAATGCTGCTACAGCTGTTGGGGATTGAAATGCTTCCTTGGGTTGCCAGGGTGTGTATACCCAAGGATTTCATAGTAGCCCTTGAGTCTTCTAGGCTATGCAGCTGAGCATCAGTCTGCTCCGCGAATAGGCCCGCCCCATCAAAAGGCAGGTCCTGCATCGTCTGAAGGCCCGAGGCCTGCAACCATGAGGTGTGTCTCATGGCGATGCCAGAGGACAAGGTGCGCGCCACCGAGTCTGCAGCATCCAATGAGGCCTGTAAAGAGGCCCGTGCCACAGCCTTGCCCTTCTCTACTATGGCCCCAAACTCCCTCCCTGGACTCTGTTGGCACCAGCTCCTTGAACCTGAGCACTGAATTCTGGGAGTTGAAGTTCTACCAGCTCAGAATTGCCTGCTGGTTGGTAATCCTGAGCTGAAACCCCCTGTAGAGTACACTTTATGCCCCAAAAAATCCAGGCATTTGGCCGCCTTAAACTTTGGTGTTGGGGCTTATTGCCTCTACCTTTCCTTCTCATTTACAGCCACAACCACCAATGAACAAGGATGAGGGTGCGTAAAGAGGTATTCGTCCTCCTTAATGGCACAAAGTATTTCCTTTCAGTGTTCTTGGTGATGGGAGAGATGGAGGCCAGGGTCTCCCAGCTGGTCTTGGAATTGGCCTGTATGGTTTTGATGAGAGGCAGAGCCACCCTCAACAGACCTTCTGGGGCCAAAATGTCAACCACCGAGTCCTCTGACTCCACCTCCTCAGCCTGTGGACCCATGTTGTGCGCCACCTTGCAAAGGAGGCCCTGGTGGGCGCATCTGTCTATGGCGGGGGGGGCATTCTGGAGACAGAAGTGCCTGCCACAGCCTTGTCTGGTGAGAAAGACAAGGAGGCTAATGGGGGAACAGGGTCCTCCTGTCCCTCCTGCTCATCAGGAACCTCTCGTCTTGTCTCGCTGGCTGGACCAGGCTCAGAAACCAGAGTTGGAGTCGGTTCCATGGGGGAGCGGAGTGGGGCATGGCGTGGCACCTCCTTGGCACTCCTAGGGGTGGGGTGACTGGTGAGGCCTCCAGCACCCATGGTTCAGCAGTTGTGGGGGCTCAGAACCTCTGAAAAGGAGGCAGCTTTCACAGGCAGGCTTTCATGGGAAAATAAGGTGGACACATAACAGCGCCTAGCCCACTGAGAAAGCAAAAATCTCACTTCTTTTCCTTTGTAACCTGATCCCATTTGACAAGAAAACCATCTGAGCTACGCTAGAAATGGAAGCCCATAACGCCATGTAATCAGAGCCACATTTCAGAGCAAAGCTGGGCTTTCATGTTGCATTAACACAAGGTCTGAATGATGATGAGAGGCTTATGTCTCGTGACTGCAGCATCTGCCCTGTTAATATTTGCACTCGGTTGGGGTTTAGAGGGGATGACAGCATCTCACCAGCCTTGTTTTGTTGCCAGGAGGCGTGAGGAGGCTGGTGAAAGGGGGCAAGCACAGGCTTTGATGATCCAAGCTCCTGTTTGTGTATTTCTGCCAGGCATTCCAGGCTAGTGACTTGCTTTTCAGCTGGGAAAATGGGAAAGTGTTCTCTTCCTACGGCCTAAGATACTGTCCAGGCCCCAGGACCATGATAGCCGAGTACCTCCCAATCTTTCATTTATTTTCCACTGTGAGGCAGTGTAGTGCTATCTCCATAGTACACGGGGAGAACCAAGGTCGAGAGAGACTGGGGGGTATGTCCACACAGCAATCAGGGGGCGCGAACCCTAAATCAAAGCTAGCTGGAGTAACAATAGCATGAAGCCATGGCCACCCCGGCTAGCCGCACCTGCCAAGGACCCTGGGCATATACATGAGTGACCACTACCTGTGCTGCTGCAGCTCCACCGCTACTGTTACTTGAGCTAGAGCAGGTATGTCTCCACATGCTGCAATCACGCCTCCTGATTGCACTCTCGACCCACCTTGACTCATTTCAGAAGTCTGTGGCTGCGCAGGCAACCAAGCCTACATCTCCAGCTAGTCCCCTTGCCAATGAGTCAGCCTTTCTTTCCACTGGTGCTGGCCATTCTTGCGAGGTGCGATCGGGGGCATAAGCTTATATATTAAAAACTACTTCAGCCTGCCTTTCAATTTCCCCCCGATAACACTGCAGTTGGGTTTGTTTGTTCTTCTAGGTGCCGTGCCCTGTTTTGTAAGTTCTTCTTTACTCTCGCTGGTGTGTTACAATTTGTTTGCCTGCTACAAGGATCTTTTACAAGAATTCTTCCATGTGACTCCTGCTTTGTTTGGCCAGAGCACCTTGCATCCTCTGTATGCAAAAATGGAGTGGGAAGAGGCGTCCTTTGGTTCACTCAACCTGTCTCAGCCCCTGTGGCCATTCTCGTCGTGCTGTTTGATCTTGGATTTGCAATGCTAGTTTTTTGTTTAGGGATCACTGCAATCTTTGACTGTAAACACTGTCGCTCCCATCTATTTATCGTCTTTAGACTGAGTCTTAAGCATTTCTTAATGCTGCCTTTACCGACTAAAATCAGCCACCTGTTCTCAGTTATGTCACTGATGGCTCAAGGGCCCCATAGATCAGAAGGTGACAGATTTTGTTTTAAATGGCGTGGTACGCTCCATCCACAGCAGCCTTGCTTGTTACAGTGGGTGTCCAGCTGCAATTTTCAAAGGAGCCTAAAGAACCAGGTGTCTAATTCAAACAGTATTTAGATGCCAAACTCTCTTAGAGTGCTTTGAGAATCCCAGCATCAATTTTACAGCCCTGAGTTAGTTCGTTATGCTAGGTGGCCCTTCCTGGTTGAGCTTGGGCAAATGGCCCTCCAGCTCAGCTTCCCCTCAGTAGAACAGGGATAATGCTTCCCCATCTCATAGGGGCATGTGAGGATGAAATCCATGAACGATTCAAAGACAGTATGGTGACGAAGGTCAGACTAGAAAAGTCCATAGGTTACATGAGCTTGGGGAAGGTATGGCCAGGCTCTGTCTGACAGCAGCCCCAAAATACCTCTCTGTTGTATCAAGCAGGCAAGGTATTAACAAACTTTAATAGACTTTATTTGATAACAGTGAAATCTCTTACAAAGCTGCTGCTGCACCCCTCTGTAGCTCTAACGCAGCTTGGATCAACTCCTCCCCCTCCTTCCTGTTTGCTGTCCTACAGACTCCAAGTTTTAATAATTACAAGCAGCATCTAAAACACCACACTCTCTCTCTTTCACATGTTACTGGCAGACATGTAGGTAGTTGGGTCACACGTATGGAAGCAATTCCTGCCTCAGTCCAACCTGCACTGACCTAGGGCTGGCAGGACTCCTAGGCCTCTAGTGGCCTGTCCCTGGAATTCAGTGGAAAGCTGCCACTGCTCTGAGCTCAGCCTCCCCAAAAATCAGCCTGGTAGATTTGTAAGTAAAAAAACCCCCTCAAACTCTAAAACCTGACTGAGAATCTCTCTTCGCGTTTGCATCACCTGATTGAATTAACGACTTCACCAGGAATCCTCAGTGAAGAGATGCTACTCTGTAAACAAGGACATCCGGAATCCTTTGTCTGGAATGAAACACACCGAGGAAATGATTTCCTTTGTTCCTTTGTCCAGCCTATCAGTTAACATGAAGGGGGCACAGACACCAAGGAAGGAGACTCCTGGCCCTGCCCTAGCACTGTTGGGGAAGCTTTGTTAGGTGACCAGATGGCAGCGCCTGGTGCTTTTTAGGGGCAATTTTCTCTCTCTGCCTTCTCAGGTGCTGAGGGCCCAAGATGCTAGGAGCCTTTGCAGCAGGGCTGCCATGTGTGAAATGCCTCTCGTGACCCTCAGAGAACATGAGGGATTCCTAGGGAGAGGCTCATGACAGTTAAGGGTTGGAGAAGCTTTGGGTCAATTTTCTAGGTGAGCAAGGAAAGGTGTCACCCCTTCCCCATGCACACACAGTTCCCATCCCCCCATAACTGCTGTGGGCTAACCTTAATTTCCATTATAGGTCTGGGCCGGCTTTGTGCAGAAGCCATGATTAAAACCAGCCTGGGTCCTTGCTTGGTCGGCTTTGCCCAGGGCGCTTGCTATATAAAAAGTTCTGTCCTTCCCTAACAGGGGCCCAAGCCCAAGATCCCCGCTCACACTGGGTGTCCCGCGCAGGCTTCCTGCTGAAGGTGCTCGGAGCCTCATGTGGGAGAGACTGAGCACTACAGGCTTGAGGGCCAGACTCTTAGCAAGGCGATCCTGCAGCACCTCTCCCGCAAAGGTGTTAAGAAAATGATTGTTAGGAAAATGTAACTTAGAATGTTGTAGTATGATTTTAAAATAACCTTAGATTTATAATCTCACTCCCTGTATATGTACTATTGACCCCTAGTTTAACATGCATTTTAAACTTGCATTCACCCTGCCACAGATGTGCAGGCATCATAGTGTCTAAGTACCCCTAAGTGTTTTGAACCTCCTGTTTACCAGACATGTAAATGAAATAGATTAAGACCAACAATGGATGTAATAGCCATTAAGTGTTCCCACCTGTGTAAGTGGATTGAAAGTCCCCCTCCCTTATCAACACAGGGGTATAAAATATCTACACACATGTATTGAGTTGAGCCAGTTGTTTGGGTGATAACCCCTTCTGACTCCTTATTGCTTGCAATAAATCTTGTTTTTCCAGAAGTCTACTGAGTTACGCCTGTCCTTTGAGGTATATTGGACTGAACTCCAAAGGAAATAAGCAGTTTTTGCAACAATTCTGGCACCCCAGATGGGACAGCCTTTGGACGACTTCGGGATCACCGCAGACTGACCAGAGGAAGGATAGTGCGCACCGGGCAGTTTTTGCCCGTCCTAACTCTAACCCGACCTGCGGTGATACCCGGAACGTTAAAATGTGAGTCCCTACAAATCAGGCAAGACCAGAGGCTTCTGGAGTTTGGTAGGCGCCTGGGAAACAGAGCGGTGTAAGTATCTCCATTACTCTCATTGTTAATTTGTTTGGTGATTTTAGTACTTTTGTATTAATTCGCCGTTTGTAGATTCCTTGTGAATCATTTGGTATAGCAATGGGATCGGGTCGCTCCCGAATGGAAGATTCTGCCTTTCCCTTGGGTTGTATGTTACGTAACTTTGGTAAATTTAAGAGTAATCATGGTATTAAGATGACTAAAGATGAGTTGATTATGTTTTGTCAGTTGGAATGGACCACGTTCGGTCTTGGTTGGCCCGATTCAGGGTCCTTTGATGTAGACCTCACAACTAAGGTTTATAAAAGAAGTGGTTACAAATCAACACTGGGACCAGTTCCCCTATATTGATTGTTGGCTAACAGTATGTCAGGATCGGCCCCCCCTGGCTTATTAAATGTGCCTCTAAATTATGTAAACAAATGCGCCTAGGGGTTCCCAAGCCTCGTCCAACTATTCTCTGCGAGCCTGCAGAGGATGCTTGTCTCGAGACTGTAATGCCATCAGCCCCCCGCCTTATAGGCCATCCACCCCCATTCCCTCAGGAAGTGGTCCAACTGGCCCATCTCCGTCTGTTACTAGCCCCGTTCAACTGGCTAGTCCCCTGACTCCAGAGGACAGTCCCACCCAAGGGGGAGCAAATGGAATCAGTAACATAATTGCTGAATTTGACCCCCTTTCCCCAAGCCGTCACACGGGACCTGCCTCAAATACCCAAAGTCATGATTTAAGAAACCGAGCCTGCCCCATGCGAGAAGTAATGTCCCCCACTGGCCGAACATCTTTCCTCTATGCCCCCTTTACTACCACGGACTTATTTAATTGGAAAAGCCAAAACCCCTCTTACAGGGAAAATCCCACGGTACAGATAAGGGTGGGTGGCAAGGAATATAAAGCTCTAGTGGATACCGGGGCTACGTATTCTATGATCCCTGCAAAACCCCCTTCTGCTGAAGAAAGCGGAAAACATGTAATAATAGAAGGAATTGAGGGAAAACAGAGTAAACTGCCTGTATATAAGCCCTTGCTTACAAAAATCGGGGACAATATGCTAGAGCATGCCTTTATTGTTTCACCTACATGCCCCTTGCTCTGTTAGGACGAGATATCCTAATCAAACTACAAGTTGAAATCTTTTTCCAAGAGCAGATTGTAGTACACCTACCAGGAAAACAGGGTTCAAACTATCAAATGGCCCTCTTTAACAAGGAGTCAACTACCTGCACAGGGAACATTGAAGACTTAGAAGGAATAAACCCTGATGTATGGGCAGATGGAAACCATCCAAGGGCGACATCTGTACCCCCTGTGAAAATACCACTAAAAGAAAAAGAAAGCCCTGTCTGTGTAAAACAGTACCCTTTGTCAAAAGCAGCTCGTCTGGGCTTAAAGCCCCTCATTGAAAAATTCAAGCAGTGGGGCTGGCTAGTGGAGGGGTCATCCCCTTTCAATACCCCCATATTGGGAGTGCCTAAACCAGATGGTACCTATAGATTGGTGCATGACTTAAGAGCAATAAATAAAAAGGTTATTGTAGACCACCCTATGGTCCCGAACCCTCACACCATTCTAACACAGATTCTGCCTGCAGCAGCTGTTTTTACAGTGTTGGATTTAAAGGATGCTTTCTTCTCAATACCATTAGAAAAGGAAAGCTGGAAATTGTTTGCTTTTGAATGGGAGGACCCAGAAACTCACTGTAAGACTCAGTTAATGTGGACTGTTTTACCTCAAGGCTTTGTGTCATCCCCCCCTCTTTTTGGAACAGCATTGCAGAAAGATTTAGAAAACTGGAAAAGCCAGCATTCAGAGATTGCCTTGCTCCAGTATGTTGATGACTTGTTAATTGCCAGTCCTGATCTGCAAGTGGGGAAAAGAGCAACCAAGTCTCTGTTAAATATTCTAGGGGAGAAAGGGTATAAAGTTTCACGAGAAAAAGCCCAGATATGCCAACTGAAGGTTACCTTCCTGGGATATGAAATTGAGAAAGGGGTACAAGCTCTCAGCAAAGAGAGAATCAGGGCAATTCAAGATATGCCTGCCCCAACCAACCCTAGAGAACTACGAGCCTTCTTAGGTCTGACTGGATTCTGCAGACTATGGATCCCAGACTATGGTAACAAGGCTAAACTTTTATATGAATCTCTCACTAAGGAAGGCCTCACAAATTGGAAATGGACTAGTGAGCATCAGCATGCTTTTGAACTGTTAAAAGCAGCCTTAATGCAGCCTCCGGCTCTCATGATTCCTAATGAGCATAAGCCCTATAGACTCTACGTACATGAGAATAAGGGCATTGCTTCGGGAGTTCTAACTCAGCCGGTAGGCCCAACCTGGAAACCTGTGGGCTATTACTCAAAGGTACTGGACCCGGTAGCCAAGGGGTGGCCGGCTTGCCTGCGAGCTGTAGCAGCAACTGCAACCATAGTGACAAAAGCCCAAAAGATAGCAATGGGAGCAGATATGAACATACACACCCCACATGGGGTCCCCCAGATTCTTGGAATAGAAGGTGGGAAATTCTTAAGCCCTTCTCGACAATCCAGATATGAAATCTTCCTATTGTCTAACCAAGGGCTTACATTTAAACATACTACAGCTTTAAATCCAGCTACCCTTCTCCCTCAGCCAGGACCACCTAACCATGATTGTTTAGAAGCACTTACAGAGATGGTGTTAATTCGACCAGACCTGCAGGATGATTCTCTGGAAAACCCAGACGAGGAATTTTTCGTGGACGGATCTAGCAGTATGGTACAAGGCACCAGACAGACGGGCTGCGCTGTTGTGACCCTGACTGAAATACTGTGGAAGGAGAAGCTCCCCGCCAGCTGGTCAGCGCAAGCAGAACTCACTGCATTGACACGAGCCCTCTGGCTGGGGACAGACAAGAGGTCTGTATTGTCTTCTCTCCACAGATTCGCTGCACCCTTCCAGAATCTGCCCCTGGACACTCCTATCCACAACTTCCAGCCAGGAGATCAGGTGTTGGTACAGAAGGGGAAAAAGGACCCTTTGTCTGAGAGGTGGGACGGACCTTATCAAGTTTTACTCACAACACACACGGCTGTAAAACTTGAGAACAGTGACAAATGGACACATTGTTCACGTATTAAAAAGTACACCCCACCTCTCCTCCGGAATCCTGAGACTCCACCTAAGGACGACTGGACTGTTACTCGCCTGGATCCTCTGCGACTCCGACTTAACCGTGTTCAGTAACATGTTTGTGTTCCACATTTTAATTGGATATGTCTTTGTATGTATGTATAATTTAACCCCTAGAGGTTTCCAAGCATACGAAAACACTTGGGTATCATTGGCAAGGTTAGCCTTGAATTCATCTATCTTTTGCCTGCCAAATACATATGCTGTAGGTAAAATTATGGAAACATGTTTTCTTGGCATTAGTACAACCCCTTCCACATTGAAAAATTACACACACTTAAAAATTTTTGCCAAAACGATGACGTATGATTATTTGTATGAAATGGGCCAAATATGTTTTCATTTTTGGTTGCAAATGTAACACCAGCTGCCCAGTGTGTCACTTTCGAAGGTGCCACTCAGTATATTCATGATCTCACAAACAAAGAGTTGGTCTGTAATCAGACCACTACTCAGTCATTTGCTTATGGACCTTATGCTTATGCTTCTCCCCCATGGCTGGTTTTTTTCCTTTGTGGGCGCACCGCTTATTCATATGTACCAGCTAACAGCTCGGGTGGGCCCTGCACAGTAGGGAGAGTGGCACCCCTTATTGTCCCTGTTCCCCAACATAACACCAAAAGATATAGACGGGGAAACATACCATTGGACCCCTCCTGTAAGTCAGACATTACACTATTCTCAGACAGGGACACAACTGTTCTGAGTTTACTGGCCTTTGTTGTTTTAATATTACTGATAAGAAAACTTCCATTGAAAAGGATTTATACAACTTAAAGGAACTAGTGCATGGGATAAAGCAAACTCAAGGTTTTGATTTTTGGTCATGGTTGCCTAATGTTGATGACTGGATAAAAACCTCTCATAAAGGGAGGAATCTATTTTGTATTAATAGTATTAGTTATAGGATTGTGTTTTTGTTGTGTTATCAATTGTATTCCATTGTTAAGTCAACAAACCCCACCCAGGAGAGCTAAGCTAGCTCTGCTCCCCGATAGAATGTAGAAGAAATCATCTTTAAAGAGGAAGGAGTTGTTAAGAAAATGATTGTTAGGAAAATGTAACTTAGAATGTTGTAGTATGATTTTAAAATAACCTTAGATTTATAATCTCACTCCCTGTATATGTACTATTGACCCCTAGTTTAACATGCATTTTAAACTTGCATTCACCCTGCCACAGATGTGCAGGCATCATAGTGTCTAAGTACCCCTAAGTGTTTTGAACCTCCTGTTTACCAGACATGTAAATGAAATAGATTAAGACCAACAATGGATGTAATAGCCATTAAGTGTTCCCACCTGTGTAAGTGGATTGAAAGTCCCCCTCCCTTATCAACACAGGGGTATAAAATATCTACACACATGTATTGAGTTGAGCCAGTTGTTTGGGTGATAACCCCTTCTGACTCCTTATTGCTTGCAATAAATCTTGTTTTTCCAGAAGTCTACTGAGTTATGCCTGTCCTTTGAGGTATATTGTACTGAACTCCAAAGGAAATAAGCAGTTTTTGCAACAAAGGGAGCCCCCTCAGCCAGGCCTGCTTTCACTCGTCTGGCCGCCTCTTGGCTCATCGAATTCATCTCTGAAGCCACTGAGATCGGGGAGGAGTTTCTGTTGCCTTGTATTTGGCAAGTCACAGGGTTTAGATGCACCAGCCTCTCAGCACGAGACACGGACCTAGCGTGAGTTGCACATGTGATGAACTGATCTGGGGTGCCCCGTAGCAGGCACTTAACCCCGTATTTAGGCGCCTGTTTAAGAGGCCTGATTTACAGACATGCTGAGCTGCAGTGGCCAGGCAGCCCCTCTGATGAGCAGGTCACTCATAGCTAATACTGGGCACCCAACGGTGTCAGCCTATTAGCCAGCAGACCTGCAATCCCCTCCCCAAAACCCTCCTCCCCTGCCCCATGGGCTGTGCCCAGAATTCTGGGCAGAAGCAACCCAGCAGGGACAAGAAGAGTGGTGTAGCATGGGGGTTGGGGCTGCGTCTCCAGAGCCACAAAGATAGCAACTGCCTCTGGCCACCACCGGTTCCCACTAAGTAGTGGGAGCTCAGGGTCAGGCCCAGTCAGTTCACAACTCCTCCAGTGAGCAACAGGCCTCCTTGGGACCCACCAGGAGACCCTCTTTGGCTAAGACGGCAGCCCAATGAGTGCCTGCCTGGTTGGCTTTTGGGAAGGGGCTACACCTATTTCCCAACTAACCTGACGGCAGCCAGCAGTAAGGAGCTTGGGGCTGAAAACAAGTGAAAGACTTGACAGTAAACACCCTGGTCCTGTTCCCAATTGTTCCCAATTCCTAACCCCTGGCCTGGGGTTAGGAGGTGTCAGTATCCAGGGAGCCGTCTCTCCCTGACTGCTCTCATAGCTAATCTATGCTCCTCAGTAATGCATTGTGCTCTCTCTGCTCTTCCCAGCTGACCTTGGACATGGCCTAGGCCTGCAAAGCTAAATAGAGACTCAGCAGGAGGCTGGGCTTATGCAGCCGAAATAGCCTCTGGGATTTCAGGTGCAGTCACAGTGACATGGCAGCAGAGGCCCTAGCCACATCCCTCCTGGGGGTGCAACACAAGTCCAAACAGAGCAAATCACTATCCTGTCTCCCCATCCTGGCTTCTGCTCATCAAAGCCCTCCTCCGTTTTTATCTCCTAAAATAATTCACTCTCCAGGGCTCAGAGCCTAACCCAGTGTAGGCTGGGGTTTAACCCCCCAAAGCACAGCACTGGATATGGTGGGTAAGGAAAGTTATGGCTGTAGGTTCTCCACAAGGGGCACCAAAGTATCTGTATGCCCCTTCACAAGCCTATAAGCCATCCAAGGTTGCAAATTCCTTCTCCTCAAAGTGGAATTTTTCCCTAAATCGTGTTGCTCGACTTTTACAAAGAAGGAAAACTCCTAGTGAAGTGCCATCTGCACTCACTGCAGCAGCACCGTGAAAAAGGCAAGGAGATAACGAAATGAATCTTTATAAGATGATGTTTAAAATCAGATTTGATCATTCCCAGAGAAGTTACAGACCCGACGGCAACTAGTAAAAAAAATATACAGGGCACGTGCAGATTAGCCAAGCCCAACAAATCTGATCATTCAACTTCTCAATAGACTAACCAGAACAAAATGAAAAAATGAGGTTGGGAGACTGAAGATTTTAAAAAATTTCAAGCAATTAATCTGCTTTTCTGAATGTTTCCTCTCATTGAATGGCTTAAAAGATTCAAATATTTGTTCAGTGGAGCACCAAGCGGTAACAATTTCCTGTGTTCGTACTGATTAGAAATCTCGGACATTGCTAACAGATTCATGTTTTACTGGTATCCACGTCATTGTCCTCAGAACGTCCCTTCCTCTAAAACTCCTTTTGTTTCACTGACTGGAAGAAGTTAAAGGCCTTTCACACCCAGGTACAATCATTTCTGCAGAGCCCAGGAGCCTGCAAAAAGCACAACCACGGCTCCCAGAGGCTGGGATTGCAACTGCTCTGGTTGCAGGCAGCGTCTATGCTGGACATTAGTGTCGTAAAATTCAAGCAATCAAGAAGCCATGAGCACAACGGGGTCCCCTTCCATGGTTCCAGATACATCAGTCACACTAGTGATCATAAAGAGTCAGGGCACCAACAGATGTAAGACTGGCTTAAAGACTGCAATTGGAAAAGGAAAGCTTTGGGATTCTTTTCACTTGCCTTCTAGTTTGAACCTTTCCGGGGTCACATTTTTCTCTGCAGACATAAGGGCGGGAAACTTGCTTTTATCATTAAAAAAAGAAACAGAAAAAGCAAACTGGGATTTTCCTACACCCACCCGCCTTCATTTCCCCAGCCCAACAAATATCATGAGACTTGCAAGATGAGTTGGCAACACTGATTACCTGGGCTGAATGCAAAGCCAGAAAAATGTTGACAGTGTATGTACTGCATTCCCAATCCCTTCATCCATCCTGCATCCATCCATCTTCATGCAGACCATTATCCTGCCATGCAGCCATAATACTGATTTTGTGGTCAAATAACCCCTGGGCAGTGCTGCCAGTTCTTGCAATTTTTGGTGTTTTTCTTAAAGCCCCAGCTCCTGGACTCATGTGATTGTGAGAATCTCAGCTTCCATTGCTGCAAAGAAAAGCTTGAAGATGTGACTCGAGTTGACCCTAGAGTCCCAGGAACTGAAGGCAGAGAAAAAGAATCAATTAAAAAGTGTCATGATTTTTAAAGCAATCTCATGATTTTATTAGAACTGAGCCAGGGTTTTAGAACCTTTAGGGCTGGCCCTTTGTCAAACACGAGGCTGTTGAGGCTGTCGCTTCACTGCTGAGTGAAAGGCTAGATAGCAGCTTTCCCTCAAACAGATCCTGTCAATAATTAGCAAGAGCATCAAGGAAGCGGCTGGCAAAATAAGCTTCCTTGCATATGACCCTGGCTTTGGAGATCTGCCTCTGTCTGAAAGGTCTTCCTGAGAGAAAGGTTGAAGAGAAACAGCCAGGCTTCTGAGTAATCTCTGATATCTGAGTGATGGGCCATAGCTACCAGCCCCAGTGTGGGGGCATGAAGCCAGGGGAAGAAACAAGGAGCCTTCGTCTTCTCCCTAGCCCACACCCACCACATGGCCTGGCACAGCTGGCCATGCAGTTTGAGCAGGGCATGCTCCTAGAATGGGCCCCCTGGGTCAGAATCATTCTAAAGGGAGCAATGGAGCTGCAGGGCCACATCTCCCCCCCCCCCCCCCCCATCCCCGGACCTTCCCCATGTGCTGGGCTATGCAGGGGAGCATACATTGCACCCATGTAGGGGCTTAGCCATGGGAGCGCTCCCCCTACCGGCTGTTCCTCCAGCATCTGGACAGCCCTCCAAGCCAGAGTTGGCTCCTGCTGCTGGGGGCAGTGTGTGCCTGTGCAGCAGGAGGTCATGCCATGCCATGCACAGTGCCAAGAGGATGCCATGTGAGTGGGGTCGTACAAGGCACCTCACAGGCACCTCGACATTTCCCAGAGGGTTTCTGAGATATTTCTGACGAGTCAAATGTCCAGAAGCGGAGGTCTCCCATGCTGTAGAGCCACTTAGCCCTGGGCCATGCCTCTGCCCCACAAAAGCTGCTGCAGTTCATAAGCATGCGGGCAGGAGGTTCTGCTTTTCAGAGGCACTTCTCCTTTTCCGGCAGCAGAATTTGCAGCCGCAGCATGTCCTGGGAACTCAGGGCTCTGCCAGCTGAGCTCCCGTTTCTGGCACTGGGACTGCTCACGGAGCAAGGTGCTGTTGAATGTGAGTGACATCAGCCGTGGGCCAACTCCTACCCTCTATTGCTCTATACAGGGAGAACCAGAGGGCTTCCCCTGTGCATACAGCCACCTCCAGGAGTAGTATCACCCAACCTTGCCTGGGGCTCCGTGGGGTCATAATTGCCATGAAAAGAAGGATGAGCCTAGGAGGGGGCTGGAGGCACACACATTCGCCTTCCCCACCCGCACCTGCAAGCCACAGAAAAAGCTTCATCCTCCCTTCCCCAGCCCCACTGCTGCAGTGGGCAGCCATAGTTAGGAGTGACCCTGGAAATGTCACTCTATTTAGCAGAGAAGCTGGGTCTGAGTATGCACTGGAACTCCAGAGCTTGTAGGATGCAATGTGGGGGCCTGACCCACAGTTCGCTCTCCAAGGCAGGGAGATCGGGGAGGGGGAAACAGCCCTGTCTTCCTCTCCCAGTTCTGGAACAATTTTGTCCAGGATATTTCCATTTCCAGTGCCCACCCCCCCACTTCCACAGCATCCGAGTGCCTCACAATCCTAATGCCATTTTCCTCAAAATTTCCTCCCCTGTGGGATGGGGCAGGGGTATTAGCCCCATGGTACAGATGGGGAACGAACGCCCATGGAGACTGAGTGACCTGCTTTGCACTGGCATTGCACTGTTCTGAGTCCCAGTCTATCACCTGACTTTTGCACAGAGCAATCCTAGCAGATTTTCTTCTCCTTGCCTGTTCACCCAGGCCCTATTGCTTTATTCCTGGTGGTTTATTCCTGAGGCATCTCTGCTCTGCCTGTTGGACCATACAGCACAAATTGCTCCATCACCAAAGCAGCAGCCTCCAAGTCTCATTCCTTTTACATAGGCTGCCTGAATAGCGTTGATCGTTCCGTGTCCCTGTTCTGTACTTTGCTGAAAACATGACTGTATAGGCCGCCCACACAATCTCGATGTCTGATTTATTCTTCACAATCCTTTCCTTCCTTACTGCTTAAGGACCACAACACTGCAGCTTTGGGTTTACTCTCAGGCATCACTTTATCAGCTTTTCCAAATCATCTTCAGAAACTGACAAAGCTCAAAGATGTGAGAAAGTGGCACGATTTTGAAATGCCGGCCAGAAACACCTTCAGTACCCAGCCTTTCTACCTCCTCCAGAACAGTCAGTGCCAATCTCAGTATCCCCTGATGCTCTACTGTCATAAAGTGTGAAGTAGCCTAGAATTAGTGTTTACTTGTAAGGGGTTAAGCTAAAGGTAACCTGAGAGGTGGACAACTGACCAATGAGAAATTCCTCAGGAGACAAAGGATTTTAAGTTTCAGTTTCTCTCTGGGTCTCTCTCTGTTCACCTTGGCTATGGGATGAACACAGCTATGTCTTTCACTATAACTATAAGATTCTATTAAGTATTGTGGTCAGTAAGTTTACCTTCTCTTTATCACTTGGAGAGTTCTCAGTGGTGAGTGTTGGCTGGGTGCTTCTTGATATTGTAAGCTTCAGCAAAGATATCAACTGTGGGAGAAAATTGCCTCGGGGGAGAGGTTTGGTTTCTGAATCCTTTTGTTGATTATGGTAGATGCTGTTCTATTGATGGTTATAAGGGATTTATTCCTTTCTTTTTCTTTTATTAAAATCTTTCTTTTAAGAAGCTGACTGCTTGTTTTTCATTGTGTAAGATCCTGGTTTTGGATCGGGCACATCTCGCAGGATCAGGTGAGATTTGGGTTTTTTTTTTTCTCTCAAGCTTCCCAGGGAAGGAAGAAGTTTGGGAGGTTAGTGGAAAGGGAAAGAAGGGTCCCAAACTACCCTAGACCTAGTTTGGTGGTGGCAGCGTACCAGGTCCAAATACAAAAGAATTTGTGTTCTGGGGAAAAACATTTTAACCCAAGCTGGTAAAATAAGCTTGTGGGGGTTATTTCTTTTTTCATGCGGGTCCCCACATCTGTACCCTAGAGTTCAGAGTGGGGAGGCAATCCTGACACTCAGACATCACTTTATCAGCTTTTCCAAATCATCTTCAGAAACTGACAAAGCTCAAGGATGTGAGAAAGTGGCATGATTTTGAAATGCCGGCCAGAAACACCTTCAGTACCCAGCCTTTCTACCTCCTCCAGAACAGTCAGTGCCAATCTCAGTATCCCCTGATGCTCTACATACACATTTTTAAAAGGAAGTAAACCTTAGAGGAGAGGGAATATAAATCACATTTCCCAGGTTGCTGTTTTCCAAAGGATTGTCTGTATTCATAACAACTCACAGTTGGAAGGGACCTCAGAACATCATCTAGTCCAACCTCCTACTCAAAGCAGGACCAATCCCTATTTTTGCCCCATATCCCTAAATGGCCCCCCTCAAGGGCTGAATTCATAATACTGGGTTTAGCAGGCCAATGCTCAAACCACTACACTATCCTTCCCTTCCCAGCCCTTCTCCCCACCCCCATCATCTGAGGCCGAGAGATAGGGACAACCTGGCTTACACTGTGGAGGCTATGCCTCTTGAGATTTGGTCCCTACCCTCAGCAATCAGAATGAAATCAGCATTCTGCTGCTCATCAATACACCTCTCATAAGTTGTCTCCACACACCTGGATAATTAGGTCATGTGAAAGGCAAACAACACTAATGAACAAGCTTCACCTCTTGTCTCAGGGCAATCCAACAGTCTCTATGTTTTTGCTTTGTTCTCAGAAGATGGTGCCAAGCTGCCAATAACGTTAGTCTCTCCTCCCCTGTGCCGAAGGTCCTGTGTAACTGGTAACCCTAATGAGTACCACTCCTTCCTTAAGGCAGGATAGGAAAAGGTGTTTCCTGTGGTGGAAGAGGCAACCCCCACATTGAACCAGGCAAGAAGGAGTTAATGGAATCTTCTGTAGGAAAGGGCTACCACCTGCCAGGAAGACCTCCAGCTGGTGGGAGGGAGCAGCTTTAGATGGACACTGCCTTGATAGGTGGGGCTGAGGTAGAGAGGAACTAGGGTGTGGGCAGAGCAGGCCCGAGGCAGGAACCCTAGGAGCAGCCACGCCTGGAGAGGAGAGAGCTTTATAGCAAGCAGGTCAATTTTGTCACTACACAGGTGTGGACTGTGTAGAGATTTGGAAAGATCCCCTCTCTCATTCCGCCCCAAAGCCTTGCACAGCAGAGGCAGGCTAAAGAAGTGAGGGGTGTTAAGCGGAACTCTTGCTTTCGGTTTATCCCAGAGGATGAAGAACAGAACTGGGTGTTTGTCACTTCCCTTTTCCTAAACGTTAGACTCTGAGCTCTGGGCTTAGAGAGGCAAACACGCTGAGAACAGACAAAGACATGGGTAGGATTCATTTAAAGGCAAAGTCATCACAATAGCCTTTAGGCAGCCCGTGGACAGCTCCCCTGGATGATCTAAAAGCATCCTGGCAAAACACGAAACCTGCCAATTGCAGTTCTCCATGCCAAGGTGCTGCTAATACACAAGTATTCGTTAGGAGAGCCCTGCTCATGGCATTTGCCCAGTGAGACTCATTCCAACCTGAACATTTTAATTGCTGCAGCCACGTCATGTTTCCATGTAGGGACCTTGCTTTCTGCAGGGTGTCACTCAGTATTGTCCAAGTGCACAAATTTCTTTTAATTTATCTTCTGATCTTCCGGGGGGACAGCTCAGTCGTTTGAGAACTGGCCTGCTAAACCCAGGGCTGAGAGTTAAATTCTTGAGGGGGCCATTTTGGGATATGGGGCAAAAATCTGTTGGATGATTTAATTGGAGAAAGAGGTTGGACTAGATGATCTCCTGAGGTCCTATCCAACCCTGATATTCTATTATCTCTGTCATTCTGGAGTCTGTACTGTTGGCCCACTTCACTATGAACTGTGCAAAGTGTGTTACTGTCTGTTACATCTCATTAGCCTAAGGACCGGCTATTACTTCAACAGTGTGAATGCACTGGGGTTGTTACAAGGCCTTATCCTTATTTCTTGCCCAGAATATGTTACAATTACCCACCGACCTCTATGGTTTATCCAGTCATTACATGACTAATTTCAAATAAATCCGAGACACTGATAGTGACGCTCCAAACTGAAACCTCATGAACCATGGCTGTAAGATTTGCTGTTCCTAGAGGGTGTCAGAGTTCTTGGTTTGAGGCTTGCCAATATAAAGGGCTCTTCCTTTGACTGGAGGCATGAATTCCTAGGGTCTGTGCTGACAAAAACTTGCCACATTTGTCTTTGAAATAAAACTGCACTGAGTATAGTACAGACTCTTAATATGTTTGGATGTTTACTGGAGCCACGTTGGCAGGGCTCCCACCAGGGTTACATTTCCACCATCTTCTCTTATAAACCACTACTTTTGCTCCTTACAATTTTGGCTTGGCAAAGGACATGCAGCAGCATCCCTATACTCCTTGGGCAGCTAACCAGCATGGATGGTGGCTGTTTTCCTCCCCTGTCCCACAAGAGGTTGGTGTCCAGGTTCAGAACTGTCTGGACTGAGGTGGGCACCAATTGGCTGAATGCACATGGTGGAATGGTCTTTGGAAGATGGGTTTATTAGCTCGCTATGCTTGCAGTTCACCCTGCAGACTGTAAGCCCTTGGTAGGCAAGTCCCAATCTGAGACATGGAAGAGGTCTCATCTATTCCCCATTTCTCTCCCCAGACAGAAACTGGCAGACTTCAGGGGAATTCTCTGCCGTTGAGGATTTGATCTAAGCTAAGGATAGGGCATGGAGGTCGGTGATGGGAGATAAATAATTCCAAGGAAGCCACTGCTTCTGGGGACAGTTATGCACAGATACGCATGGCTGGGAGTCCCTGGCTTTCCTATTGACATGCAGTAGGAGCATAAAGGGCTCCCTTATGCGGCAGGCTGAGATGACAGTTCTCTCTCATCACTGCCAGCTCTGCAGAGCACTCTTTGTAATGTTCCCTGACAGCTATTTGTACAGTGCCACTCTGACCACTCCCTCCACCCGTTCAGTGCAGAGGGGCTACCTTAAAGGCATAGAGAGCCCCTTGCATTTCTTTCAGCTCTGGCCCTCCTCTTTGCATTTTTAAAATGTGCCCCTGGCTGTTGACCCTATGCATTTAGGGGACATGTCACTCTTGCCTCAGTAACCACAGAGGGTCTCCCTAGGCAGCAGGGGTGGTACATTTCTGGGGACAGCACAAGGGGGCACACTCCCTGAATGTGGCCATGAGCACATTGGCTAGTAGCATGTAGAGCAGTGCCAGCACTCTGCGTTCCTACTAACATTGTGGGGAGAGGGACATAGAAGAGGCACAGAGCTACTTATTGGACACAAGTCTGAGGACAGGACCTTATAGGTACAGTAAAAGAAAGAAATAATTTAGTTCTGATAATACCATGTGATTTCACCCCTCAGCCTAAAGCAATTTACATGGGTCAGTAGCATTACCCCCATTTAACGGTGGGAAAACTGAGGCACAGGGGAGAGATGTGATTGACCCACAATCACCCAGCAGGCCAGTGGCCAAGCTGCGAATAGAACTCAGCTCTGCTATGCACCGCTCCAGTGTTCTATTCACTAGGCCGCTGGGTTTTCAAATGGCACATGCCCTACTTTTTAGGAGGCCCACAACAAGGTTATCGGGAGTGAGGTGCTACAGCCATCCAGTGGGCAGCAGCAGGGAGTCCTTAGTGATCAGGGTGGGTGAGGACCACAGTCCTGCTCAGGGCCAGCCTGCTACCCCCTCCCTTCTCCACTCGCTGATTGCTGCCCCCTTTCTTCTCCGCACCCCCATATTTAAACCCACTAGAGCCTGTGGGGGAATTAGGCTTTGGGCTGTGGGAAGGGAGTGCCAGGAGCCCCTCTACACTCTGCCATGGATTCCTCTGGGATGGAGGCAGCGGAGTCCTACTGCCATGCCAGGCATGAGCTGCTGGCTTGCTTCAGTGAGTCATTTTCTGTCCCAGATGGGCAGGAGTTGGTGGGCAGTTACGTGACTCCCATGGAAAGTGGGATGCAGGAAAAAAAAGTTTGGGAACCTCCACACTAGACCACACTACCTCCATTAAACGAAGAGCTAGGTCAGGCCAGAAATGAATAAACACCAAAATGGAAATACCAGGAGCAAACCTTGCCCTGTGCTGTGCAGTTACTGGGAGGATGGGGGAGAAGGAAGATGCCCCCCTTTCTCTTTTCTGGGCACCGACCCAACACCAAAACATGATGAAATTCTAGTGTCCAACAGAGATCTAGGCTTTGCTAGCACATATGGTGTAGTGCTGTGGCCTAGAGGGGGAGTCTTCAGTCTGAGTGGGATATAACTGCACATTTCACACAGTAACTGGTGTAGAATTGCACTAAAGAGAGCCCCATTGATGCATCTCTCTCTCCTCCTGAGCCATCCTGCCCCACTCTACCTTTCAGAAGAAGGAACCCATGGAATAATTTTTGCATCTCATGCTGTGAGGGCAGAACAGCAGCAGCGCCACCGCTGAGTTATGCCCCTGGAGTCTTCCAGATACTCTACGTTTTCAGAAACTGGAGCAGCCAACATGGAGAGGTCTTACCCACAATAGCATTGACAGATTACAGTGCCATAGCTCCTGCTCATGCTGTATTCCATGGCAGAGGTATTCCAGTTATTTAGGGTTTGACATGGACTTAAGCCCACGCTAAAAACTTACCTTCCCAGTGCTTTCCAGCCTCCGCAGTTAGATTTAACTTTTTGCTCATGTTTCATGTCAGATTTCTTCCACCTCATTTTTCTTTCACTGAATGGTTTATTAAAATTGGAATATGCACTTTCATGATGTTCAGAGTCTACCAGCCAATTTGCTTCAGGTCCTGGAATTAAGAACCTCAATCAACAAATGAGAGTTTACCTAATGCAGATTGTTTTTTTTGCTAAATTGACTTGCTGCCATCTTTCATAATCCATGACTGAGAAGTCATGCGTATAGGATTTGTTCCAAAGCTGGAAAAGAGTTCTAGTTTTAGCAGAGAGAACACACAAATGCCCTGGGATTGAGGAAGTACGCAGCATTGGCCTAGCTTTGCCTCATCTTAGTCAAACAGGAGTTTCAGCACTGACTTTTGAACGGGGTCAATTAGGACAAAAACCCACTCCCTTTTTGCCTGTTTCATTACCTAATTTAGAATGTAAACATTTTAGGGGCAGACACTGTACCTTATTTTGGGACAGATTTACAGAAAGGTGGGAGCCGAATTTGCAATGCCTGGACTTTGATGCATGCATCCAAACGGGGGTTTGTATATACATGTTTGCACAGCTCTGGGTTGTTGCATGCCCATCGGACCTTGCATGCATTTTGAAAAATCCAGTCGTGTCTAAAGTGCCATGCACACCTGATATTGCAGAAATGTTAAAGTATTAATACCCTTACTCAATGTTTAAGTGTGCTAAAAGGTGCTGTTTCAGCCTGTCAACTATAGTTCGCCATGCATTCAATGGTGTAATGCTTTCCAGAACAGAAGACAAATGGCAAACTCCTATTGCAATATTTAACAATCATTCAGTCAAGCAAGCAAACCCTGGGTGGGGAAGGATGGAAATGTCCATTACTGGAAAAATGTAAGAAAAGAAATAAACAGCAGAAGAGTTAGGCTGCATAGTCAACTTTTAACACTGATTATCTGAAAACTGACAGGGGACTCAGCTGTTCCCAAGTATTCATGAGGCACTTTCTGCACACATATCTCCCTCTTCCATGCATCAGCTCCCTTCTTTCCCAGGTGCCACAAAAAAATCAGTGGAAGTTAGAGAACAAAAAGTCACTAGACATGTGAACAATAAAAACGGGGCTGTCCCAGGCCAAAAGAGTGCTAAGATCCTTCTAAACCACTGTTCAACATGGAATGGAAAGCACACAGCACACGTCTAGCCCTAAATTCAAATTCACTGTTTACAATTGCTGTCTGGAATTTCTTTGCTTCAATTCCATTCTGCGCCCTCTTCAATCCAACTCCCCACTCTTACTTTCCATTGAAACTGCTCTACCACTGTCTCTAATTGCCTCTTTCTAGCCAAAGCTCAGAACTAGTACTTCGTTCTCATCCTCCTTAATCCATCAGGTACTTTTGACACTGTTGGCCACACTTCTTGAAATTTTTCCCTCCCTTGATTTCTCCGATTGTCCACTCCTAGTTTCCCATTATGTCCTTCCAAGGCCCCTCCAACTTTCTGATAGGGCTCCCTTTCTCTTCTCCCTCTATACCTTCTCTTAGGGTAATTTCATCTGCAAACACAAACTGCCAACTGGCTCTGTAGATTAGGGGAAAGCAGTGAATGTGTTATTCCTTGACTTTAGCAAAGCTTTTGATACAGTCTCCCATAGTATTCTTGCCAGCAAGTTAAAGAAGTATGGGCTGGATGAATGGACTATAAGGTGGATAGAAAGCGTTGGGCTCAATGGGTAATGATCAATGGCTCCATGTCTAGTTGGCAGCCGGTATCAAGTGGAGTGCCCCAACGGTCGGTCCTGGGGCCAGTTTTCTTCAATATCTTCATTAATTATCTGGGGGATGACCTGGACCGCACCCTCAGTAAGTTTGCAGATGACAATGAACTGGGAGGAGTGATAGATACGCTGGAGGGTAGGGATAGGATACAGAGGGACCTAGACAAATTAGAGGATTGGACCAAAAGAAATCTGATGAGGTTCAACAAGGACAAGAGCAGAATCCTATGCACTGCTACAATCTAGGGACTGAATGGCTAAGCAGCAGTTCAGCAAAAAAGGACCTAGGAGTTACAGTGGACCAGAAGCTGGATATGAGTCACCAACGTGCCCTTGTTGCCAAGAAGGCTAATGGCATTTTGGGTTGTATAAGTAGGGGCATTGCCAGCAGATCAAGTGACGTGATCATTCCCCTCTGTTTGGCATTGGTGAGGCCTCATCTGGAGTACTGTGTCCAGTTTTGGGCCCCACACTGCAAGAGGGATGTGGATAAATTGAAAAAGTACAACGGAGGGCAACAAAAATGATTAGGGGGCTGGAGCACATGACTTACAAGGAGAGGCTAAGGGAAGTGGGATTCTTTAGTCTGCAGAAGAGAATAATGTGGGAGAATTTGATAGCTGCTTTCAACTACCTGAAAGGAGGTTCCAGAGGATGGCTCTGGACTGTTCTCAGTGGTAGCAGATGACAGAACAAGGAGTAATGGTCTCAAGTTGGAGATGGGGAGGTTTAGGTTGGATATTAAGAAAAACTTTTTCACTAGAAGGGTGGTGAAGCACTGGAATGGGTTACCTAGGGAGGTGGTGGATTCTCCTTCCTTAGAGGTTTTTAAGGTCAGGCTTGACAAAGCCCTGGCTGGGATTTAGTTGGGGATTAGTCCTGCTTTGAGCAGGGGGTTGGACTAGATGACCTCCTGAGATCCCTTCCAACCCTGATATTCTGATTCTATACCATTCTCTAGGCTGACAACTCACAGATCTCCCTCTACTCCTGACCTGTTTCTTTCTGTCCAAGCTAAAATCTCAGCCTGTCTCTGACACCTTTTGGATGTCTGGCAATTGGCTCCAGCTCTACATGGCTAAAGCAAAGTTCTTAATCTTTCTTTCCAGCCTCTTGATCCCTATGGCTAGCACCACAATTGTACCTGTCACTCAAGCCTGTAACCTGGGCATCACTCAACTTGGACCTCTCTCTAGGTCCTCACATGCAGGTTATGCACAAATCTTGTTGATTCTTTCTGCAGAACATCACTAAGATACAGGTCTTTCCTAACCACTTACATAGCTAAAATTTGTCCAGGTTCTCATCCTCAATTACTTCAACTTTCTTCTCTCTGGCCCTGACAAATGCAATTTTGCCCCACTCGAGTCTGTTCTGATAATTTTCCTAACCCATTGCTTTGACCATGTCACCCCTCTTTCATATTCTTCCATTGACCCCCACTTCTCTATTGCAGTAAACATAAGCAACTTGTCTTCATTTTCAAGGTTGTTCAGGGGCTATCTGGCTCTATCATATCTCATTCAATATTGAGATGACAACTCCTGCCTCCACTGTCCACTTCTTAAATTTTCAAACAGTAGCCTTCACACTTTGTCCTCATATTTAAGAGGAGCTGACTGTAAATATCTGTGAAGCTACTTCAATTATCCTCCTTTAGAAACCCTCAATATTCTCCTTTGCTGTGATGCCTACAAAAAACTTAATGGTTAGGCTACTGGTGAGCTGAGACCACTGCCTGTCCTGCTGACCAATATTGCTCACTGTCTCCTTATACTCCCTCATCTGCCATCTCATCATATACGCTGATTGGATGCTTTCTGGGGCATGGACCATCTTTTTGTTCTGTGCTTGTACTCAGCGGGGTCTGAGCTATGACTAGGGCTCCTAGGAGATACGGTAATACTAAATGTTTTAATGCAGAAGAGGCATTAAAGTAGATATGCTCCCTTCTAATGCGCAGAGGTAAGAACAACTCTCAGTAAACTAGATGTGTGAGAGAGGCAGGACAAGTGTGGCTATGCAGCAGGTTCTCATACATATTCATTTTGGCTGCATAGTGGGTAAAACATCATGACACTTTGGCACAACTCCCAATATTCCCAATTTCTGAGCAGCTTTAGACAAAAAATAATTGAAACCACCTGTTAGGGAAATATTTCTTTCCCGCAAAAAGAATTTTTCCTGATTACAGTTCATGTCAGCATACTGTTCAGACATATGTTGTCTCTGGCTCAAAAAACAGATAACTAAGATGTGACATGACCCAAATGATGAGGAAGGGATGTCAAATATATACAATTTTTAGAAAGCTTTGCATTTTAAGAAGAGTTATGAGTGTTTATGAATCCCATCTGCTATTCATGCCATACACTAGTTTATAGGTATCATAGCAGATGTGAGTGTCATGGAGAGATTTGAAGGTAGTGGCTTTGTGGATCAGTTCAGAAGGAATTGATGCATAAAGAGCAGCACAGAAGAGCATTTGTTTCATGTTTATACATGAAGTTAAGAAATGAATAGAAGCAGCAAGAGCCGGATGGTGAAAGCGTGGAGTGGATAGTGAAGACAAAGTTGCAATGGGCATTTCAGCTGCATTGCCTCACCTTAACTCTTGACACTGATATGGAGGGAGCCAATGGAGGGGCTCAAATGTGGGGCTGAATAGGAGCAGAAAAATGTTATACAGATGGGATGAAATCATAGAATCCGTGACTTCTAGCAACCTCCATGAATTCAGCTGTCAGCTGAGAGCTGCAAGTGGTGGGGGCACTCCACAGCTCCCTGTGGTTGTGGGAGCCGGGGCCCCTCTGTAGTTCCCAGTTGCTGCAGGCAGTGATGGCCCTGAGAGCTCTCTGCTCCTGGATGATGCAGACTGTTGGGCCCCTCTGGAGCTCTTAGCTGCTAGGGATAGTGTCTCTGCCCCATCCCGGCTGCCACGGGGGCGGGAGACCAGGAGCTCTGAACCGCCGAGGGTGGCAGGGCCATTGCGGGACCAGGAGTCCTTCAAAGCTCCCCACAGGCATTGGGGGCCTCTGGAGCTCAGAGCAGTCCCCACAGCTACCCCCCATCTGCAGGCAGTGTGGGACCCCACAGCTGAGCTCCCCCTTTTGTCAAGGCTAGTTTTTTTTAGTAAAAGTCAGGGACAAGTCAGACTTCTGTGAATTTTTCGTTATTGCCCCATTCCATCACCTCCCTAGGTGAGTCATTCTAGTGCTTCACCGCCCTCCTAATGAAATAGTGTTTCCTAATATTCAACCTAGACCTCCCCCACTGCACCTTGAAATCATTGTTTTTTGTTCTGTCATCTGCCACCACCAAAAACAGCCTAGCTCCATCCTCTTTGGAACCCCTCTTCAGGTAACTGAAGGCTGCTATCAAATCCCCCTTCATTCTTCTCTTCTGCAGACTAAATAACCCCACTTCCCTCAGCCTCTCCTTGTCCTTGTCTTCTGTCCTAAGTGCAGGACTCTGCACTTCATCATCATCAGATTTCTTTTGGCCCAATCCTCTTATTTGTCTAGGTCACTCTGGACCCTATCCCTACCCTCCATCATTTACCCCTTCTTGAGCATATTTTGGATCTTCTGATTCAGTGCGAGCCTTTACTGTTACTCAGAGCTTTCCTGAGATGTAGTGGAATGAAACTGACCTAATTCTTGGCAGTTTCACTGCTGTACACCAGTTCCCAACAGTAGCACTGAGGAGGGAGACGACTAGTCAGCTTTCACTCTGCTAAAGCTTACGGCAAAAGAGATGTTTGCAGATTCAAAACAGCAGCTCTGCCATCAATTCATTCTGGTTTCTTTTGAAAGGTTTACTTCACCTGCGCAGCCAGATTTCTTTTATTTTCAAATGTCAGTGAGATTTTCCAGTTGATGGCTCTCACCCAAGTAAATGTTTAATTGCTGCAAGTGAATGGATTGTGTGTACAAAGGCAAACCAAGAAGTAAATGATCAGTTCAGTGCACTCAATGACGTAACTTCCTTAAATATATTATGAAAAACCAGAAATGTGATTTGTGCTAGAACCTATTTCAAAATAGTGATCCATAAAATTATTCCTCAGCAATGGCAACTGCAGAAAGTGAAGCTAGAATGTGTTTTGTTTTTAAACAATACTCCAAGTAGTTGATCATTTTCAAATAATACTGTTCTCTCTCCTTAGTCATTTCAGAGGAGGATTTCAACTGCAGCGTCTTTGCAGAACTCTTCAAAGAAATCTGTAGAAAAATGGCCCAGCCCTGGATAATTTTACCAGGTGAATCAGCATAAAACAAATATTGATTTTTTTAAAAAAATTTCAGCTGTTGAAAGGGCCAAAAGTGTCTGGATGGCAAGATTTTTAAAGCCACCCCGCAGCAATTAAATCTGACTGCAAAGTCAGTTATATGAAATGTGTTTCAACCAATTCAAGCCTACGCACCCTTTTACAGCATCCTTTCAGACAGAATGCTCAACGGGTGTGCCAGCATTTATTATTACAGCTCATTACAATGATCAGAAAAGTTGTCTGGAATGAAACATGGCTTGTTTCTCCGATCACAGGTTGAAGACCTCTCTGTGTAAGGATAAAAACAGCTTTTCTATTTGAGCAACTTAAATTTTCTAGTTCAGTGTTTTCCAAATTACAGGGTGCATGCTGTAGAAAGTATGAAGGCACAGCTGGGGGAAGAAAAGGCTACACACACAGTGTCATCGCAAACTCTTCCCTAATGTGGCAGGGGAGAGACTGGTTTTATTTTTCCTGAATGGGGGCTCAGATTTCAGAAGTTTGAGAAAGTCTGCTCTAATTTTTAATTTGCACATATCATAGCCAAGTCTAATTTCTTGTCCTTGTAAGTCAAAGTCTTCTAAACCTTAGTGTCAATAACCATCAGTGGCAGGGTCTGTTCTGATAGCAATGGCCACGCAGCTACAAGAAACCTCAGGGCATGGGGCTCTAATCCGGGGGTGGGCAAACTTTCTGGCTCGAGGGCCACATCAGGGTTCAAAATTGAACGGAGGGCGGGTAGGGAAGACTGCACCTCCCCCAACAGCCTGGCCCTGCCACCTGTCTGACCCCCCACCCACTTCCCACCCTCTGATTGCCCCCCCCCCAGAACTCCTGACCCATCCAATTAACCCCCACCACTTCCTGTCCCCTCTGGAGACCCCCACCCTAATTGCCCCCCAGGGCCCCACCCCCTACCTAAGCCCTGCTGCTCCTTGTCCCCTGACTGTCCTCTCCCAAGACCCCCCACACCTAACCACCCCTCCCAAGACTCCACCCCCATCCAACCCTCTGCTCCCTGTCCCCCAACTGTCCTGACTCCTACCCACACCCCCACCCCCTGACAGGCCCCCGGGACTCCCATGCCATATCCAACGCCCCCATTCCCTGTCCCGACTTCCACCCCCAGAACCTCACCCCATCCAACCCCCTGCCCCAGGCCTCTTACCACGCTGCCAGACACGCTGCCGCGCTGGTCTGACGGAGCATGCAGCCCCACCCCCCAGAGCGCTGCACGCTACGGGGTGCTGAAGCTGCGGGGAGTGGGGGGGAACCACAGGGGAGGGGCCGGAGCAGCCTCCCCCGCCAGGAGCTGGTTAGGAGGAGCCTGTGGGCCACAGTTTTGCCCCCTACCCCGGCTCTAATCCTAAAGATTGAGTGAAACTAGCGGGATACTTGCTGGTTGTGCTTATGTGCTGTATGAACTGAAGTATTGGCTGCTTCATGCTGCCTGAGAGCTCTAATGGAGGCAACTTGAATCTCATGAAAAAGTGAAAATTCTCCTCTGTTAGCCTCAAGCTGAAGCATTGGAAACCTCCACCCTCTATTTCCCTATAAGCCATACCTATATTATAGATGTTACAGCTCACCAACAGGATGGACCATCCCCATCCACTTCTCCTGTGAGATGGCATAGAAGTCTGTGGCAGATGGGGGGGCGGGGCGGGGGTAAGATAACAATACATGTTGAATCTTTGGGCTTTGCAGTCAAGGAAGGTGAAATCTAATGCCTTTACAGTAGGCCACAGAACTATTTTAACTGGTCCTGATGCAGGTTCTGAAATAATCTAAGCTTGACACACTGCCAGGGGTAGGGATTAAATTTTCACAATCATTATAGTAGAAAAACATTCTTTACTCGGCAAATGTGTCTCTTTACAAATATATATTTATGAATTTAAGCCCATTTCAGGCCATAAAACCCCATAAAAACAGCCAGTACCTTTTCAGCAAGAGAAACTGCAATCTAGAAATCTGTGGTGAAAGTCACCCAAATACGGGCTGCTTTGGCGCTTCTCTGAAGGCCTCTACTTAGCATTTTAAATGATCTTAAAATCATATCAGCCTTTCATTTGCAAGAACAGGCTCCATTCACTCCCATCCTTACCACTCTCTGTATGAGGTAAATTGGAATCACTTTTACATAATTGCTTCTTGTCTTAGAAAGGGGACATTGCATCTTGAAGACCAGCTTTTCCAAGAACCGTTAATGAAGAATGGGTTAAAAAAATAAGAAGCCACTTACGGACCCAAAGTTTTTGTGCCATCGTCTCAAAAGAAAAGCAGATGATACTAAAAAGTTATCCCAGATACATATAAGATCAAGCACTAGAGCTGGTTAGAAAATTTCAGTTTCTGCAATGTTGTTTGCATAATTTCCCCTTACCAGCTCTAAAACCACTTATAAAAAACACAACTTTGTGTCTGTTGTAACAGTGCAGAAGTCAATCCAACTCTTGTGTTCAAGTTCACTATCACTATATTTTAAAAAACCCGCTGGCAAATAAAACCGTCTCAATTTAACTTAGCAAAAGTGATATCTAGAAAATATTCAACGTCAAGAGATCTTACAAAAAAAGTCAGACTACGAAAGCATTCTAAGGCACAGTGTTTTGGAAGAAGTGCTTTCTCCCGTTGGCGTTGCTTTATACACGTAGTGTGTGAGTAGGTCCAAGTGATGCATGGCGCTGGAAGTGTATGCACTGTCCCTTTCCAAGTAGCATATGGAATCCATGCCTCAGGATTCAGACATAGGCTCCCAGAGCTGCATGGAATTCCGTTAGACATTGCACTAGCTGCTGGAACTTGGGTCTTTCCTCAGGATCTAGGGCCCAACAACAGGCCATCACAGCAAACCTGAAGACAAAAAAAAAAAGGGAGAGACATCAGAAGACGACAACTAATCATGACACACACAAGTATCAAGAACTTGAATAACGAGAGATCCAACCACCAGCAAGGATTCTTTTTCCCTTTGACCATCTTTTTTTTTTTTTTACCTCATGGCACTGTGCCAAATTCCCCCCTCCCCGCCGAAGTAGCATATCTGGAGTGACCAGCAAAGTTACTACTACTGGAGGTGCTGATCTGGTCTGTCAAGAGAAGACAAGTCAAAGGCAGTCCAGGGGCAGTATTAGAATAATCTGATAGTGGCAATTAAAATGTTTTAAAAACATCATTTAAAGAACTATTGTAAGAGGCGTGCAGCAAAGCAAGACTCACCAAAGTGGCACCTCCTGCTGGTTGTCTGGGAATTAGCTCTTTTGAAGCTTTGGAGTGCCCGCTGCTGAATGGTATCTTGCCCGCCTCGGGCCCCGGGTCCCTTCCGGTGCCTTTTACCTTGGGATTCTGTCCCCAGCAGTACCCCCCTCACTCTGTGCCCTCTATCCCCACTTTGGACTCAGTGGTTACTACAAGTCATCATCTAGCATCCACTCACTGGGGCAGTCTGTAATGGCCACTCATCATTGGCAAGGGGTTAGGACCAGTATTTGCTTATCCTCAGGCTGCCCCTCTGCAGCCCCAGTACCTTTTCATAGGCCTTCATCAAGGCCTGCAGCCTGGGGGTTTACCAGGCTGAAGCTCCCCAGCTTCCTTTCCCCTTCCCCAGCACTGGTCCACCTCAGGTACCTTGCTCCCAGGCAGCTAGCCCTTCTCTCTTCACACCTAGAGACAGAGACACTCATTGCCTTCTGGCCCAGTATCTCTTTTACAGGGCCTAGCCTGGCTGCCTTCCAGCCTCTCCTTATTGGCTCTCAGCCCCAATCCTCATATCAGGGCCAGCTGGCTTTCTCAATCAGCCTTAGCTTGGCTGCTTTCAATCCCTGTTCTCCAGGAGTGGGGGAGCCACCCCTCTACAAGGCTACAGAGAAATGGAATTTTGGGAAGACAGAGAAAATTTTGGGCAGGCTGAGAAAAGAAGGTAGAGTGGAAGGAAAACACTGGTTCCCTTTACTTATTCCACTTGAAAAATTCTCTGCTTGCTCTGAATTTAAAAAAGGTTTCCTGAGAAGTGGAATAAAACCATTCTCCCTCCCCTCTCCTAATAAGTCCACACTTACAGTTCATCAGGGCAGTTAATTGGCTGAGCTATTCTGTATCCATCCTTTAGATATGCAGCCATCTCAAAAGGGTCAATATCCACATATGGAGTTTGCCCCAAAGTCATCAGCTCCCACAGTGTTACTCCAAATGCCCACTGGAAAAAAAATGTGTTTTATACAGCAGCAAGTTAGCAGTACAGTAGGGTTTAGAGCGTCCGTTACCTTCAGTTCCCTAACAAAATTAGTCATGTGCACTAAACAACTATTTAAACTTAATGTGTGTTCCTCATATTTTTGATAAGGGAGCTTTATAAATGTGGCAACTCCTGTCCTACTATGTTGAATGCGGTGCTGCTATAATTTTTCTCTTAAGACAGGAAAGTGACTTCTCTCATTTACATCACTGAACATTTAAATAGGAAAAACAATCTTAGAAACAAGAACTGGTTCTAATTATCAACAGTAACAGATAGCTCTGACAACACCAAGCTTTTAAACACACAAAGAAAAATCACAAAATGTGTACAGGATAACACTGCTTTTCTATACAGTATTTGATCTGAAAATTTTACATCTCTTACTAAGTTTAAGTAACAATGTATAGTAGAGTTTACTTTGTAGGGAATGTAATAATTATATTTACACAGGAGTTTATATCTGCACAACACTGTGCAAACGAATCACCACAACATGTTTGGGGACTTAGTTGCTAACTTTGTATTTTGTTCAGTGGAGGTATCACAGGGCATGCCAGCACAGAAGTGCCCCCTTCTGACCACACATGGTACTGCAGGCACTCCCTGCCTCAATTTTCTCTCACTGGGTTCTCTCTCTCTCTCTCTCTCTCAGGGATTCACACAGCTCAGCCTTTAGCGACTCAGTCTCATGGGGTTGTTTCACTCACATGTACAGTTTCAAGCACAGACTGGAGCCTGAGTCCTGAGTTCCTCACACCTCACAGAGTCCTAGAGCCCAGGGCTCCAGTCTTAGCCTGGAAGGCTAAACAAGAATGAAACACTTCTGCAGCTTGTGCCCTGCGAGCCCACGAAACTGCCAAGGGATGTAAACACAGGTTTTTAAAAAATAGAAAAGGGTTGATAGTCAATGGAAACTGGTGAGAGTTTTGAAATAAGAAGCAAACTAAAATTTAGGAAACTGGGAAAACAGATAATTTAAGTAAAACCACTTTATATAGTGACAACGTAGTTGTTTCCCATTTTATAACTCTAATGCCTCAGAAAAGTCACATAAAAGGAAAAAGGCCTCCACCTATCCTCGAAAGAAAACAACATAAAAACATGGCTCCTGCTGAACTATTTTTTAAAAACACTTTGGCTGACTGCTGTGGATGGAAAACACCTTGTAGGAACCATTTAAAAAATCAGCTAAGCTGTATGAAAGAAAAACAGCTAAAGCAGGTTCAGCATAACGTATCTGGACTATATTTAAACTGTTAAAGCACGGATTCCTTTTTCTCAGTGCAGACAGAACCCAAATGTGTATGACAGAACCCAAATGTGTATAACAGACACCATTGTATATAATGTATTACATGCAGTTGATACCTAACATTGGTTTTTGGAGGAGCAGACAAAAGGGTATAGATCTGTAAAATAGGACTAAGGTAAACATTAAGAGAAGTTAATTAGGGTGGATAGGCCTTTCTTTTCATGTTCCTAAAATGATGAAACAATATTAATTTGGGGACATTATGGTATTCTAGTAGTTAGCTATAGTACTATTAACATGTTCTACTACAGTATATGTTAAAATGTAGCAGCATTTATTCTGTATAATGCAAAATGTTTATGTATTAAATGTTAAAGGGGAACACTTAAATCTGTAGGCTCTCAAAGAGACCCTACTACACTCTGACCACCTTGTTCCATCAACAGATTTTGTTGGACAGAGTTCAGCCTAGAAGGCGCCGTTATAATTATTCTTCACACCCCTTGAGAATAAGCCTCTAATTCTGTCAATGCCAGGAAATTCATTAACTACCCTGTTGTTTTTCAGTAATGATAAAAAGGAGTGTTTGTAGACTGGGGAGTTCCAGGGAAGGGGCTCAACAGAAGAAGTGGAGCTGATAAGTACAATGTTTAAGTGGCTACGGGTAAGTATAAACCATGCAGCTTCAATTGCACTATTTTATACATCAGAAACAATACACATCCATGACAACAAAAGTGGCAAGACACACACTATTTTATGTTCACCATGGCTCATGATATCTCCTAACCGAGAGCACTCTACTGGTCTGGGGTAAAATTTCAAGATTTCTTAAGAATCAGAGAGGTAGCCGTGTTAGTCTGGATCAGCAGAAGCGACAAAGAGTCCTGTGGCACCTTAAAGACTAACAAAAGTATTGAAGCATAAGCTGCAGTGGACTAATACCCACTTCATCGGGTGCAAGCCTCCGATGAAGCATGCATCCGACGAAGTGGTTATTAGCCCACGAAAGCTTATGCTTCAAGATTTCTTAAGTGATTTAAGTGCCCAAGTTCCATGGAAAATTTAGGACAACAGATGCTAAAGTCACTTACACTTGAAAATTCTACCTCTAGTCTCATGTTCACAGAACATGTTCACACTACTGTAGGTTTAATATTGGAGATGAAATGGATACATTGTTCTGATTCCTCTGAATAAAGCAAATCCAGCTAACGCAGAGACTATTTCAGATAATAATTTACTCAAAATTACAAAACGACAAAATTTTAGAAGAACAGGAAATACCTAGATCTTTTTATGCTAATATAGAAATAACTCTGATGTGGAGCTGATCCTTTTTCAAAGTCTTGATAACTAACATAGGAACTATGGCAATATGCAAGAGAATGGAAATCTTCAATAGAATACGATTTATGTACACAGAAAATTTGAGAAGACTTCTAAAATAGATGGGACATGAGGTTTCAAAAAAATGCACAACACCTTACTGCATCAAAACTGTAAAGGTAATATCAGTAAATGGAAATTACTCTAGTGCAGGAAAAAACGACACAGCCATGTGATCTGGTATCACTGGCTAGTTCTCAAAGATTCTCCACAGTCACACTTACTACTGATTGCTGAAAACAGTTCTTTCCAGTATCTCTGGTTGTTGAAAGTCTTAATGAAGGAAACGTGTAAGGCACTGATCCTGCAAGCTGATCAGCACTCATCGACCGCTAATATCAACAGGAGTGAATGATACTTAGCATCGCATAAGAGCTCCTTTTCATGTCTCTGAATACGGCCTTCATTAAGAAACTCAGAGCAGACTGAAAAGAGCAATTTGATCTCAAACTTATAAGGAGAATTTTTTTAATGCATGGTATGGTCTATATGTCAAGGATTTACAGACTGGACAGTTGTGTTGGGGGAAAACAGCAACAATTTAATTGCTTGCTCTATGTGATGAATGTATTGAATATAAACTAAATGCCCTATGCATCAAATTCACAAGTAAAGTGTCTCAAGAAATTGGGAATGCAAAATGTAAGGATTTGTACAGTATATAAATTCTGAACCATTAAGATTACAAACAAGCTGACAAGTATGACAAGCTGAAGGCCATCAGGGTAACTTACTCAGGAAACACTCTGGCTTACTTTTCAGTACTGTTCCTGTGTGCTAAAATTATTCTATCTCAGTCACACCATTTCCATCTGAGAAGACAAGCCAAGAAAAGCAGTGTCACAATTACTACTGGATGCTACCATCAGGGTTGGAAGGGACAATAGATCTTAGAGTCACAGAAAACAGAATACAGAATACATGAAAATGCCAGTTCCTGAAATCAGGTGAACTGTTCAGAAAGTTTCAGGATTTAATCAGCAAGTCCTCTGCTCATCTGTAGGTCTCTAGATAGAAGCCAGACTATAAAAGGGTAGCAGAGACCAAATGTCAGTAACATTTCATAACTGTTGAGTGGTTTAGAGAATGTGTTCCCTCCTTTACTTTAGGGGACAGGTGTTCACATCATTACACTGGATACTGTTGCCGGCAATCTCAGAGGTGTCAAACCACAAAGGGAAAGGAGTGAACAATCCTGTTGCCGAAGAGGTGATCCCTCTATGTTAGGGCTGGATACCACAGGCATGGCAGTGTGTGGTGGAAGCAGGTACAGCTGCTGTTCTCGATACATATGTTATGCACAGAGGATTTCACTCGTCAGCACTGTCAATTCAACTCCTTTTTTCATCAAACTGTGTGAAAAAGGCGTTTAAAGGAAGAAACCAATATCATTATATATTGTTTTAGAAAACGTAAATATAACTTACCACATCACTAGCACTGGAAAATTCATTGTTAACCAAGCTTTCAAGAGCCATCCACCGCACTGGCCTGTTTTCATTATCTCCCAGACAATGATAATCCATGGGGAATAGGTCTCGGGATAGCGCATTGTCTGTAATCTTGACCTGAAGTGCATCATCAATGCTGATTAAAAGACAATAAGAGCATTTAGTTATGCAAAATATGAACTATTTACTGTTAGAGCATCTTTTAAAAAATATTGTATATATAGGACTTCACAGCTTGATCATTTGTTATCAATGTTTTAAAGCTAACCTTTTCCCAGATCACAATACAGCTATGCTACAGTTACCACTAAATTAACTTCAGGATAAAGAGATTTCAAAATTATTTTTGGCTACGAAAAGATGAGCAATAGAAAGCCACAAGTGTCAGACATAAAATAAAACCAATTGCTTTAAAATGGGGAAATGCCCAGTTAAAATACTCGAACAACTTTCTCTATCCCTGTAACAACCAACTTTCTCAATTCCCTTCTTGTTTCCTTGCAGACCAGTTTTACAGGATAATAATTTAGGATTTCTCATATCTGATGAAACAAAGGTTCCACCTAATAGGTATTCTGCCTCTGACCATTGTCTGTATCAGATGCTTCAGAAAAAGTGCAAGAAAGCCTGAAGCAGGCATATATGGAATAATCTACTTACAGAGGCAAAGCTTCTTCACTTACAGGCTAATTTACACTCTTCAACATAAAGGTTTGTATCCCTTCCAAAGTTTTTTAAAATCCTCTGTGCATATTGTGATAATACACCTACATGTCTAATCCTTTTGCAAATCCTGCTAAGCACAATATTTTATGGCAGGGATTCTCAAACTGGGGGTCAGGACCTCTCAGGGGATCACAAGGTTATTACATGGGGGAGGTCGCAAGCTGTCAGCCTCCACCCCAAATCTGCTTTGCCTCCAGCATTTATAATGGTGTTAAATAAATAAAAAGTGTTTTTAATGTATATGGGGAGGGGGTCACACTCAGAGGCTTGCTATGTGAAAGGAGTCACCAGTAAAAACATTTGAAAACCACTGTCTTATGGAAATGAGATCCACAAACTATGCTTTGTTTAAATTTCCTTTTATCAATTTTAAATTTGCCTTTCAATATAACTGAATATCCTCTTATTCTCATGAGGAAGGGTAAATAAAAATGATTGATTTGTCTTCTCTACACCATTTATTATTGAGCAAACCTGTCACATTGCCTCTTATTCATCTTTGTTCTAACATGAACAGTCCTAATCATTTCACTCTTTCTTCATAAGGGAGATATTCAATGCCTTTAATATGTCACATGCCTCTGAACTCCATCTATTTCTGTTTTATCCTTTTTGAGATACAGCCCTGGTCTACACTACAAGGTTAGGTCAAATTTAGCCGTGTTAGGTCAATTTGATGCTTCATGCGTCCACACAACCAACCCCATTTTGTCGACTTAAAGGGCTCTTAAAATCGACTTTTGTATTCCTCCTCGGACAGGGGATTAGTGCCAAAAATCAACCTTGATGGGTCGAATTTGGGGTACTGCAGATGCAATTCGATGGTATTGGCCTCTGGGAGCTATCCCAGAGTGCTCCACTGTGATCGCTCTGGACAGCACTTTCAACTCAGATGCACTAGCCAGGTAGACAGGAAAAGCCCTGAAAACGTTTGAATTTCATTTCCTGTTTGGCGAGCTCAGCAGCCCAGGTGACCATGCAGTCCCAGAATCACAAGAGAGCTCTAGCACGGACCAAACAAGAGTTACTGGATCTGATTGCAGAATGGGGAGAAGAATCTGTGCAGGCAGAACTCCGTTCAAAAAGACGAAATGCTAACATATATGCTAAAATCTCCCAGAGAGACACAGAAGTGCTGCATGAAAATTAAATCTACCAAAAAACAAAGAAGGCAAAGAGTTGCTCTGGATCAGAGCCCCATACATGCTGTTACTATGATGAGCTGCATGCAGCTCGAGGATGGGGGTGAAACCTTATCACTACCACACCACTGTCTGTGCACACCTGCAAGGGGAGAGTCTCACACAACAGGGAGGAGGAGAGAGCACAGTGGACAAGCAGAGAATCCATTCTCCCCAGCAGCCAGGAACTTTTCATCACCCCTAGAGCCAATACCCTCCCAAGGTGAGCTCCCGGACCATGAAGCTGGAGAAGGCACCTCTGGTGATTACACCTTTGTAAATACAATACAGGGTTTAAAAGCAAGTGTGTTTAATGATTCATTTGCCCTGAAGACTTGGGATGCATTCACAGCCTGTACAGTTACTAGAGAAGTCTGTTAATGTGTCTGGGGATGGAGTGGAAATCTTCCAAGGACATCTCCATGAAGCTCTCTTGGAGATACTCTGAAAACCTTTACAGAGGGTTTCTGGGTAGGCTACCTTAGTCTATTGTCCATGGTAGGACACTTTACCATGCTAAGCCAGTAGCAAGTAGTCTAATCATGGTACCAAATGTTCCTGGGCTTTGGTCACATTCAAGCAACATTCAGTCTTTATCGCTCTGTGTTACCCTCAGGAGAGTGGTATCATTCATGGTCACCTGGTTGAAACAGGGATATTTGTTTAAGGGGACAGTCAGAGGAGTCCGTTCATGCTGTTTGCGTTTGTCTGAAAGGTATCATTCCTCATAATAGCCACGTGGTGGGAAGAGAGGTGAAGGGATCATCCCAGAGAATAGGGTCGGGGGAGGGTTTGTGCTGCACATCCATCCAAAAACTGCAGCCCCTCCTTTTAAACCCAAGAGGTATTTCTGGGGATGAGAAAGGACGGCACAGCAGTTTGAAACCATTCCCACGTTATGAGGGTGGAAGAAGCCAACTCTGCGTACCCTGTGGCTTACCATGGCTGCCTGCAAGCTGAATTCTGTTGCCTAGGCATGTGTGATGTCTCACACCAAACCGGCAGGTGCTTAATACAAAAGGCTAAAATGCGAGCTTGTCCAGAAAGCACATGTGCCATCTGCTGTGAATTGCTTGATTCACTGTGAAAGAATCTCCCTTTTGTTCTCTAAAACGTACCTTAAAATTCTCCTCTCCCTTTTTTCCCTCCCGCAGGTATGCTCCCCCTATCATCTCTGTCGCAGCGGTTACCGCAGACTAGAAGGCGAAAAATGCACTCGTGATGACATGTTTTCTGAGCTCATTCAGTCCTCCCACTATGATAGAGTACAGTTGAATGTGTAGAGGCAAACAATGGCAGAGTCCAGGAAAGAATTAAGTGAGCACAATTAGAGGAGGCAGCAGCACGATGAGAGGAGGCAGGATGCCATGCTCAGACTAATGGGAGAGCAAACAGACATGCTCAGATGTCTGGTGGAGCTGATGCAGGAAAGGCAGCCAGAGCGCAAACCACCGATGCAGCTCTTGTATAACTGCCTGCCCTCCTCCCCAAGTTCCATATCCTCCTCACCCAGCCACTCCACCCCAGAGGATTGCCCAAGCAACAGAAGGCTGGCATTCATTAAGTTTTGATTTGTAGTGTGGCCTTGTCCTTCCCTTCTTCTACAGCCACCTGGGCTACCTTGCGAGTTATCTCCCTTTTTTAAAAAAATCAATTAATAAAGAATGCATGGTTTTGAAACAATAATGACTTCATTTCCTTTGCAAGCTGTGATCAAAGGGGGGAGGGCAGTTGGTTTACAGGGTATTGTCAACAAAGGAAATGGTTTTGCATCAATGAGAAACAAACAACTGTCATAGCATAGCCTGGCCAGTCATTAAACTGGTTTACTAAGTTTCTCTGACACGCAGTGCGCCCAGCTGTGCTCTTCTAATTGCCCTGGTGTCTGGCTGTGCAAAACTGGCCGCGCAAAACTGGCCACAAAGCAGTTTGCCTCAACCTCCCACTCCGCCATAAACATTCCCTCTTACTCTCACAGATATTGTGGAGCACACAGCAAAAGGCAAACAACAATTGGAATATTGGTTTTGCTGAGGTCAAACAGCCAGCAAACAGCGCCAGCGAGCTTTTAAATGTCCAAATGCACATTCTATCACCATTCTGCATTTGCTCAGCCTATAGTTGAACTGCTCCTTGCTACTGTCCAGGTTGTCTGTGTACGGTTTCATGAGCCATGGGAGCAAGGGGTAGGCTGGGTCTCCAAGGATCACTACAGTCATTTCAACATCCCCAAAAGTAAGTTTCTGATCTGGAAAATAAGTCCCTTCCGGCAGCTGTTCAAACAGCCCCAAGTTCCTAAAGATGCAAGCATCATACACCTTTCCCAGCAATCCTATGTTGATGTCGGTGAAACGTCCCCTGCGATCAACCAGTGCTTGCAGCACCATTGAAAAGTACCTCTTGCAATCTACATGCTGGCTGCCACGGTGGTCCGGTGCCAAGACATGGACATGCATTCTATCACCCCATCACAGTTAGGGAACCCCACTGCAGCAAAGCCATCCACTAAGACCTGCACATTTCCCAGAGTCACTACCTTTGCTAGCAGAAAGTTAGTGCGTTGGCTAATGGGATCACAGCAAACCCCCCGCCCTCCCCGCAGCAGATCTGCCTACTCCAAATTGATTCCCGACTGACCAGTAGCTGTCAGGCATTGCAAGCTTCCACAGGGCTATCCTGGCTAATAGCCATTGATGAACTTATCCTCCATGAATTTAATATTCTTTTTTGAACTCATTTATACTTTTGGCCTTCACATCTTCTGACAAGTTTCACATGGTGACTTCATGTTGTGTGAAGTCCTTCTTAAGTTTGTTTTAAACCTGATGCCTATTAATTTCATTGAGTGACCCCTGGGTCTTGTGTTATGTGAAGAGATAAGTATCACTTCCCTATTCACTTTCTCCACACCATTCATGATTTTATAGAGCTCTATCATATCTTCCCTTAGTTGTCTCTTTTCCAAGATGAACAATGTGTCTTTTTAATTTTTCCTCATATGGAGACTGTTCCATACCCCTATTAATTCTGGTTGCCCTTCCCTGTATTTTTTTCTAATGTTAACAGATCTTTCTAGTAGTCCAGTATTATTTCTTTTTTAAAGGCTTAGACATTTTGAATCTGGAAAAATACTGTACAAATAGTAACCACAGGCTACCATCTTCTCCAACTTTTACTCATAAGAGCTCTTGAGGTTTCTGCAGATAGATTTCAAACATTTCAAGTCTGGATATGCATTTGTATAGCTTGTGGGTAGAATATCAGAAATGTGAACCACAAAGCACTAGTTTCATAATTGCTTTCACACATGTCATGGGTTCTTGGCATGGTGCTTAGTTACTACACGGACATCTTTTTACCCAAATGATACAATTTCATAATCCATACCTATACTAGCTCTGCTTCTACAGCTACTTATTTACAGAAACTGGAATTTCAATGAAGATTGAGGAATGACTGCTTTACCAGGAATTTTTAAAGTGGCTCTCTATGTACCATGTATGGCCATAAAGAAAGCTGGAGTCAGTGCAAACACCACACAGTTAAGACTAAGGCATTAAGTTTTGTGATCTGTGAAGGGCGAAGCTGTCAGTTATAAATGGACAAAGTTACCTTAGTTTTTTAATTGCCCCTGTAGCAGCCCTCCAAAAGTTATAACTGCTGCTGGGGTGGTGGGGGGAGAAAGAGCCTTAACTGTCCCTTTCTATACCTTCAAATACTTATCTAAATTTAATCTCAACTCTGAATTTTTTGGATTTCTAATCAAGGGGAAATCAGATCAGACTTTCTGGGGAGCGCAGAAGGGAGCAGGGCAGGCTGTGACAATTTTTTTTTATTTGAACCCCCCCCCCCACACCCACAAACTTCTATCATGACTTTTACATTTTGAGGGCTCTCCCAACAAGGAAGCTGTTTTGAGACCTACTTTTCTCTTCCTTTAAATGAAAGCTAACATTTCCATTAATTTGGATATTTTAAGAAGTCTACCAGGGACCAACAAACCATTCTGATATTTCTGATGTGCCAGAGAAAAACTTCTCATATGCTCAAACTAAACAGTGCACTAGATCTCACCAAGTCCTTTTAACTTGAAGTCTAAGGGCAGGTCTACACTACCTGCCGGAGCAGCGGGCAGCAATCAGGGGTCAATTTATTGCATGTAGTGTAGACGTGATAAATCGATTCCTTAGCGCTCTCCCGTTGACTCCGGTACTCTACTGCAGCGAGAGGCACAAGCAGAGTCGAAGGGGGAGCAACAGCAGTCGACTCTCTGCCGTGAAAATGCCGCAGTAAATTGATCTAAGTATGCCGACTTCAGCTACGCTATTCTCGTAGCTGAAGTTGTGTATCTTAGATTGATTCCTCCTCCTCTGCCCAGGCTAGACCCAGGCTAAGAAACATTTTGAGACATGATGAGGCAAAAATAATAAAATAATAATAATAATAATTAATAATAAAGAGTTTTCAGAACTAAAACAACTTTTTCTGTATCCCATCTCAAAAACAGTTCATCTGATTCACTTCATATCTGGACAAAAACCTATCTGCTGGCCAAAGACCACATGTGCAGCATTTGAAACACCTGAGGATACAGTCTGAGATGGGAAAGATCAGATTTATAATGGAAAGCACATCTCAGCCATAAAGACAGGGTACAATCTGGCTCTATAATGGCCCTTTAGGGCACAGTACTTACACACAGTTTCTAGCAGCCAGGTCTTTGTGAATGACCTCTCTTCTGGCTAAATAGCTCATTCCACAGGCAATCTGAATAGCCATATGAACAAGATCCTGCTGGGAAATTGCCTGCAACAGCACAGAAAAATTATTAACATCACAAAATCCTATAAATAGAGTTCAGTGTCTGCTGTGTTGGGTATTTTTTCCTCAATTTTAAAATTCCTTCATTTCCATATTTTACCTCATTTACAAAAACTATCTGTAACCACTGGATCTCCAGGACACATCATCATTGCTCCCTGGTATTTCTTGATACTTATTTCAAATACTTAATATATGAAAATGCCTTATTTTTAGCTCTAAAATGGCTCAGAAATATTTTCTAGCTTTTGTTTTCCTTGTTACCAGTTTTTCACATAAATCAAGGATGGAGACAGACAAAATGGTATCTGGATCCTCCAAAATGTCAGCCACCCTGCTACACACTTCTCTGGATATTATTCACAAAAATAGCACTCTTTTCAAGGAACAGACCACAACCAACCAAGTATATGAAAGGAGCAGCAGCCTCAAACCTATCATTCCTATCCACTGCTGAAGACAGCAGGTCTCAACACCTTTGCTCCATATCCTTTTTTAATTTTGTCAGTGTTAATTAATTAATGGGTAGCTTTGTAGTGAGAGTATTTAATTTTAAAATGTAATACATACAATGCAAACACTATGTTACTGCATGTTGTCTGCGCTTTGAACCATTTACTACTTCTGTGGCCTGCTCTGGGATACTGACACTGATTTAGTATTGTATCATTGCCAGGGTCCTATGTATTTTGCAGAATTCACTGCAGAATCCACCACTTCCCACAGATGATATGAGATACTGATATGTCTCAAGTGCCCAGTTCACAACTTCTGCAACAGCTATGCAATTTCTATGCAAAGTTCTGTAGCAACATTGAAAATCTGAGGCAGAATATAATAAATTGAATCTAATATCAAATGACATAAGCAATGTTGTACTGGTCATATTTAATTCAATAAATTAAAGATAATGATGAGAAAACAAAAGAATGCCAGTTAAATTGGAGTTTGCTAAATTAATTGTTTTAAAGTATTTGAATGAGTGAAGGAGTAATGGCACTCTCAACCAAGGATTCAGGTTTTATGGTGTTTACTACTTCCCACTTTTTTTTTATTTTACATTAAAAGAAAATAAGGTCAAAGCTAGTTAATACAAGCCAGTTGTGAAAACACTGTTTGGATTAACAGGGCCTTAAAGCAATAGTACATAAACGGTTATCAAACTGGACTAGTGTTTTCCTGCAGACTCCTTTTGGCACATGGGCACCAAGTCCTATGTGAAAATTCAGAACACAAACTCCATCAGATGGGCTAATATCTGGATACCTGCAAAGGAGACAGTATCAGGCTGTAGACATTTTCAATTTAGAGATCAAGCCACAAAGCAAAAGCAGACACAATCATAGTTCCACAGTCGCTTACAGTACAGTACCTCTGCAAATTAACAGGAAGAAAGTCCTTGATTGCTTGGTACTTTGTGTACAAAGCAGTGATAACTAATTGACCTTAAGAATCAGAGAGGTAGCCGTGTTAGTCTGGAATTGCAGAAGTGACAAAGAGTCCTGTGGCACCTTAAAGACTAACTA